>JASTWB010000030.1:0-185150 GCA_032158295.1 Pycnopodia helianthoides
CCCGCGACCTTCGAGTTGTGATGTCAGATGTTTTGGCTTGTACAAAATACACCGATGAGGGCGCTATGACTTTGACTGTTATTGAAATAATTGTGTTTTTATCAAAATAATCATTTTTAATTGTTAATTTTAAATTAGATTATCTTCAACAGCTACAAAAAACATGTCATGAATTTTGTTTCGAAAACGGATGAATCTTGATGGTTTTTATTCCACAATAATTACCGGGCGCCCTATGACCATATCCAAGGTCGGCAAAAATTTTGGGGATCAAGTTACTGCCAAGTTACAAATAACATTTTTTTCTGAAAATGACACAAACTGTTACTCTAAAGTACCTCTTTTTAAAATAAAATTTGTCATCAAAATTTACATTGAAACTTACGAGGGAAAAGGGGTGTCGTTATGAAGACCGCATTTTGGTCCTCATAACGCAAGAGTGTTTCGCAAACCGGTCATAGGGCGCCCATTGGTCGTCGTATTAGTGGTTAAACAAATATATATATATATATATATATATATATATATATATATATATATATATATATATATATATATATATATATATATATATATATATATATATATATAATTTGTAGGGTAGATGGCCTTAGCTTTCGATCCAAACCGGACTTTCGTCAGAGGCAAAAACAAGCACAAACGAAAAACATATCCATTTATAGCAAAAGGAGAGGCAAAGAACAATGGGATGGTATCCAGAAAAAGGAGGGAAAATTATAGCCAATCAAAGTTATTAGTTTACAAACAATGGGGCGGCCAAGAACCAATCAGAGTTATGTGGTGGGGACAAAAGGATGGTCAGTGAAAGGGAGGATTACTGGACCAAGCGGGAAACATGAAAGGACAGGATTAAGGGGCACGAGGCATCGGGTATGATGCAATTAACAATAGGGAACAGGACCAAAGTATACACAACAATGTGAAAGGGAGGTAATAATAGAACAAGTCTGTGGAGAGAAGGGGTTATTAGAAAAAGAACAGGTCGATCTCCAAAAAAACTTGTTGAGAAAAAGAACGGTAACAGTTAGCCAGTGGAGAAAATATGATTTTTAAAAACAACTTAAGAATGGAAAACAAATCAATCATTGAAAGAACAGGTTATTAGCAGTAATTGTATTTATATTACATAAAATAAATAAGTAAGCAGTAAATGAAGTGGGAATTTATTTGACACCAAAGGGTTGGGCTGTCTTAGGCCTGCGCTAAACGTCGCACGTTTGTCGTGTCGAACTCAAACAGTTGTAAAATTAGGAATTAAATTCGACAAAAGAGCGACGTTTAGCGCAAACCTTTTATTTAAGTTCGGCACTGCCGTGTAGCACGGCAAGCCCTGCCGTGCTACACGGTAGCGGCACGACACGGTGACAAACGTCGCGCTCTTGCCGTGTCGAATCGAACTGAAAACATTTGAGTTCGGCTCGGCAAAAGTGCGACGTTTAGCGCAGGCCTTAAGTTGGTTAATCCAATGCGATTCTCTGAGTTTGCGGTGTGTGTCATCACCATTGCAAGCCTCAATCACCATAAGTTCAACATATTTGACGTTGTGATTGGGGCTGTTGAAGTGGATGGAGACGGGGTACTGTTTCTTGGTCTTTATGGAAGAGACATGGTTCGCAAAGCGAAGACTAAGTTTGGTCTTAGTCTCTCCCACATATTGTAGTCCACATTTCTTACATGATATAACATAGACTACATTAGGTGTGCTACATTGGGAGTCGGTCTTGATGTTGTAAGAAGAGCCAGTGCTATGACTCTTTACTTTAAGTGCCGGTTTGATGTAGAGACATGTTCTACACTTGGAGCGGGTACATTTGTGACAACCTAGTATTTCTGTTAGGGGTGGTGTTTGGCATGTACCTGGTGGGAGTTTAGCCCTGACTAGGATGTCTCCCAGGTTTTTAGGGCGGCGGAATGCAACCATGGGGAGCTCAGGGATTGCTGAGCATAACCTGTTAGAGGAGTGAAGTATATTCATATTGTTATTGAGGATTGATGAAAGTTTAGGCAGTTTAGGGTGGAAGGTGGT
This sequence comes from Pycnopodia helianthoides, assembly GCA_032158295.1. NCBI lineage: Eukaryota > Metazoa > Echinodermata > Asteroidea > Forcipulatida > Asteriidae > Pycnopodia > Pycnopodia helianthoides. Next base: position 2,048 of record JASTWB010000030.1, read on the forward strand.
GACTAGGGCAACTCTCTTGGTCGGGACTTTTTTTGTTCTCGTGTTGGTCAACAAAGTATGACAAGGTATGTTGAGGGCTCTGTTGATGGCAAGTTGGACCCTGCGTTCGCTGTGGCCCCTAGAAACAAGGTGTTTCCTTAGGTCGGATGAACGACTTTTGTACAAGGTACCTGTGGAACAGATACGCCTTATACGTAATGCCTGACTGTGGGCAATTGCCTTCTTACAGTGACTAGGGTGGCAACTGTTGGAGAGAAGATACTGGTGGGTGTCAGTGGGTTTGCTGTATACATCCGTAATAATGCCATTAGGGGATTTAGTTACGGTTACATCTAAAAAGTTCACACTTGTGAGAGAGCATTCAGTAGTGAACTTTATGGTGGGGTGGAATGAGTTTATATGGTCGATAAACTCATCCAAGCTGTCTTGACCACCACACCATATGGAGAAAATATCATCGATAAATCTCCACCAAACTAGTGGGCGGTTGGGGGCAGAGGGCAGGAGTCTGTCCTCTAAGTCAGACATGAATAGGTTGGCATATGAGGGTGCCATTTTAGTACCCATTGCGGTACCCTGTACCTGTACAAAATGTCTGTCAGTAAATGAAAAATTGTTCTTAGTGAGAATGTGGCTGATGAGTTCCTTAATCTGTCTCACTGAGGGGCGGGATTGTCTATTGGCCCTGAGAGCAGAGACACAAGCACTCATGCCTTCATTATGGGGTATGTTAGTATACAATTATGAAACATCCAGAGTAACCAGAATAGCAGAGTCAGGTATTTGATGTTTGACTTCCTCTAGTTTATGGAGGAAGTCTGTGGTATCCTTTATGAAGGACGGGATGCGGGAGACTAAGGGGTTGAGGAAACTATCGACAAACTCAGAAATGCGTTCTGTGGGGCTACCATTACCAGATACAATGGGTCGACCCGGGTTGTTGGGCTTGTGTATCTTGGGTAGAAGGTAGAAGCGTGCTGTACGGGGGTCCTTTGGGAGGAGATAGTTAAACGTATCTTTCTCGATACCGTTGGCATTGTGAATTTTAACCAGAGTGTCACTGATTTGTTTGGAAAACGATTGAGTAGGGTCAGTGTCACATTCAATATAATGATCAGTGTTGCTGAGCTGTCTGAGGCCCTCAGCTATATAATCATGTGTGTCATGACTACAACTGCGGACCCCTTGTCAGCTCGTTTAATCACCATGTCTGATGATTGGCGAAGCTGTGTTAGGGCGTGGCGTTCATCTTGGGGGAGGTTATTGGGTGTCGAGGTGTTGGGGACCTTAATAACCTCAAAGTTGACTGAATTGATGTAAGCGTCTAGAGCTACATCTCGGTTCTTAGGGGGTACCCAACTACTCTTTTCCTTGAAGCGGTTGCGGGTGAGGGCCTCAGACAGCTCAGCAACACTGATCATTATATTGAATGTGACACTGACCCTACTCAATCGTTTTCCAAACTTACATGCAGGGACAATAGTCGTATAATTGTAGTTCGACTGGTTGTAGAAGGAGTCATGAACATCACATTGGTATCTTCCTTCGTCGTTTAAGTTCACGTTTAGAATTGTAAGATTACAGCTTGTCTTGCCATGATGAAGCACGTACTTTCCCGTCTGGTCCACCTCGCCAATTGTAATGCACGACTGCAGCATGGTGTTGTTAAGTGACCACTTATAGGTGAAATTTCTCTTATCAGTTGTGCCGCTATCGATCACAGAGCACGGTAAGGTAACATTCTCCCCTTCTCCTGGAGTAAGTTTTTTTTCAGTCTGGACACCAAAATTGGCTTTAACAAAAAGATAGACAAATACATTAAATAATTACATTTTATTTACAGACCAATTTGTTTTCTTCATTATATGTTGTTCTCACTTATAATCATGAAAGGTGGTTGGAAATGTGTCAGTTTCAAGGTACGGTATTTATACGGTTATTTAATGCAAAATATGACCCTTTATTGTGATGGCAGGGCCTTACAAAATGTGTATAACGCTCATTTGATGTCGGTCGATTGTTTCCTTATCAAATAAGATATCTGTATGTAAACTTGGGCCTATTTAAAGACAAGCATAAGTATCCTTGTTTTTGCCGCCATTCAAAAATGAAAATGTGATAAGTTAATATGTTAACATAAGTGAAGGTTCCATTATCGTAAATTGCAACTATTTTGACAACACTTACCCTTTTTCACTCTAACTTCTGTTTTATTTGCATGCCCTTGGGGGTTCGGTCCAAACACCAAACATTGAAACACGGCGTCATCTGCAAGGCCTATATTCAATATTGTTAGACTTCCATTGTCTTCATTCAATTTCACAGTCTTGTTTTTGAACGTCGCCAATTTACCACACCGTGCAATTTCATCACCAGCTTTGTCTTCAAGATTATTGACCAATGTCCATGTCAGTATAAAGCCATTTAGATCACCACAGGGTGATATCAATGTACCATTTGCATACCGAGCCTTGCACTCTAACTCTACGTCTTCACCTTCACAAACTGTGACGATTGGGGGCATGTTGATTGTGATGTTCCCAGACAAGATCACATCTATTAAAAATAAAAAGAGTTACAAATGAACACAATATTTGAACAATACTGCAAAGTAAGTTCATACCAGGTGAACATTAATGATATATATATATATTTTTTTTTACGTTTTTGTCTTCGGCACTACATCAAAATAAAGTTATTTTCAAGAAATACTTATTTTAATATTATTATTATGCACACAAAAATTGCGTGCAAGCCTGAAATGATAAATCCAACGCGTGGGCTTACCTCGAACCATACACGTGCGCCATTTCAATGCGCGGTAGGCTAACTCTCTTAATGTTGACACTGTGGCGCTAGTACGGTGTTGGTACTTTAACCCCGTGAGTTTACAATGTATAGTAATACGAGTGCACCCAACCAGACTGGGAGAAAACAACCGACGGCAACATGTATCTATACTGAATGGGGACTCAAAAAATAACTAAATGGAAAGGGAAGAAGAAATATATAAGCAAATCAATAAATTATTAAATAAACAATTCAATAAATGAAACAAACCAAAAACAAGTTGAGACCCCGAGGCATCGGGTATGATGCAATTAACAATGGGGAACAGGACCATATATATACGGGGTTGGAATAAACGTTATTATTCCACACAATGGTATACCAAACAAACACTTGGCGACAACACGTTTGCATTTACCTACCCATCAGCTTTCATGTTATTCCAGCTATGGTGTTTATTGCGTGCCGTCACACATTTATTGCTGGGAGCAATTTGTTGACCTCGATAAACGTTGCTGTTATTAAAAAAAAGACAGAAACGAAGAAGAGAGAGAAACAAATTGATGTCGCAAATCCTTGAATGCTGCTGACGTAAAAAGAGTTCTGGGTGATAAACTTCTCCATAGATTGAGCCTGTGAGTCACACCTGAGATTATCGTATTATGAATTACGAGGTAGTTTCAGGGTGGCTAGATTTGGAAAGTAGGTGGACCGGGAATTAGTGTTCAAGAAGTGACGAGGCGGATTTAGCTTCCATGAGATTATCGTCAGGCCATAATTGTTTTAAGCTGATCAAGCTCATTTTTTTTTTTTTTTTTTTTTTTTTTTTTACAATTCTACAAAAACAAACAGATTAGCAGAATATACATATAATTATTACAAAGCCGCCATAATCAGTGAGAGATGATCAGTTTATGGGTCTACGGGTGGTCTTTACCATCAGCCTTATACTCGCTGATGTCATTTTAGTTTCCATGGCAATATGCGCTAGAGAGTTCCGGTCGCGTGATGTAATGTCTGTTTGCATTTATTTGTTTAAAGGTCAATAATTATTTACAATTCTTTACTATCATAGAGGATTCATTTAAATGGGGTAAAGCAGTGCGTTAGAAAAACAGTAGAAATTGTAGTTCGGATTCGACATTTTTCCATAAGTGTTTAAAAACGCTTTCGAAGCAAACGCATTGCCATGCATGTTTTGTTCACATGTGTTTTATTTCCACCCACTTGGTTTTTATGCTCATGACCTCCGAACTAATAAAAAACACCGACCTATAAAAGCAGATGAAATAAACTCACCTGAACGTTTCTATAAACATAAAACAAATAGGTTAATGTTATTTTGATTTTAGGCCTATATGTACATGTATTTTTTCAAAATCAATAACCTCTGTCTGACAAGTCGTGTGGAGATCAGTGGTCGATTTCGGAAAAACTCTTCCTAACTTAGGACTAGTCCTAGGCAATGCTAAGAGATAGGACTAGTCCTAAGTACTGGTCCTAACTTAGGACTAGTCCTATCTCTTAGCATCACCTAGGACTAGTGCTAAGTTAAGAAGAGTTTTGTGAAATCGACCCCAGGCTGGCTGAGTGGTTTCTTTCCATGCCGTTCACCTCTGTGTGCCTCATTTCAAATCTCACCTCAGACCGGAGCCTTACAAATGGATAATAACAATATTAATAACAATAATAAGTAGATCTTATATATCACACCACATAGCTGGAATAATTCTCGATGCGCTTTACCAAAAAAAAAATTTGTCTGAAAATTGAAAAGATCGAGAGAAGGCAAGTTGAACTATAGGTTGGATTTGAGGTTGGGTTTGAAATTGTCTCGGGTAGTAGCTGTTCTAAGTAAAGTTGGTAAGGCATTCCAGAACTTGGGTGAAGTGTGTGAAACAGCCTTGGAGCCATAAGATTGAGGAAGTTTTGGGAAGATGAGCGGAGAGATCTAGGAGGTTGATGTCGGCAGAGCAGCTCAATGATGTAACTTAGTGGGTTTTCAGTCCCTATTGCCTGGGTTTTTCCCCATCCCCCCCATGTAAAACTGAACAATCCTTCTTGTTTCCTTTCCGCCGAGTTCTTTTTTCTTTGACTCACCTTGACAAATGTATCCAATAATTACTAGGATTGTGAACTTCTGGGTCAATCCTCCGTCCATTGTTTGAATACTTATAGTCAATGTGAAGAGGTTGGTGAATAGCAGCTACACTATGGTAGTTTTGTTTTAAAGACACGACGTCACTCCACTCTAAATCACGCACACTTGGATCATCATAACTGGCGCGGTTCGAACGACTATCAGATATTTGCATCAAATAGTTATTTATGTTATAGTTTACATACAAAAATGACCCACGTTTATACCACACTTTACAAACAGTGCTTTGCAAAGGAATATAACCAGTAGCAATGTAACTTTCTTGTACATTATTTTCCTCTTTCAGTTGGCAAAGTGAGGGAATTACTGGTCAATTGCAAATAATAGTTGAACGTGTTTTTCAGCAACAAGTGATGCAGTTTTTACCTGTTGCAAACATGCGCACTGGTTATCTTGTTAGCCTAAGTGAACGACCTTCGATCTTCGTTCTTGAGTATTGTTTCCGCTTTACTTTTGTTAAGATAAGTTTGAAAACTTACTTGTACAATATTGCTTTTTAGCTGTTCCGACATAGCAGTCGGAACAGCTTTTGTTTTCGTCAGGATTGTTATTTGTGTATATTCTTCTTCTTCTTATTCTTTCCTTCTGTCAAAACCCCATTTGATTAGTACACACATTTTGTGACCGCAAAAAGTCAAACTTGGCTTAGTATAAAAGAGTCAGATCCTATATCAAATTAAAGCTTAGGTCACGAAGTTATAGTTAAATGTAATTAGCTTAACTTAATTAGTTAGTTTACTTAGTTATAATAACATGAATATTTAATTAGCCAATTTTGAGACCACTGTATCTCAAAAAGTATAGCCCCGATCGTCAAACTTTTTTTCAGTTTTAGACTTCTGGTATACTGTAGATGTGCATGCCGGCCTAAAATTACGGACGACGTCATAATGACGTCATATATTGCGCCTTTTTGTATCTGTGTACAAACACATAGGATAAAGTGAAAACAAATCCCCCTTCCAGAAACAAATTCCCCTTCCAGTTTATCATCAATAAATGATAAAATGCCTTATACTCAGTAAACATGTATATTTACAATGCCGTCCGGCGTAGGCCTATGGCTTATTAGTGTTTTGGGGTTACATCTGTCGGTGCGCACGCGCAATGTGTAACAGGTTTACCGGGGACTTCGGAATTGGGTTTCTGGGTCAAGCTAGGTCTGCGCTGCATACATGGTGACCTTGGAATATCGATTTTGAGTTCACGGCCAATAGCTGTATATGTGTGTGCGTGTGCAGCGTTGGCTTGGTGACCATACTATTTGGGTTATGTGCTATATCAATTTCATAGCGAATGAATGATCAGACGATGTTTGTAAGTATTACTTTTATCCAATCAGCCTTCGCGAATTAGCGTGGGTTGTATGTTTTTTGCGGGAAATCCTCACTTTGTCACAGTCAACCAAAGTGTTTAGACATAACATTTTTTGTCTATACATAATCAACGTTTGCTATTCAATTTCATGACTGTTAGATATTAATTGTTTGATTGGTTTAAATTAATTACTTGGAGTTGGAGTAGATATTTGCGGTTGGATTGGAGTTTGGGTTGGTTTGGAGTAGCTGTTTACAGTTGGATTCGGTGAAACCTTAGGTTTGGTCTACCATCAACATGCCGAGAGTACCTCGTCAGTCAACGCGATCCCGTCATACGGATACGGAAGGGGTTGCTAAACAGAAGAGGAGTGGTCGCCCGCGGAAGGGCGCTAGGGCCGAGCCAATTGAACAGTCGGCTGCATCGACAACGGCCGCTACGCCCGGTGGACTCACGCTTGACGTAACGCCAGGGCCAGTACCGACGGCAGTGACGACCGGTTCCTCCTCTGCCAGTATGGGGGTCCCCCCTGTTAGTGTCACCACTCCAATGTACACACCGGTAGGACAAGGGGGTGGTGAGTATGGCCAGCCCATATTTACGAATTCGGGTCAAGACTCAGGCGTGGCTAGTATTTTTGGAGGGATGGGACAGCCTCAGGCAATTGTTCAAGTGGGTTTTAACTCGCCACTGGGATTGCATGTTCCAAGTCAAAATAAAGAAAAAAATTTGGCAGAGCGCGTTTGTGGACCTGGGTTTGCTATGCAATGACACTGCTTCGGCAGTCTTTGCAAAATCAGAGCATGCCGTCTCCACTGCCGTGTTTCTTGTTGTGGAAGGGGGACAGTTGGTACTTCGTAAGCCAGGGAAAGGCAAAGTAATTGAATCCATTGATGTGTGGCACTCTGCTTTTCGCACGTTTACGACAATTTTTCTGTCCAGGCATCCATCCAGCTGCGCTGAGCTGCTTAAATATGCTGAGATAATTAGGCTTGCTGCGATCCATTTCCCCGGGTTTGGTTGGCGTGTTTACGACCAACAGATTCGCTTGAAACAAGAATTGAATCCCATGCGCTCATGGGGTGATATTGACATGGAGCTGTGGATTACTGTTGCAGCTGCAGGGGTTACTGCACCAGAATCGCTACGCAGCGTTTCCCAAACCATGGTGCAATCTTACAAGTTTAAGGGCACTGGCACTGCTAATACTAGTACTAGTAGAGGGCGCAACTTTTGCATTGCCTTCAACAATAATCAGGGTTGTCATTACAGGGAATGCAAATTCAGCCATCATTGCAGCAAATGTCAGGCTACTGGCCATGGGGCTAGTCAGTGTCGATTTGGGCAACCTGCTGGTAGTCATGCTGCACGGTGGATGAATCCCACTGCACATTCACAGGCCGCAAATAATAATAGGGCCGTTGCTCATGCTTCAGCCCAGGCACCTCACTTCCTACAGCGACCAGCTAACGCTAGTAAGAGCAGTGCAACAAATTCCTTGAAAACTCAACAAGTCACTGCTCGTGCTACACAGCCGGGTGCTGGGAACAGTTCTTTTCGAAGGCTTACCAACATCAATTAAACTTTCTGTTCTGGGTGCATGGCTGATTGGTTATCATGATTCAAATATTGCCCAGTTTTTGCATAATGGCTTTGCCAATGGTTTTTCGCTAGAATATACTGGCAAAAGGGTGGCTCGTGATTCGGAATGCTTGGCTTCTGCATTAGAGCGGCCACAGGTGGTACAGCAAAAACTCTCAGCTGAAATTGCGTTGGGTAGGGTTGCTGGCCCCTTTCCTGGTCGGCCGCTCGCTAATCTTCAATGCTCACCGATCGGTTTAGTTCCGAAACACGAGCCCAACACATCCCGCCTCATACATCATTTGTCATTCCCCACCGGTCAATCAATTAACGACTTCATTTGCAAAGATTCATGCACTGTACATTATGCCTCTTTTGATAGGGCAGTTGAGTAAGCCGGTGGGGTGGGGTCGGACGAACTTTTTTTCAGTTTTAGACTTCTGGTAACAGGTTCACATTTAACTGCATTTTTTCACATTCAAATTTACTGCTTCAAATTGTCATTAAAGTCCGAAAATTTCAATCGAAACAGGATTTTAAAGCAACAAATTTGTCTTTTACCATTTTTCCCTCTAAATTGTGAAAAACATGCTCCAGATTTTAGAAATCAATCTAGTTTTTTAAAGCTAACAATTAAAAAGTTAATAAATTCCAGTTATTTGTTGGCAATATAACGCACATTTTGTCATGTTTGGGGTCCAAGGGATAAAAAAATCTATCCCCTTCTCTGTTTTTGCTTGGTTTGAGCAGCAAATGATACAAAAATCTTTCCCTTCCACTTTTCGGCTAGGTTTGAGGAGCAAGGGATAGAAAATTCTATCCCCTCATTTTTTCTGCTGGATCTGAGGAACAAGGGATAGAAAATTCTATCCCCTTCAACTTTTCTGCTGGATCTGAGGAACAAGGGATAGAAAATTCTATCCCCTCATCTTTTTGGCTGGGTTTGAGGAACAAGGGATAGAAAATTCTATCCCTTGACCTAAATTATATCAATTCGAACCACAATTAATTTTTTATTTTTGTCAGCTTTTTCAAAAGTGAAGTACATAATTGTTAATAAAAAGGTGTGCGTATTTTTTTTTAATTGTATGATGCAGGAATAAGTATGAGTACGCAATTTTTCAAATTTGTTTGTTAACAAAAATGAATTAATCAAAAAACTGTAAATAATTTTTTTTAAAGTGCACCAGGTTCTAACTTTGTGCCTCCAGCAATATTTTATGAACAAAAATAGCATGATTTTTACATTTTAGAGACAACTTTAAGAACGAATGCTATGTATTTTTAAATAAATGTGAAATGTGAAAAAGTGTAGTTAAATGTGAACCTGTTTGGTATACTGTAGATGTGCATGCCTGCCTAAAATTACGGACGACGTCATAATGACGTCAAATATTGCGCCTTTTTGTATCTGTGTACAAACACATAGGATAAAGTGAAAACAAATCCGCCTTCCAGAAACATAATTTTTCAATTAAGCTCAAATTAAATGTCCTAGACTACACAAATCTTTCTTAAAACAAGAAAGATGTTGTTGATGGTCAATTTAAAAACATAAAAACTTATTAAAACATTGTCAGTAGAATGAAACTGACTTCCCAGGCAAATTTTCACGGAATTGGTACCCATTTGTAAACCCTTTAGTTGCGTTTTTTGTAGAATATACAAAGAGTCAATCCTGTCGCCGACTTACACAAGTCTACGTTTATTCACAATCACGGCAATGCGTCGGAGATTTCCTTGATATTCGGTTTCCTAACCGGTTTGAGGACCCATTGCTTTGTGCACAGCCCATTCGATTTGTACATGAGCAACACATGTACATGTAATTCCTATGAAGGTTAGATATCTGTGTACAAAAGCATTGTACACGATGGACGCGAGACATTCAACTTGGTTTTTGTGTAATTTGCACGGAAAGCGACGAATTTGACGTGGCAATACCATCGTGTGATGAACATTAAGTGATTGCAAAATAAGAGAATATTAAGAATTCTTACATTTAAATGGATAGTATTAGATTGTCTTTAGAAAATTGGGCTCCCGGGCTTTGTGAACGTGGTGTTTTCACGGTTGAAATATCCCACGTTAATGCCATTGACATTTCCCGGTACTGAAAAACAGAACGTGCTTTCAATGCTTACTTAAAAAAACTGTTCTGTGGACTAGACTGCACCGAATTCAACAACATTTGCAATTTTTTCTTTCCATAAAAGGTAGTGATCTTTTTTTTTGGTTTGTTACAACAGTAGTCGCCAGACACACAAAGCCTGAAGGTCACTTCAATGTGTGGGCTACGAATCAATTGTTTTCCAGGGGCCATTAACACATACTCCTGGAGCTGAAACAGGGGACCCCCTTTACAGTTCATAAGGATTCAGGATTGGGTGTCATTCCTGGCTGGTACAAAGCACTACTTCACCAACTTTTACGAAGCAAATATGCTCAAGGACACTAGTGTCAAGACCGGAGTTTGAACCCACACCCCGATGACTTAGCCACCAGAGCTTGAGGCCGACGCAATAACCACTCGGCAACGACACGCCACATGATATGTCAGGCATGATAGTGTAATGATTCATTATTTCCCGTTAGCCATCAAATATTCGATTTTATGTATTCACCATAGCCTTGCTATAACTTTCCTTAGTTTTTACAAGCAATACGATTAAAATTCTTAATTAATTAATTAATTACACGATCGTCACATGAATAATTCATTAGTCAATCTTGTTAGCACTATATTTCAAAATACAACCCCTTTTCAAACTGTTTTCATTCACAGACTAATTGCGAATTGGAGATTAGCCTTGGGTTGACTTTATCTTCCGGGTCAAACGGAAGTTCGAATATATCTCAAGATGTACGCATACGATTTTAATATTTTTCGGTTAAACACTCATTTGACCCTAACTTCCGCGTCAACCGTTTTTAGGCACATTTAATTATTATTATTATTCTTTCTCTCTGCTTTACTTTTAATGTAAAAAAGTTAAAATTCTTAATTAATTAATCACGTGATCCTCATTTGCATATTTAATTAGTAAATCTTTGCAGCACCATATCTCAAGAAGTAAACGGGCGATTTTGAAACTTTTTGTATTGTTATAGACTCCTTGGGCATTATAGATTAGGCTTAGGTAACCGTGACCTCAAGTTGACCTTTACTTCCGGGTCAACCGGAAGTGGGTTCATATCTCAAGAATTATACAACCGATTTTCAAACTTTTTTCAGTTATAGACTCCTTAGGCATTAAATATTAACTTTGAAAACCGTGACCCCAAGTTGACCTCTACTTCCGGGTCAACCGGAAGTGGGACCATATCTCAAGAAATATACAACCGATTTTCAAACTGTTTTCAGTCATAGACTCCTTGGGCATTGGAGATTAACTTTAGGTAATCGTGACCCCATGTTGATCTCTACTTCCGGGTCAACCGGAAGTGGGACCATATCTCAAGAATTATACGTCCTATTTTCAAACTTTCTTCAGTTGTAGACTCCTTAGGCATTAAATATCAACTCTGAAAAATCGTGACCCCAAGTTGACCTCAACTTCAGGGTCAACCGGAAGTGGGACTATATCTCAAGAATTATACAACCGATTTTCAAACTTTCTTCAGTTTTAGACTCCTTGGGCATTAAATATTAACTTTGAAAAACCGTGACCCCAAGTTGACCTCTACTTCCGGGTCAACCGGAAGTGGGACTATATCTCAAGAATTATACAACCGATTTTCAAACTTTCTTCAGTTTTAGACTCCTTGGGCATTAAATATTAACTTTGAAAAACCGTGACCCCAAGTTGACTTCTACTTCTGGGTCAACCGGAAGTGGGACCATATCTCAAGAACTATACATCCGATTTTCAAACTTTCTTCAGTTATAGACTCCTTAGGCATTAAATATTAACTTTGAAAAACCGTGACCCCAAGTTGACCGTTACTTCCGGGTCAACCGGAAGTGGGACCATACATTGTTCTCAAGAACTATACAACATTTTTCAAACTTTCATTCAGTTATAGACTCTATGGTCATTTTAGCAAATAATCCAAGCAAAACAACACGGAACAGTTTTGTGTTTGTTCACAAACACCTAATGTCTAGTTATTATTATTATTCTTTCTATCTGCCTAATTCCCCATAGCATTTGTACACAATTTTGTTTAATTCTTTAAAAAACTTAGTCATTATGAAAAACTTAGATCCTTAATAAAATTGAAGCTTAGTACAAAAACTAAACAATTTTTGTAATAATGGTACATTTTTTGATTAATTAGCCACTTTAAAGCGATGTGAATATTTAATTAGCCAACTTTGTTGGCACCATATCTCAAAAGTATATCCCCGATCGTCAAACATTTTTCAGTTTTAGACATCTAGGATACTGCTTATGTGAATGCCGGCCTAAAATGACGATCGACGTCATCATGACCTCACTTTTTTGCACGTTTTCCTTCTGTGTACATAACCAATGGCTCTAAAAAAAATAATTTCTAAAACACAAGTTTTCAGAATAACTCACATTTTAGTTACTTATAATACACAAATCATGTTTAAAACACAAATGCTTTTACTAAGAGTTATTCCAGGCCATTAAAAACAATCAAATACAATGTAGTTTCACGATAATTAACGATTTAAGATTGGTAAATCTGACCCCATGTTACAAACTCTGTATTGCGCAATCACGGCAATGCGTCGGAGATTGTGCCGCTGGTTTTCCTAACCGAAGGTGAACCAATTGGTTTGTACACACCCCATTGGATTTGTGCGTGACCAACATATGATAGGAAAAGTTAGGAATGCCCAAGTCGACACGTGTCAGCCCGGACGGAAATGTATAAACAAAAGAGGGCGCTATACAAGTTTACTGTTAATTAATAATATTTCATAGGTTTCTCATCGGGGTAGAACTAGACAACGGAAGCTTGAAAGGGGAATTAAATAAGTAAAAGTAATTGAATACGGAAGCTTAAAAGTTAAAAGGAATATTTGGTGTTTTTTTTCTCCACGTAGATTTAATTGAATTCTCAATTGAACTAACATTAATTTCAAGTTCATTATCAAACAAATCTTATCTTCTTGGTGCATGACCAACATTATGTCATTCCTTGGTAAGTTAAGTTTTTTAAAGGCATTTGATTGGTATAAGTTACAAACCATCTTGAACCTTATCAAATTTATTAGTATGAAAAACACATTTTTGTTACTTTGACATCATCAGGTGTCAAATTACGGTAATTCAAAGCTTTAATTAGTTAATCTTTGCAGCACCATATCTCAAAAAGTACACAGCCGATTTTCAAACTTTTTTCAGTTATAGACCCCTTGGGCATTGGAGATTAGCATTTGGTTACTGTGACCCCATGTTGACCTTTAGTTCCGGGTCAACCGGAAATTGGATCATATCTCAAGAAGTACACACCCGATTTTCAATTTCTTTTCAGTTATAGACCCTTTGAGCATTGAAGATTTAATTTGGGTTACCATGACCCTATGTTGACCTTTATTTCCAGGTCAACCGGAAGTAGGACCATATCTCAAGAAGTAAACAACCGATTTTCAATTTCTTTTCAGTTATAGATCCTTTGAGCATTAAAAATTGACTTTCTGTTACCATGACTCCTTTATGACCTTTACTTCTGGGTCAAACGGAAGTGGGACCATATCTCAAGAACTGCATAACCGATTTTAAATTTCTTTTTAGTGACCCTTTGAGCATTGAACATTGAACTTGGGTTACCGTGATCCTATGTTGACCTCTACTTCCGGGTCAACCGGAATGGGACCATATCTCAAGAACTACTCAACCGATTTTCTATTTCTTTTCAGTTATTGATCCTTCGAGCATTAAACATTAACGTTCGGTACCATGACCCCATGTTGACCTTTCCTTCCGGTCCAAAGAGGCAGTTTAAATATTAAAAATTATATCTCCTGAACCACATGTCATAAAGTCATAATTTTGGTGATGTTTCCTAGCTAAGTACAGAGCGTCTAATCAAATTAAAACAAAACGGAACAGCTTTGTGTTTGTTCACAAACACCTAAGGGCTAGTACTTTTTATATAATCTTGCAGTGCTGCACCCAACCACAGTGCACCGGCACATATATATAAAAAAAACATAACCATTTCAAAATGGTAGATCCCAACCCCGTGATACTCCTTGATATCCTACAGTATACCAATACACACGCTTTAGGAGTGGGTGTCAATCAACAGGGGTCGTCACTTTGGTCAGGAGGGGTGGTGGGGGAAAAAAATTCCCCATAGCTCATGCACAAACTCCTATCTCTGCGGCACGTGCACCACAGATCACTAGCACAGCTTAGTGGTAAGGCATGTTGTGTCTGACCGCTCTAGGTTCAATGGCCTTTTGTGAATGAAGGTCTTGTGATATTGTGCCGACAGCAGACTGGTTTAGCAAATATAAATCATTGAGATAAGGCAGAAGAGACCCTCTTAACCTATCAAATGGGCCTGCCACACCTCTCTGGCAGGATGACGTAATACCGTTGGGACAAAACAGGTGCCTCGCTGCAAGGTTTTAATGTAGATGTGTTTGATGGGTAAAAATATTGAACGACGTCACCATGACATCAAATATTGCGCGTCTTGTAAGTGTGCACAAAAAAAACAATGGCTCTAGAAAGGGTAAATAATTAAACACAATTTTATAAAATAAGTTCACTTGTGGTAAACCTAACACGAGATTCAATATAGCCTTGATCAAGGCGTTTGGGTTTTGTCTTATTTATTTGTTCTTTGTGCTGCGTTACAATGTTGGCCTAAAAACTATGATTATTATTTGCAACCCGCGTGTGTGTTTACGTGTGTAGACACAGCACTGCAGTATAGGTTTGCGCCTGCTCTGTATGTTTATGCGTGTACTAACTGAAGCAACGCCTTGACGGTTCTGTGTTGAAGCCATGAGGTCATTACTATAATGCGCGCTGGAGACAAGACCCCATTGGTCAGTTTCGGAATTAAAGTTTACTATTTTTCTTTTATATTTGTTTTTAGAAAACGGTTCCTGACTGACTCAGTTGCATTCCGTGCACGATCATCTGTTGACGAACGGGAACATTTGCTGTAAGGAATATATATTATGAGGTATTGAAAACATCTATATTATCTCCTGAAGACGAGCAGAGTATACTGTTCGAAAAGTCGAGACCAAACCGGCTCTTTTCAGAGCCAACACTCCCTCAAAAGAGATTTTACACATGGTTATACCCGCAAGTTTACTATTCATATTTATATTTATGTTGCTCTTATTCTCCACACTATGCAAAGCTTCAAACACCATTTATCTGTAAAATCGTTTACACCAAACATATGTTAAACTATTAAAATTACTGAAGCAGTTATGAACGCAAAAAAAAAATCATTTACGAATGTTCTCTAGTGTAAAGATTTAGTGTTAACTACATTTGAAGATATCACCACCCTCATGGACTCGTCGCAGCAGTCTCAGGGCAATACCTCAGGGAATTCCGGGGAGAGCTGGTCATTGATGGATTGTGTCGGTGAAAAAGACCCCGGACAGTAACAAGACATTTACCATGCTATCTAGATAGGTGTAGATCGGGAACCTGTAATATTTTTTGGAAAAAAAAAATGGCGGAGTACTGATTATTTAATTGAAAACGGACTTTTGGTCAAAGTACGATGGCATCACGCAAGGTTTTAAGATACAAAGTATTTGTATTCAGGGAGAAAACTAAATTAAGTCGGCGTTCCTTATTATGTGCAAACTTAAATAATATGATTAAAACATAGTAAAAAGTTTACAAATATAAAGTGTTAGCCAAATTACGGCACAAGATGGCGCTCATGTATTCGAGGGGAAAAATGGACGTGTGTTTTATGTTATGTTCTTCCCAGTGACACTCAATTTGGTTGAGCGCCCTCTCGTTTTCACTGGTTGTTTGCTACGTTAGTTTTTCATTCTCGTCGAACCACTGCCTGAAAAGGTGCCATTCTTTCTACTTTTTGAAACCGTTTTTTATGACATTACCAGATTCCAGAAGAATACTGGTGAGTTTAGGATTCTATTTCTGATTGTGTTTCGGATTATTGTTAATAATTTGTTGTGTAAATTTGAAACATGTTTTCCCTCCAGAACTTTATCCATGACCAATTATTTTGCTCTGATTCATGAAAACTTCCGTTATTTTGTTCTTTGGAATTTCCTTTTATGTCAAGGCTATAAAGATAAATGTGTAAATTGGAGAGCTAGATGTCTATGGCCTTTATGCTCAGTGACGTTTACTACTTTAGTGTAGGTTATTATTGACCTTTTTATGTTTTTATAACTACATTAAGTTATATGATATTGTAAAATCAAAGATCTAGTTTTTGTGTGATAAAGAGGCTTGCCTACACTGTACAAAAAACCTGTAAAAATACAAGGTTTTTTTGCTGTGGAATTACAGCATGGCAACGTTTTTTTGTTTCACAAAGTTTTCCATGTAAATAAACGTCGTACTTCTTGTTACTAAACAACACGCCGTTTATTTACATGTTTTAAAAGTTACATTGTAAATAAAAATCAAAGGCTGTTTTTTCCAGGATAATTCCCGTCAAAACACAGGTTTCCGGTGAACAGTGTAAAAAAACTGTAAAATCACGAGATTTGTTGGCATCAAAATTACAGCACAGCAACGTATTTTGGATTGACGAGGTTTTGTACGTAAATTAACTCCGTACTTACTTAAAATAAACAATACACCGTTTATTTACGTGTAATTAAATTTAAACCGTAAATCTAAAATGTGGTCTGTTTTTTTTCAGGAGCATTCCTGTCAAATTACAGTAGATTTCCGTGTAGGTCTCGGGTGAAATAACTGTAAAATTAAAATGGTGCATTAAAATTACAGCCCAACAACGTATTTTGGATTGACGAGGTTTTGTACGTAAATTAACTCCGTACTTACTTTAAATAAACAATACAACGTTTATTTACGTAAATTGGGCGTGGAATTACAGCGCAACAAAGTACATTTTTGTTTTAAGAGGTCTTTTAAAAAATAGCTTTGTGTGTTTAAAGATTGATTTGAAACAGGAAGTTTACCGTGGTTTACCGTGAACGTAGGCCTATATGTACAAGTATGGTACAAGTAACAGTTGCAACAGTGGGTTATCTTTAAGTTGTTTTTCTTTACACCCCCCCCCCCCCAAATAAAATAGGCCTACAAAAACAAAAACAAGTTAACACTTATAGCCATCATCCTTGTTCTCCCTTAGCCTATTCCTCATCCCGTATTTTATTATTTTTTATTTTGTTTTGGTCGCACAGATTGTTCGTTTGTTTGTTTGTTTCTTTTCATTTTGTGTTGTTGTTTGTTCTATATGCCTGTTTACTTGATCTCCTGTTAGTTTCCTTGTCAAGAAGTTCTCAAACTCAAATTCCAATAATATCCTGTATTTACATTAGCTTGTGTGTGAACAGCACGTGGAAACTGGTACCCTGATTTTACACGTCGATATACACAAAATGCCTTTTAACAACCAGCGACTGTTTAGGAACCAGTCTATCCTCGCTGTATCGTGCATATGATCGTCCATAGTTATGGGAGCCAGACAACAAGGAGTGCGTGCGCGCGTGGTTACGAGCTGTATGCTGAAAACTTAGCTGTCAAAAAGTTGCTATGCTGGTTCTCTCTACTTCTGTCACATAGCTGAGGTACTCCTTCCGAGAACTGTGGCAATCCACATATTTATTGCTGCTTAAGGTATGTTTTATATCATTCATATTGTACGTGTAGCATATAATTATACAGTACTGATGTTGGCGAAATTGTGAAGGTGTTGTTTACTGGGAATAGGATTACTTTTTATTTTAGTTTACAAACCCGTTATGCCCGTGATAATTTCTCCCTTAATAGCTGCAGCAGCTCAATAACACTGACTACAACTTCCAGACTTTGCTAACACGGTCCAAAGCTAACACTAGTCATGCCAGTGTCTAGTGGATGGGCCTTTGCCAAGGCTAGCATCCTGACATTGACAATAATGGCCACATCATCACATGCAATTTTTTAAAGTAAATTGCTTAAAAAAGACAGTGAATTTTGTTTCTTCGATACCTGTACGCTGTAAAAGTGCTTAGTTTGAAAGAGTTGCAAAAAACAAACAGCTAGGAAGTATTTACTAACTGACTAAGGTACATGTATGTTGTAGACCACTTTGAAATTGTTGTTTTTTTCCTCTTCTAATTACAATTTATTTGTACAACAAGAAGTAGTTTGTACATGTACGTATGTTGACACAACAAACATGTACAACAAAACTGCTTGTCATATTTGTGGTACACAATGTGACAGTATCAGAGCATACATTCCGCATTATCAAATACACAAACATGATCGAAATGTGCGATTTCCTTGTTGTATGTCGGATTGTCAAAAAACGTATTTTACGTACAAAAGTCTGATTTCACATATTTTCATGGTTGACTAAAATGCTTTTATACGTGCAGGATTGTTGAACAGATTGCAAGGAGGAAACACAGGTTTACTAGGGTGGGACTAAACCTGTTAAAATGGTACTAAACATTTTGTTTATTTTTTTTATTATTATTTTTTTAAATTGCACAATTAAGTGATGTTTGTGAAGACACAATGTTATTAAACTCTATCTATGAGCTGTGGTGGTTCTGAGAAGAACCGGTGGTTAACAATTAGTAACTGGAGTTTTTAAACCACCAATTTGCCTCAGAATCACCACAGCTCATAGAGAGAGTTCAGTTAAATTGTGTCTCAGTCTGCAAACCTCACTTGATTGTATTCCCACCATGCAGAGTGTCAAATCCTAAATATTGCATACTACCCCTACAAGTTAAACCTCCATCTTAATAATTATTTGCAACGCATTTATTGGTGTAATTGATTTTACTCTCCAATATTTACATCACGATTGCTGCAGGTAAACCACTTTTCGCTTCGAGTTTTTCGCTTGCTGTTGGCAAGGTGCTCGTTGCAGATCTGACAAATCCTCTGTCAGCAGTGTGTATGTGGTTCTGTGCATATTACACCTTCAATTTAAGATATCCAAAGAAGGCAGAAGGAGTACTTGAGTTTTTCCAGAGGTGGGTTTACTTACAAATGTTCAAGAAAATAGTCCTAGTCATGCTAGACGATCCCCGGTCGATTGTGTGGTGTTTAGCACTTGAAGAGGTTTAAACCTGCTCCAACTCCCTGTGAATTTTCTCCACTCTGATTCCAGACCAGGGTTTAGATTTGTTGGACTGCTTGGCCCTAATTCATAAAGCTGCCTGAGCATAAAATTTTGCTCAACAATTTTTTGCTTAGCAAACAATTAGCAGGAAACCAGTCACAGAATAGTAATATGGCTGGTTATCTAACTCCAGTGAAGCAGATTTGTTTTTCTTAGCTTCATTTTGTGCTTAAGCAGTTCTATGAATTTAGGCCTAGAATTGAAACCTCCCTTCGTGTTCCACATAAAATGAATGCATTTTTTGTAAAATTTATATGTTGGTCAAGTAGGGGACCTTTTAAAATTATCGATGACTTTGAAATTCAAAATTTTCCCCAAATTTGTTTAGCATCAATCTGAATACATTTATGACTTACGTATGGTATTTCATTGAAAACTGAAAAATTTACCCTCACTGTTTTTCTCGATATCTTTGTAGGTTATACAAATTTAAAAACGTTTACACATTTGAATGGCCCATAACAGGAAATTCTGAGGTAGTTTGACCATTAACTTTTGAAAATAATAAGTTGTCAGACACGCTTCAATAACCACCGTGCAGGAGGCTCTGCTTATCTTAGTTTCAGTTGTGCGGTTTTCAGTTTTACTTTGAAACTCTTTACTGTGGTATTTGCCTTTAGTTTAATAGTGACAGCTGAGGAAGATCATGAAGAGTATTTTTCTAGTTAAGCAAATAATTCATATCAAGTAATATTCCAATATGTATACTTTTTTTTTTTTTTTTTTTTTTTTTTTTACAGATGTTTCTTGGGCCTCAATCCAGAGACTGGGTCGAAAATGGAACGACAGAAGCAAAATGTTCATTCGGGTGTACTGAAGCTTGCTAACTCAATGAAGACAATCGAGAATGAGTGGGAGGTGTGCGAATAAAAACATGGTACACAAAAATGGTTGAATGTGGCAAAACTATCAAGTAAAAGAGGAACTGTGTTAAGGTATTAGAACTTGGTGGAATTGCCAAATATTAAGCCACAATCAGATACAAAAATTATATGTGAATGCAAAAATCTGCAGCACACATAAGAATGGCACTTTCTTCAGAAATAGGAATTTTATGAAGATTGATTAAACTATTTGGAGTTTTCCAATACAATGGGCAAAAACGGAAGTTCTATCAGGAAAAAAATAAAGTGTAAGAAACATAAAATATCTACAGTAGATGACATAAGACCGTTATTTACAAATATTGTAAATTTAATTTCTTTCAATGGATGTGTTTTTAAAGAGCCACTGTGGGCAGGGGAAACCCCTATTTGTTGCATATGATAATGTTTTGCATTTCTTGTTTGTTTTAGTGCAGATCTTTCTCAGAGTTTTAGAAGTTCCATGCCAAAGTTTGCCGAGGTTGTACATTTTTGTGGTTTGGCGATGTTGAGTGCTAAATAAGAAGAAATGACAACCCAAATCTGATGTGTTCTGGTAAAGTTCATTATTGTTGTTCAACAATGGAGCAAGATTTAACTACTTTGACTGAAACATTGTCAAATAAATGCCTCTTCTGTAAAAAAAAAAAAATATATATATAAATAAATAGGGGAGTATCGTACAATAATCATATAGACAGTAATTGTACATGGATGTTTGTATTACATCACTTTAATGGGCCTTTAATTTAACGACGACGATGGTAAAATGACGACAGAAACCCCTTTGATAACTAAATGTTTCCGTTGTTAAACTGCACTGGCATGTAAATTAACGTAAAACGACATATAAGTGGGACCGTGATTTTACTGGGCTAATTTGGTAAATTTATCTGAAAACGTGGTTTTACAATCAACGTTATGTTAAATCACCGTGGGAATATCTTAATTTTACAAGGCTTTCCATGTAAAATAACAGTAGCGGGGCATTTATTTGACAATTCCGGTCTGTGATTTAACAGTGTGGCATGTAAATTTAGCTGAACCATCAACGTTAGGTAACATTAGTGGGGCCGTGGTTTTACTGGGCTTAAACTGTAGTTCTACGAGCAAAGTTATGTTAAATCACCGTGGGTCTATCTTAATTTGACAAGGCCCTCCATGTAAAATCACAGTAACTGGGTAATTATTTTACAACTCCGGTACCGTGATTAAACAGTGTGGAATGTAAATTAGCTGAACTTTCAACGTTAAGTTATATTAGTGGGATCGTGATTTTACATCTAATTTTGTAAAATTTATCTCGAAAAACTGTGGTTTTACAAGCAAACTAATGTTAAATAATTGTGGCGCTATCTTAATTTTACGAGGCCCTCCTTGTAAAATTACAGCAACTGGGCACTTTTCTTACAACCCCTCCTGTACTGTGATTGAACAGCGTGCATGTACATTTACGGTTTACCGTTTTTTCACGGGATAGTATTTGCGTCCAAACTGCCAGGAAAATCCCGTACAAATACGATGTTTTTTTTACAGTGTAAAGACCTACACTCGCAATTTTTGTTTTGACGTCATGAATACTCATGATTTGTTTTCCCTATTTCGGTATCGGTTGTTATGAATGGAGGGTTTACTCTCGTTGTCAGTCAGAAGTAAATCCCGACGAGATAAGCAGTGTTTTCTAATTGAGGACATCTTGAGCTCTAGAGAAAACAGTTCTATTAGAGAACTTTCATGGATTGTCTTGTGATAGAAACTTAGTAACTTTGGGATGTTTACATGCATTGGAAATTGTGATGTTTCTTTAGATAAGTGGGCATTATGTTGTGACCGTTTGACTTTTATTACATGTATTCCTGATTGTATTGCGCTAAATCTCTTATCAGCTTTTTCGTGCTTTTATAGATCCAGTGTACTGAACTTAGTTATATTTTATTTTCTGTATTTTCAGTTTTACATTTTGTGGCACACATATGATGATGAAGATAATAAAGCAGTTAAAAACAGATTTCGGAGTAATTTGTTAACTGGTTGGAAAGAGGGCGTCCTGGCACCCAAAGTCATTCACAAAAGATACAAACTATTTCAAGTTTACACTCATATTTTATAAAGATTACACACAAATATGTGTTGGCCAAACTACGTGAGGGGCAAAAGGTTTGGATTAGGATTGTGTACATGATGACTGACCTATGTGGTTCGTGGATACGATAGGGAGCGAATTTCGCGGTTCTGTGAGTAGGGTCGCCGTACCGCGGCTGCCGCAGGCTTGGTTTAACGTAGCCTGTTATCATGGCCTTCGTGGCTCGGCAGCTTCGTAGAGCCGCGACCCCAAGAAGCTGAGAGGTGAAAACGCGCGAGTGGCGAAGCCACGATGGCCTTTTCCA
The DNA here is from genome assembly GCA_032158295.1 of Pycnopodia helianthoides. Lineage (NCBI taxonomy): Eukaryota > Metazoa > Echinodermata > Asteroidea > Forcipulatida > Asteriidae > Pycnopodia > Pycnopodia helianthoides. The sequence goes on from JASTWB010000030.1 coordinate 24,394, forward strand.
GCTTGTTTGCGGTTTCTAATGTTGTCTTTTATTTCTCCACTTTTGCAACCCTAATAGGGTAGCAAAAGTCCAAACCAATCAGAAGCGATGAGGGTCAGAGGGTCAGCATACAATACGTCGGCGTTTTCAAGAAACCGGCGACTCCGCCTATGCAGCTGACACACAACGTTTTGAGAGAGAAAAAAAAACGCTTTTGAAGTTGGTCACTTTTTGACAATGTGTTTTCGCCGGTCTATTAACAGAAAATATAACATAGTGATGCGGTAGTGTCAAATAACATGACTAGATACTTAATTGTTTATTTGGATGCTTTGCTAGAAAGCTGTTTGGTTTAAAACTTATTCGTCATTTCGTGAAAACGCAAAAACCTTAGCACATACATATTCACAACACACAGGGCGCGGATTCGCCGGTTCGTGAAAACGCAAAATGCCAACCACCCAAGATTTGCCACCCACAGGGCGCGGATTCGCCAGTTCCTGAAAAACGCAAATCCGTTTTGGCATTTAGCCTAATTAGTAAAGAATACACCCACAGGGCGCGGATTCGCCAGTTCCTGAAAAACGCAAATCCGTTTTGGCATTTAGCCTAATTAGTAAAGAATACATTTTTAAGACTTACGATTTTGCAGGGGGATTTATTGTATCCCGCTTGTCAATAAAAGATTAGCCAGCGGAGCCAGCGGAGCCAGTGGATATTTAAATGATTCATCTTCACAGTCATGTTTCAGCCATCAGCCTCATTAGCTCCCTTTATAATGTGCCCCCAACCCCACCCAACCCCGACCAAAACGTCAGGCGGCTGCACTTTCTACCCTTAACTCTCAAAGTTCGAACAACCATCACATCAACATATAGTTTCGACCAGAAGGTGATGGGTTTCAAACAAAATTACTTTCCATTTTATGTCGACCACTGAATTGAAACACATAATATGGTGACCCAAAAATATATAAACTAGCCCCCCCCCAAAAAAAAACCCTCTTTCATCACCCAGCCACCTCTATCAACTTTCTCATCAACGGTTGTGGCTTCAAAAACATGTTTAACGGGGGTTAGTTCACTGTTTCCATTGGCCTATATGTATCTAACCACAAAACGAGATCCTCTTCGCAGAGAAAGCGTGCGATGATGGGTGGAAACAATCAATATTCAATTTCATAACATTTAAGTTTTTTGACGACCAATGAGAAAAAAGCAGCATTAGGTCGACCGTATTTCAACCCCCATAAGGCGTAACATGGCCAACAATCATCCGGAACTAAACTAAATTCGTGTGCAATCGTGACACTGTCAATATTTTGTTGCAACTACAAAACAACAATTCGGCCGTACATCCGGCCGTCGCAGACCCCGCCCCCCCGGCCCCATACACAACATCAACACACTCATAGGGGTCTGCTGCATGCTGCATGCTGCCTGCTGACTGTTAATGGCTAGATGTGTGTGTACTACTGAAGTAATGGCAACTGTTGACTGCAATCTTGAAGCATCGGTTTGTTTAAATCCTAGCCATAAGTCGTTGTTTCCGCTCTCACAATAACGACAAAACAAAGTGTGAACAATAATACCCGAAACATTTAAGTTCAAATAATTCCACACAAAGAGTTTTTGTCATTTGTAATCTATGCGTTGTTTATTGTCTATCAACATATGCGATTTATACAACGGATAATCAATCAAAACAATATGCCCAAGTAGAGACCGTACAAGTAAGCGCGTATACATGTCGGGCATACATAGCACTTTTCATTCCAACATACATTGCTATCTTTTGTAAAAAAAATAATAATAATAATTCGCACTTTAATTTGTCCAACTTTCCAAAAAGCGAAACTTGCATAGTCGAGTTTCAATTAAGTCATTTAAATTCAAAGTTATTTGACTGTACACGTACATTTAAAATTACATCATGAACAGTTTACACAAACTGCTTTTTGATGATAAGTAGACTATCTTTGTCTGGCTTCTACCTGTCAACCTGTCCGCCTTAGGTAACCTTACCAGGAGTACTAGACTCCAGACGGCGTAGCTCTTCAGGTCATTGAAGCCCCAAACACCCCAACCACGATAAGGTGTAGTCAATTGGGGGTGATGGACGCAGAGCACTACCGCAGCTTGGTGGTAAGGCATGTTGTGTCTAACCCTCGCTCTAGGTTCAATGGGTCAATGGGCTTTTGTGAATGAAGGTCTTGTGATCTTGTGCCGACAGCGGACTGGTTTAGCAACCATAAATCATTGAGATAAGACAGAACAGACCCTCTTAACCTATCAAATGGGCCTGCCACACCTTTGTGGCAGGATGACGTAACACCGTTGGGATCAAACAGGTGCCCCGTTGCAAGGTTTTAAGCTATCGTTCAATGTATTGTCACTTGAAAAGCTTCTGGACATGGTGAGTAAAATCGCACTAACGAATTATTACGGAGTTAGAATACAGTAAGCTGTCGCTAAGAGCTAGCATCAATGTAAACAATATACTATTGGTACAATATTTTCCAGCAATACGAGGATAGACAGTAACCATAAAAACATCATGAGTAAAAAAAAGATACATTAAACCACAAGTATTTGATAACATAGGCGGGTTTTGAAATGATATAATAAGAAGATGATATGCCAAACAATGGATAATTAGGATGATACGGGATGGCGGTAATTATGAACAGTGATAAGGAAGAATACATACAATACTTAAATGGTAGTAACATATGAAATGACTGGTGATTCATCCAGAGGTTGGGTCGATCGCAGTCTACCCGAGACGGAAGGTCTTTAATGGACACGGTGAAGTTTGTAATTGATGACCGCTGATACAGACCATGGAATTGTAAGCAAAGTCGACGCGTTCATCTCAGCGAATGAAAAAGCCAGACTTGCACAGTCCGTTGTAGATTCAATAGAGTCATTTAAGTTCAAAGTTATTTGACTGGATATTAAAATTCCAAGTGTTTTGGCATTATGTGTAAATATCTCAATGAACTATGATCTAACGATTGTATAAGCATAATATGTATAAAGCTATTCAGTACCGTAACCCTACCCCCCCCCCCCCCCCAAAAAAAATAAAAAATAAAAAATAAATAAAGAAATAAAGAAATAAAGAAAAAAAAAATAATAATAATAATAAAATATAAAATAAAATAAAAATAATAATAATAATAATAGCGGCGAGACAAGGAACACTGCTTCAGATCGGCTCCCGATTCTATAGAAGATAAATATTGTTTCCTGCTGTTTGTTATACATCAAAAGTTAACTCCTTGTTGGCCACTTGGTAGACACCGCAGGGCAAGTTTGACGACAACTAGTTACCATCTTGTTGCTATTTTTGGTGGAAAAGTGTTGGATTTGTCTGTATTCAGAAAACTTTCTTCAACGTAGACCGCACAGTGTACATTGAAAGAGTGAACGGACGCGCGTATCAACTGCGTCCTTTGGAACATCTTGATTACAACCAGTGTTTAGTGGTCTCCGTAGAGTTGGATATTCTACAGCGTTGCTGTATGTAATTCTCCCTAAAACTACAAACTTTCTCACAATTGTGGGATGTTTATAATGAGTGCTATGGAGCATCAAGTCAACGGTGAAAGAGGGACAAACTCCCAGAGAAGAAGTCCTTCACCCGATCTGGTTGGTATGCCTGAGCAGGTACTACCAGATCGTATCCAAACTGCTCACAACAGGATTCGTGTTGCAACCAGGAGAAAATGGAGTAAGGCTGATAACAAAATGGCGATGGAATGTTATATTACCAAAAGTACACGAGGGAAGACGAAGTTGGGCCGAAGGAGTACAAGAGGGAAAAGAAAGAGGAAAGACATCAAGATTGGAGGAACAAGCCACTTCATAGCCGGTTCTTGAGATGTACTGAAGAGGTAGCGAGCCCTAAGTCATGGAATTGGTTAAAGAACGGAGAACTAAAGAAGGAAATCGAGGGCTTGATCACTGCGGCGCAAGACCAGTCACTAAGGACAAATGTTATGAAGGCAAGGATAGAGAAAGCAAACGTCTCTCCTATGTGCAGAATGTGTTACAAGGCAGAAGAGACTGTATTTTATATCGTCAGCGAATGTAGTATGATGGCCCAGACGGAGTACAAAGGTAGACATGACAAGTTGGCCAAGGTGATTCACTGGGATCTGTGTAAGAAGTATGGTGTCCAAGTGCATGCGAAATGGTACGACCACGTTCCGGAGAAAGTTGTAGAGACCGACCAGGTCAAGATTCTCTGGGACTTTAACATTCAGACTGATCATGTTATAGAACATAGGCGTCCGGATGTTGTAGTCTTAGATAAGACGACGAAGAAGTGTCATCTCATTGACATAGCTGTGCCGGGTGATATCAGGGTACTCCTAGAATTATGAGGTTCCATGAACCTCATAGAGGTCCATGTACAAACTACAATACAAAACTTTTTTTCATTTACGTTTCTGCACCTGGAGTTCTCATTTGAAATCGGATCTCGCCAAAATTAGGCTATACGTGTTCCTTGGAATCTCATTGAGCGTTGCATGGGTCAAGAAAATCCACTCCGCAAATTTAAAATTGTTAAAAAGCAATAAATTCTTACCGTCATTCCCAGCCCTCTTCAAACAGTGTGAGTGTTATAACAAATATGGCGCTGGAGTCACATGATGTGTGTACAAAACCAACTTACAGTTGCCGGGACCAGCGTTGCTGCGCGCGGAGTACCAGTTTGTTCGGTAGACCTTTGCGAGCGCAGCAAGCGCCATATTTGTTATAACACTCACACTGTTTGAAGAGGACTGGGAATGACGGTAAGAATGTATTGCTTTTTAACAATTTTAAATTTGCGGAGTGGATTTTCTTGACCCATGCAACGCTCAATGAGATTCCAAGGAACACGTAGAGCCTAATTTTGGCGAGATCTGATTTCAAATGAGAACTCCAGGTGCAGAAACGTAAATGAAAAAAAGTTTTGTATTGGAGTTTGTACATGGACCTCTATGAGGTTCATGGAACCTCATAATTCTAGGAGTAATATCAGGGTAGCTTCGAAGGAGACGGAAAAGATCCACAAGTACCAAAACCTGGCCAGGGAACTCCGTAAGATTTGGCAGGTGAAAGTGAAAGTAGTCCCTGTGGTTGTTGGAGCACTTGGCACCATTCCCAAAGCACTGGGGAAACATCTAGATGAAATAGGGACAAATGTGAGGATAGATCTGTTACAGAAGGCGGCGCTTTTAGGAACAGCGAGGATCCTGAGAAAGACCCTTGAGATCTAAGGCTACGGGACGTAGCCCGACTCGAGGAGTAACCGGCACAAATGAAAATGTAATCTTTCTTTTGCATGCTGTGATAAGATGAAATAATAATAATAATAATAATAACAATAATAATAATAATAATAATAATAAATAAATAAAGAAAGAAAAACAAAATAAATCAATAAATAATAATAATAATAAATCTGCTACCCCTCATTTTTTTTTTTTTTTTTTTTTTTTTTTTTTTTTGATATAATAACCAATAGTAGGCCAGCCAAAGTGTAAAATTTTAAGGTCATTCTGAGGTCACAATAATAAGGTCAAAACTAAGAGTTAATTTTGTATATTGTATACAAATATAGTAAAATGAAAACTAACAGGGTGATTTTCTCAAAAAGTGATTATCTTGAGTATACCGAATAAGTTTGCACTCCCTATCTCAAGGGTGCATATTTTTTTCAAAAACACTTTTTTTTCTAAATGTAAATATTATACCCAGGCAGTTTTTAATCCAAGAACAAAAAAATAAATTTCACACATTTTTGTATGGTGTAATGAAACAAGAAGGTATGTTCCTCACGCAGTACATTTGAATGCATACACTGTAGTGGGTTTATAGTTTGACATGGTGCTCAAAAACTGTACGTCTGATATATCGATATAATAATAATAATAATAACTGTATTTATAAAGCGCCTTTTGCCAAAGGATACAAGGCGCTGATATATATTTTTGTACCTGCCATGTATGTGGAGCTACGTTTTTGAAGTATGAGGCCTATTCATTTATAGCACCATGTAATGGTTTACATGGTGCTGTGGCGCAATATGCTGCCGATCAAACCAGAAACACCGGGGCGAACCCCTTCTCTTTACGATAAGTGTACTGGGTTCTTTTACGTGCATTACACAACACACGGGACCTACGGCTTTACGTCCCATCCGAAGGACGCAGCAATAATGGTAAGTGTCTTGCTGAAGGACACAAGTGTCACGACCGGGACTCGAACCCACACTCTGCTGAACAGAAACACCAGAGCTTGAGTCCGGTGTTCTTATCCGCTCGGCAACGACACGCCACAAATAATAAACAGCAATGAGTACGCCAAGGAATTCTCCAAACTCTACGAATTCTCCAAACTCTACGAATGGCCGCACGCCATGCCTTAAAAATAGCGTCAATTTTATCATCAAACAGTGGTAAAATTTGAGCACCATAAAAACTAGTACAATATTTATGAAAAAGAGTATTTCTAACGTTCAATTTGGCATACTTATAATTAGCTAAGAACAAATTACACTGACGATTAAAATCACTGACACAGTTAGTACCAACAAACTCAAAAGTATTATTGAACAACATATGTCCAAGATGTCCTTTTTGTATTGGTGGTGATTTTAATACTGATATTGCTAGACAGTCGTTTTAGACTAATGAGTTGTTTAAGTTTATTGATAGTCGTGAATTGTGTATGTGTGTTAATGATGCTTGTAATACGGCTATCACATCATATTGCCACAAAGGCACAGGTTCCACCTCACTCATTGATCATTTTATTCTCAGTGATAATGCTATGCCTATGCTTTTGTCTTATGATTGTCTTGACGCAGCCAATAATTTTTCTGACCATTGTCCAGTTAGGTGTGTTTTAAATTGCAATATCCAGTATCTTGGAGATGTCCCTTCCAGTGCACGGTCTGCATGTAAGCCCATGTGGCACTGGGCATCCCAAGAAGATATTGCTAGGTTTAAAACCCTTCTGTCCGACAAATTAGACTCTGTGTATTTGGATATTGAGGCTTTGTCGTGTACTGATTATAAGTGTGATAGTCATTCTAAATAATCAATGATTTGCATGATAATATTATTTCTGCTTTATTAAATGCTAGTGAAAGTACTATTCCTATGCGTAAACCTGCCATCAGTAAAACTGTTCCTGGTTGGAATGACTATGTTAATGATTATTTTAAAGTGTCCCTAATGTGGCATGGCATTTGGAAACATTCTGGGCAACCTAAAGATGGTATTATTGCTGACCTTAGGCGGAAGTCTAGGGCCCAGTACCATAGAGCGTGTAAACAGGTTTTAAGGTCTGATGGAGAGCTTAAGTCAGATAACATGGCTGAGAATCTGGCCGATGGGTGTACTGGTGACTTTTGGAAAGAAGTCAAGAAACATCGTTCTAGGAAAGTGTTTTATCCTAATGTGGTCGATGATAGTATGGGCTCTAGGGATATTGCTAATATGTTTGCTGATAAATTCGAAGAATTGTACAATAGTGTTGGTTTCAATGATTGTGATATGGTTGAACTTTTTAAGGATTTTGATTACCATATTGACAACAAGTGCTTGTATGGTTGTATTCACGGTGGCCATTGTATCGATGCTAGTGATGTTTCTTTTGCTATTTGACAATTGAAAACTTCAAAAGCTGACGGGTCTGCTGACTTTATGTCGGATCATAAATATTATAAATGCTTGCAGCAAGCTTAACGTGTATTTAGGTTTTCTGTTTACTGCCATGCTGCGCCATGGGTTAACTCCAAATGGTATGTTAACAGGTACTATGGTTCCTATTCCCAAAGGCAGATGGGCCAACTTGACTTCCTCAGATAATTTCAGGGCAATTACTTTGAGTAGCTGTTTTGGGAAGCTGCTTGATAATATCATTATGCATAAAGAACAGGTCAATTCGTGTACAAGTGAGCTTCACTTTAGTTTTAAACAGTGCTCGTCTACATTACTTTGTACTGCAATGGTTCAAGAGACAGTGCCTTATTTTGTGTATAATTAGAGTAATGTTTATACTTTGCTTTTAGATGTCAGTAAAGCTTTTGGAATGGAATGATGAGTATTCTGGGCTGTTTTCTGTTTCTAATGGTGTGAAGCAAGGTGGGGTAATTTCCCCAGTTTTATTCTGTGTAAATATGGATGGTTTACTGGATGAATTGAAGAATTGTGATATTGGTTGTCGTATGGGTAATGCTTATGCTGGGGCATTTGCATATGCAGATGACATGACTTTACTTTCTCCCAGTGTTGTGGCTTTGCATAAAATGGTTGATATTTGTGAAAAATATGCAATGCATTTCAATGTCAATTTTAACGTAATGAAGAGTCAGTGATTGTTTTTAAACCTAACAATGACAGGTTGCCTGATCTCTGTGTTATACTGTTAATGGCACCAAGGTGCAAATTGTTGAAAATATCCTTCATCTTGGACATATGTTGTCCAATAATATTTTTGAGTTTGTTGGTACTAAGTGTGTCAGTGATTTTAATCGTAAGTGTAATTTGTTCTTAGCTGATTTTAAGTATGCCAATTCGAACGTCAGAAATACTCTTTTTTCATAAATATTGTACTAGTTTTTATGGTAATCAAATTATATTACTGTTTGATGATAACATTGACGCTATTTTTAAGGCATGGCGTGCGGCCATTCGTAGAGTTCGGAGAATTCCTTGGCGTACTCATTGTAGCCTTGATATCAAGGCTGTGTAGACAAGTGCTTTAGTTAAAACCATAGAGCAAGTATACTAAAATCTCAGCCGCCCGAATGCGATACAACCCCAGTCCCACGACTGACTCTAAAAAAATAGCACGCGCACTCTCACCATGCACACACACACAGCGCCTGTGCACAGCCCCACACACACACCGCTATTGTCCACACACCGCTATCGCCCACAATCCTAGCCCGTGAGCCGTCAGGCTCACAGCCTTGACGATCTTGTACACTTCCGGGTCTTATGTGTTTCATTGTTTTTCTTCGCAAATCCGTGGAAAATGGGGGGTGAGTGGATGTGCAAAGATTTATTTCATGAATAATACATCATTCCTAATAGCCAATCGCACACCATTTATTGTTGGTTTAGAGGAAATGGTTATGAATCATTCCTTTACAGCCGTCCAATCAGCTGCACAAAATTTTACCTTAATTTTGACCTTTATAACAGACCGCGTCCCTATGGGAATCGTGTCGTCGTCGTCGGGCGGCCATTTTTACATACCTGTTCACATGTTGTAGAAACTTGTATACCGTGCACGTGCGCTAGAGTAATCTTACATATTCATAATGTTTATTAAACATGACCACTTCCAACGGCCAATCAAGAGCCTATTATTACAAGTAGAGCGCACTTATTACCATAACCGCAAGACCCGGAAGTGTACAAGATCGTCAAGGCTGTGAGCCTGACGGCTCACGGGCTAGGATTGTGGGCGATAGCGGTGTTTGGACAATAGCGGTGTGTGTGTGGACTGTGGAAACGAGCTAATTAGCTGTTTCGTGCAGCGTAGCGCGCAGCGAAACAGCTCTTGTTTTCGTTAAAGTTTTTTTTATTATTATTATTTTTATTTTTTTTTTTATTTTTTTTATTTGTCTGTTTCAGTAATAAAAGCCATTGAGATAACGCACGTTCGTTCTAAGCGGCCTTTTGCCTAGTTCCTAAAGAGCTATTGCAATGAAACTTTCAGTGATGAAAGGCATTGGTGCAAGGAAGTGTCTAAAACAAATTCGTCATGATGACGTCATCACTCGTCACGTGACGTCATCTTAAAGGTTTCTATTTTAAACATTTGAAAATCTGTATCAAATCAGCCTCAAGAGACCGTAGGGTTCTGTTTGCGGGATTGTATAGGGATAAATTAGGTCTTCATTTTATTCAGTGTGCGTGACCTCACTTGACCTCTACTTCCGGTCGAAACCGGAAGTGCCTTGTAATTCAAAAGTGCTAAATGTTATGAACATGCTTTCAACGATGTTAGTGTCTGGCAAGGGTGTGCATTTAAAAAAAATCAACGATGACGTCATGATACACACGAGCGCCCTCTAGCGGCAGGTTGAAAACTGTTCAAAATGGACTTTTTGAAGATGTGTGTGGCGAAGTTTTGTGTAATCACTTCAAAATCGACACATATGTTGTCCGTCAGGCAGCCATCCTATGTGTGAAATTTCAGATCAATGACGTCATCGGGGGTCACGTGACGCGGCATTAAAGGTGCCTTTTTTGAAGCCGTATATCTCCCGATGTCTTAGTGTGATCATGTTGAAACATGGTAGGTTGTTAGATATAGGCAAGTTCTTGTAAAGTTTGAATTGACGTCATGATGACGTCATCACATGAATTTTTATGATTTATTTCATTTTTTGCACCTTTTGTCATAAATTGCTAAATGAACACTGTATAATCCAAATTCTTTTACACATTATGTTGACCGTCAGGCAGCCATCATGTGTGAAATTTCAGATCAATGACGTCATCGGGGTCACGTGACGCGGCATTAAAGGTGCCTTTTTCGAAGTCGTATATCTCCCGATGTATTAGTGCGATCATGTTGAAACTTGGTAGGTTGTTAGATATTGGCAAGTTCTTGTAAAATTTGAAATGACGTCATGATGACGTCATCACATGAATTTTTATGATTTATTTCATTTTTTTGCACCTTTTGTCATAAATTGCTAAATGAACACTGTATAATCCAAATTCTTTTACACATTATGTTGACCGTCAGGCAGCCATCATACGTGTGAAATTTCAGATCAATGACGTCATCGGGGTCACGTGACGCGGCATTAAAGGTGCCTTTTTCGAAGTCGTATATCTCCCGATGTATTAGTGCGATCATGTTGAAACTTTGTAGGTTGTTAGATATTGGCAAGTTCTTGTAAAATTTGAAATGACGTCATGATGACGTCATCACATGATTTTTTAAGATTTTTTTTCATTTTTTTGCACCTTTTTGTCATAAATTGTTAAATGAACTGTAATGTAGTGTGATTTGAAAATGTTCGTCGCGAAACAGCTTGGCATTTGTGCACAAATGCAATTGAGCTCTAGTTTTTATTTGTATTTTTCAGTAATTTTCGTTCTAAGCGGCCTTTTGCATAGTTCCTAAAGAGCAATTGCATTGAAACTTTCAGTGATGATTGGCATTGGTGCAAGGAAGTGTCTAAAACAAATTCGTCATGATGACGTCATCACTCGTCACGTGACGTCATCTTAAAGGTTTCTATTTTAAACATTTGAAAATCTGTATCAAATCAGCCTCAAGAGACCGTAGGGTTCTGTTTGCGGGATTGTATAGGGATAAATTAGGTCTTCATTTTATTGTGTGTGCGTGACCCCACTTGACCTCTACTTCCGGTCGAAACCGGAAGTGCCTTGTAATTCAAAAGTGCTAAATGTTTTGAACTTGCTTTCAACGATGTTAGTGTCTGGCAAGAGTGTGCATTTAAAAAACAACAACGATGACGTCATGATACACACGAGCGCCCTCTAGCGGCAGGTTGAAAACTGTTCAAAATGGACTTTTTGAAGATGTGTGTAACGAAGTTTTGTGTAATCACTTCAAAATCGACACATATGTTGACCGTCAGGCAGCCATCCTATGTGTGAAATTTCAGATCAATGACGTCATCGGGGGTCACGTGACGTGGCATTAAAGATGCTTCTTACGAAGTCGTATATCTCCTGATTTATAAATGCGATCATGTTGAGACTTGGTAGTTTGTTAGGTATTGGCAAGTTCTTGTAAATTTTGAAATGACGTCATGATGACGTCATCACATAATTTTTAATGATTTATTTTATTTTTTGCACCTTTTTGTCATAAATTGTTAAATGAACACTGTATAATCCAAATTCTTTTACACATTATGTTGACCGTCAGGCAGCCATCACATGTGTGAAATTTCAGATCAATGACGTCATCGGGGTCACGTGACGCGGCATTCAAGGTGCCTTTTTCGAAGTCGTATATCTCCCGATGTATTAGTGCGATCATGTTGAATCTTGGTAGGTTGTTAGATATTGGCAAGTTTTTGTAAAATTTGAAATGACGTCATCATGACGTCATCACATGATTTTGTATGATTTTTGTTTCATTTTTTGCACCTTTTGTCATAAATTGTTAAATGAACAGTAATGTTGTGTGATTTGAAAATGTTCGTCGCGAAACAGCTTGGCATTTGTGCACAAATGCAATTATGTCTAGTTTAAACATTACAAACTTCAATCTCCTCTATTGAGTTACGTTGATTTTTGTTTCTGCTCGACCTTTTAAAGTAGCGGAGACGCGTGCGGTAGTAAACAAGGCCTTTCACCAGTATCTGAAAAAGTTTAGAGAACATTATTTGTTGTTATATGAACCATCAAATTCATGTAACAATTTGGCAAGACGGTACAACTATTATATTCTGGACTCTTATATTCAGATACCTGTTTGCCTAGTACGGTTTAAATTATTGAGTTAAATTCGGGAATAATTCTAAATAGCTCCTGATTAGAAGGATCGGAACGCTCAATTACCAGTCAAACAACGAATACGTGTTTGCCGTAAAAAATTGTATTGTGCCTAAAAATATTGGCCAGTTAATCACATGCTCTTAATTTGTTTCATATGTATTTTTCCAACTTACCCCTATGATTAATGAATTTTCCACTGAACTTTCAACCAAACCAGTATGATAAGTCTCGAATATAAATCTTGTATAAGATGAAAAGCCATGAATGTTTGAACTTGCTGGTGTTGTTACATCCTGTTTTTAACAAAATTATTGTATTATATGTACTTAATGTTATTGGAGGCTCGCTTTTTGTTTCGAAGGCATGTTGAATTTAATGGCTTGAAAATAGACAAAATGGTGCACAGATTGGAACTTTATTGGCGTGATTTGTTCCCTTTAGTTACTATTTACATGTAAAAGGTATGACTTTGCTGTACTTTGACTAAATTAGTTTAATTGCGCTCTCAGACTTCCAGAATCCCACTGAGCTTTTTACTATCATCCTGAAGAAGTAACACATTAAATAAAGGAGCTAATGTGGTGTCTACTTTTCAAACAGTAGGCTATACGCTGCCCATCTTCAGGAAAATGCTGAACTGCTGGTGATAATGTGGCTTTAGTAGGACTTGAGGGAAGCACATTTAGGTGGAAAGTATCCAAGCTGTTCTTGACCGGTGATGCATTATGAGTTGACTGCCGGCTGGATCCACTGGGTTGTGTCAATGTTGTGGTGACTGCGGTTGGAAGGGTTGGCTTGAGTAGTGATGACTACGTCGATGGGGAAGAACCCGATGTTATTGTGGATTTGTGCTGTCTGACTTGATTTCTACGGCTTCCCTGACCCTTCGTTGGTCCCTGAACTGGACAGGTGCGACGAGGTTTGCTTGTTTTCAGTTGATGCTGTATCCAAGATACTTCTTGCCCGAATGTGCATCCCTCCAACCCTACTTAAGTCTTATCATCGACTCCAGTCAAGCACTTAACTAAAGACAAGCATAATATCCGCCCGTTGCACGGTCAGCCATTTTTGCGTGCGTGTAGTGCATTGAATTGGGAACAGCAGTGAATAAAAGGAATGTATTACTCTGTATTGTATTGACACTTCATCCAAACGTAGATATAAAATAATACAATAAAACGAAGCATGAAGTCGAGGCGCTACACGTACATGGCGGATCTGTGCAAGTGGCGAATACTGTTCGAAACGTGGAGACCATTGGCTCTTTTCAGAGCCAACACTCCTCCCCAAATAGATTTACACACGTTTGTGTCGCATATTCACTAGAGTTACAGTTACTTCTTATTTACAAAACATGCACATCTTTAAAATCACGTATCAATTATGAGGTCAAACGAGGAAACGAACAAATGGACAAGAATATTGCGCCTTGAATTATGATGTTTAGGTTTTTCTATTCCGTAACGGTTTCAATATGTACTTTATTAACTGCGTTTAAGGATTGTTTCCCAGCTAAATGAAGTGTGGCTTTTTGCTTTTAGATTTATCCTATAGCCGATGTGCAAGGGTCAAACCAAATCACTGTTCTTGCTACGGCTACGGCTGGATCGCAGTGTCATTGAGCGTTGGTTAATAGGACGTTCTTTATAGCAACACGCTTAGCAAAAGTCGTAGCTACCAATTCGGATACGGCCTTCACTCACTCAATATAATTTATTACATAGCAATACAATTGATAAAAACAATGTTTATAATTTGTAACGTACCGATGCTTTATAATTATACAGACATGTACATTGTGCAGAAAATTGTATGCATAAAGTTACGTTCGCTTAATTGCATACAGTGCGTTTTCCTAACTATACTTTTATAGAAAGTGAAATGTGTAAGAAAGTGGGTGTTTTTAATCAATACACTACACGCAATGGCAAAATTACGAGTTGTGAAGAAAACATATATATAAATCACAGCAACGTATAATAGCTGCAACGTGAATATAGAGATAAGAAGTTATAAGGGAATTTAAAGACAAAACTTTGAGAATACGCAACAACTTTGTCCTACCGTTTTCACGAACAGGCCAAAAGTGTCTACTCATGTCTGTACATTCATCATAAAGATAAAAGTGAAACATTACTAATTTATTAAACACTTGATGAACAAAATTAAGTCGGGTTTGTTTGGGATTTAAGATATCTACCTCCCTGATATAAACATCTTAATGGCGAACAAATCCCAGGAAAAAATTCCCATTGAATCCCATTGAAAAAAACTAATGGGATTCAATGGGATCCCATTGAAAAATTTAATGGGATTCAATTGGATTTGGGTGGAATTTGGGACATATTCAATGGGATTCAATGGGATCCCATTGAACCCAATAGGATCAAATTCAATGGGATCCAATGCAACCACCTTCAATGGGATCCCATTGGGATCCAGTGGGACCACATTCAATGGGATCCCATTGGAATCCAATGGGACCACCTTCAATGGGATCCCATTGGGATCCAATGGGACCACCTTCAATGGGATCCCATTTGGATCCAATGGGACCACCTTCAATGGGATCCCATTTGGACCCAATGGGACCACCTTCAATGGGACCCCATTTGGATCCAATGGGACCACCTTCAATGGGTTCCCATTGAGATCCAATGGGACCACATTCAATGGGATAACATAAATAACATAAATTGGTAGTAATAATACGAACTTAGCAAAATGACCTCTCATTACTAAATAATGTAATTTGGGTTTACAGTTACACTTATTTGCTTAAAAGTCATGTAGAGTCAATATTAATTTAATGTTCCTTACATAAACACAGCTTGCCATACTAGCGAGATAGCAACACAGATGCTATCATTTTTACTCAACTTATCTCAGAGCAGCCAGAGTTAATACTACTGGGCTGGATTTGCCACAATCATTTGACTTTGATAAAATATATACAAGTTTAAGACCAATACAGTCTTACACCCTTACTTCATAGTCAGCTGAACACGAACAGTTGACTTGTGTAAAGGGAAAAGTGAAATCAAACATGTAGCCCTGTGTAAACAGACCCGGAGATGAGAACATTATGACCACACAATAAAACGCGTTTTGATGGAAGAAAACATATGTGCATCATATGAATGTTTTTTTTTGGGCGGGACAAGCACAGTAAATAGTGAAACCGGGACGCACTCAACACGTTCAAAAAGCTAGAGGTTAATTATTATATAATTATTCCCCATTACATGAAGAGACATGTATTGGAATCCAAGGCTTAAAAAAAACGTATGAGGCGTTAATATGAAGTTCTTATTAGGGATGGGTGGGGGGGGGGGGGAAGAGAACAGGTGTTGGTAGGGGGTGGGGTTTGGATAAGATGGAAAGTGCGAGGAAGGGAGACAGACACTATCCAGAAAGTACTAAGGCCGAAATAGTTCTGGAGCGGGAATTTCGAAACCAAATCCGGCGACAGGGGGGTGGGGGGGGTTTGTTTGGAAAAGGAGAAGACAAGTAATTGGTGTGGTCTCTGGTAATAAACCATTCCCTGACAGTTTGATGTTGATTTGTGGTATTCCAGATAGTCAAAGCAATGGTTAGAACAGACCTTATGTTTGATGTTTAAATGCATCGACACTGAGGAAAGAGGTGGGGGGGGGGTTAGGAGAAAGGGGAGGCTGGAAGGGGTTAGAAAAACAAAGAATGAACCTTATAACTCGCTTAGTCAAAAATTACTTCAATGTGAAAGAATTCCTATATAGAGTATTCAAATAATATGAGCCTTTTACGGGCGTTCATGTTATTTTATTGGTGGCTAATTTTGATGAAGCTTTTATCATTTGCGTTGCCAAATATTTGATTTTCTCCCTATTTTTTTAAAAAGAGAATCAAAATGTATAGTTAGGTTATAATCATGTGTTTTCTTCTATGTTAACACCTACACTCCCTACATTTCCAGTTATAATATTGATTACTATGATGTAACCTTCTCCGTTTGTACGGGGTTCGTTCCAGTTTACATTACTATCCCCAAACGAGCTGCATGAAAATGGTGTGGTTTTAATTAAAGCTCTTTACACTAAAGCATTGGATCGCCTTTAATAGTAAAGAGGTGGGTTACAAATCCCACGAGGTGGTGGGGGTGGTGCTTCATCTTCAGAGTCCACTATCCATAGCTCCACTTCCTCGTCGTTGTCAAAGATGTGGCCAGATGGCGCTGAAGTGCCGCTGCGATGGGTGCGACTCATGTTGTGGCGAATTTCAGCGTACTGAGTAGGCGGTTCGGTTCGTATAGGTGGTGCGTTAGGAGGATGTTGACGTGTGTGCTGCAACGGGTAACCTAGTAATATTTCGGGGAGAACATTGTCATCCCATTAGCGAACCACATGGTAATAGTGCTTTAAACGGTTATACCCGTTTAAAGCACTATTACCACATATGGAAATCTGAATTACTTGTAGCTAATTGAAAAAATAAGAAGTTTAAAACTCATATATGACAAAAGTAAAGGAAAAAAAACAGGTAAAAACAATCTACAAACACATTAGACTGAACAGAAATGTATTGTATATAACGACTATATAAAGTTTAGGTCAGGTTGGTATAGTTTTCATCTGACTAATGATGGTGCTAAAGTTATTTATTAAATTTTGGGGGATATGATACCTTTTTTGGTTGGTACTTGATGGCAGCTGCATTCGTCACTCCGGTGTAGACAACAGCTGACGCTTGGGGGATCTTTTGACGGTTCACAGAAGTGTACATCACCCCCTCCCCTGCGTATAATGAAGACGTTATACAAACGACAAGTCAGATGATGAAGAGTGTATACATAAAACCAATTGAAAACGGTTTCACAACATCTACTTTTGAAAGGTTACTTGTACATAATGCTGCTCTCTTGAGAAAAATTATAATTGCCAAGAATTGAATAAACTATTAAAAAGATAACTAGAGCTGAAGTGTTTGTACGAACAAACACCGAGGTGTTCGGCTATTAATGGGTTGTATCAACGCCTGAGCTGTTGCATTTATTTGAATTTGGTGCCATTACTATTTTGTGACGTGCCTAACAAGCTACACACTTTAGCAAAAGTCTAAAAAAGCACACGATTTAAAGCCTGACGTTTGATTGTTAGCGAGGTTTGCATGGACGGCTGTTTTAGAGACTAACAAAGCTATTGCCAAAATCAGGTTGCGTGAACCTTGAACAGAGACTAGAGTACAAAGCATGTTTGGACTTTGGACTTTGCGGTCAAAATAGCGAAAAGCCGCTCACAATGCAACTGGTATAGATCACGAAATGTGTGTGTTTATGTGCAGCTATTTTTCCGTGGTTTAACAGAGGGTCAATGCATACCCGATTTAACATTTGTGAGTAGTGTATGTGTAAAAAGTATGAATATTTCTTAAAGTATGAAATTTGAAATTTTCAACTTTCGGTTTGAACAGGAAGTCAAGGTCAAATGGTGTAACACTTTGTGTAGTTATTGCTACATTTTCCAAGACCTCTCCGATGATGTATAGATTGAAATGATAGCTAAAGTACTTCTCGAGTTATGAATTGTTGAAGTATTAAACTTCGATTTACTGTATTTTGACACCTAATGACGTCATCATGACGTCACAATTACCTGATGGAGGTTGTATTACGATCCTAACATAGTGTTAATTTGAAGTTGATCTGATTTACAGAAATTAATGTTTTTACCAGGAAAGTTGTTTTTTAAGAATTACACGGAGGCAAATTTTGACCTTCCGGTACGACCGGAAGTAAAGGTCATGTGAATTTGGCGTTAACTTTTCAAATGTTGGCCGTGTCTTGATCTTTCATATGCCCAAATATGAATACTGAAGCGAACATATTCAGAGATATGCAGGCAGTGGCATGAGGTCACTTTTTGACCTTAAATGGCATGGAATTTGACACCCGATGACGTCATCATGGACGCCACAAGTTCTGTTTTATCTCCTAGTTACGATTAACCTAATGTAAAATTTCAACTTGATATAAGCCTCGCAACTATGCGTTTTTTGTGGACAAACGACTCTGAGAAGAAGAAGAAAAAACTTAAAAAAAAACCTAGAAATTAGTGTTTGTACGAACAAACACCGAGGTGTTCGGCTATCAATTGGGTCAGTGTTTAATTAAGTCGATGAAAAGATTGTTGATAGCTTTTGAATTTTCACGGAAAGTACATTTGTTACACAGGAAATAAATGCTAAGGTTACTACTTAACTTCCGCTTTCAACCAAAAGACAAGGTCAATTGAGTCCACACTCTGTGTAGCGTTTGTTTATTTTTCGAAGACCTCTCCGATGATGTATAGATTGTAAAATTCTGATGCACGGTTCAAAAGTTATTAATTTTTCAAATATATTAATTTTTTTTAAATTTAATTGAACACCTGATTACGTCATTATGACGTCAAGAAAGCGGTGTCTTCTACAATTGAAGAGCTAACTATGTGCAAAGTTTGAAGGTTGTGTGATCTTTGGAAGTGTGTCTTTTGTTATCTGACAAAAATGCTCACATTTGGATTAGACAGCCCATACAGCCTTGCTCTATGCATAGCCTATGCCAAATGGACTTTGCCCCCCTGTGATCAGTCGAGCAGAACACGCCACGGTACGCAGAGCCTTCAATGCATGCGATGTGTAGGCGCACGTTCGTATGTCTACCTGTGTTCTTTCAGTTTCACTATCGTGCGTTGTCACAGTGGGTCAACTTAAACGTGCGCCTCATGTAAAGGTCAAAATATTGTCATCTGAGTGCAAAAGTTTGAGCAGGCTTAACGTTCCACACCTTGATACAAAAAATAAACTAAAATAATGGGTAGTTTTTGAGATACGAAATTTTCAACTTCCGATTTGAAACGGAAGTAAAGGTCAAATGGGGTCAAGTTTTGTGTAGGGTTTGTTGAACTTTCAACGACCTGTCCGATGATGTGTCGATTGTAAAAATCCAACATGCGGTTCACGAGTTATGATTTTTTTACAACTATTAAACTTTGAATTATTGTAATTCAAAACCTGATGACGTCATCATGACATCATCACGTTTGTGTTGTCTTGATGTTCAGGTTCAAATGCCTGATGAGTTTCAATGTTCAATTCAATTTCAATCTTGAGTTATGCCGCAAATAAGCCCGAAAGTGATGTTTTTCAAGAAAAAAAACCAAAGGCAAACTTCGACCCAGGGTAACGACCCGGAAGTAAAGGTCATACGATTTTGGTGTTAACTTTTCAAAGATTGCCCATGTCTAGATCTATCATATGCCTAAATAAGAATATTGTGGCTGTAATATTCAGAGACATACAGGCATTGGCCTAACGTCACGTTTTGAACTTAAATTTGCTTGTAATTTGACACCCGATGACGTCATCATGACGCCACAACTTACTTGCCATCTGCTAGTTGCAATCTACCTACATGTAAAGTTTCAAGTTAATATAGGCCTCGCAACTATGCTATTTTTTGTGGACAAACGTCTCTGAGAAGAAGAAGAAAAACTTAAAAAAAACTAGAGCTTAAGTGTTTGTACAAACAAACACTGAGGTGTTCGGCTATTATAATGTGGTTAGTTCTGTGTAAACACCTGAGCTATTGCATTTAGTTGAATTTGGTGCTATTACTTTTTTGTTAAGTGCCTAACAAGCTACACATTTTAGCAAAAGTCTATAAAAAAACACGATTAAAAGCCTGACGTTAATTGATTGTTAGCGAGGTTTGTATGGACGGCTGTTTTAAAGACTGACAAAGAGAACCTTGAACAGAGACAGGAGTTTCGTATAGTTAGAACTTCATGTTTATACCGAAAGAAAAGGTCAAATTGGGGTCATGCTTCAAATAAAATGTCATATTGTGTTTTAAGCTAGCAAGCAGCACAAAGATTAAGACTTTATGACATGTGATTCAGGAAATATGATTTTTAATATTTGAAATTCCTGTTTGGACCAGAAGGAAAGATGAAAATGGGGTCATGCGTCTAAATAAATTGTCACAAATGTTGTTTGCTACAAGACAGCACAAACATTACGACTTTATGACATATGGTTCAGGAGATATGATTATTTGAACTTTTGAGCTTTCTGTTTGGAAAGATGTAAAGCTGATGTAAGCCCCAACTCGGACAGATCGTTGAAAGTTTAACAAACCTTACACAGAGCTTGACCCCATTTGATTCTAACTTCCGGTTCAAATCGGAAGTTGAAAATTTCAAAAATTCATATCTCAAAAACTACCAATTATTTTAGTTTATTTTTTGTATCTAGGTGTAGAACGTTAAGCCTGCTCAAACTTTTGCACTCAGATGACAACATTTTGACCTTTACATCAGGCTTCCAAAACATGTCGTAAATAAGCCCGAAAGTGATGTTTTTCAAGAAAACAAACCAAAGGCAAACTTCGACCCACGGTAACGACCCGGAAGTAAAGGTCATACGATTTTGGTGTTAACTTTTCAAAGATTGCCCATATCTAGATCTATCATATGCCCAAATATGAAAAACATCACTTTCGGGCATAACTCAAGATTGAAATTGAATTGAACATTGAAACTCATCAGACATTTGAACCTCAATATCAAGACGACACAAACTTGATGATGTCATGATGACGTCATCAGGTTTTGAATTACAATAAATCAAAGTTTAATATTTGTAAAAAAAATCATAACTCGTGAACCGCATGTTGGATTTTTACAATCGACACATCATCGGACAGATCGTTGAAAGTTTAACAAACCTTACACAGAGCTTGACCCCATTTGATTCTAACTTCCGGTTCAAATCGGAAGTTGAAAATTTCCAAAATTCATATCTCAAAAACTACTTTTACTTTAGTCACAACTTTTACATCAGGTTGTAGGTCCTTGAGCTTTTTCAAACTTTTGCACAAAGATAATATCAATTTGACCTTAACTTCCGGTCGAAATCAGACGTTAAAGCCCACGAGTGTGATTACCCGCGTTTAAACTGTGTATAGTGCTAAAGCACTGTGGCTGGCTGTTCCGCTCTACTGATCACAGGGGGGGGGGGGGCAAAGTCCATTTGGCATTAGGCTATGCATAGAGCAAGCCTGTATGGGCTGTGTTGGTCAAATCCAAATGTGATCATTTTTGCCAGATAACAAAAGACACACTTTGCAAGATCACGCAACCTTCAAACTCCGCACATAGTTAGCTCTTCACCTGTAGAAGACACCGTTTTCTTGGCGTCATAATGACGTCATCATGTGTTCAATTAAATTGAAATAAAGTTTAATATTTGGAAAATTCTTAACTTATGAACCGTGCAGGGATTTTTACAACACATAAATCATCGGAGAGGTCTTCCAAAAATAAACATACGCTACTCAAGGTTTCACCTCAATTGACCTTAACTTCCGGTTGAAAGCTGAAGTTAAGTATGAACGTTTGCATTTATTTCCTGTGTAATAAATGTACTTTCCGTGAAATTTCAAAAGCTATCAACAATTTTTTCATCGATTTAATTAAACACTGACCCCTTTGTAAAAAAAAAACACTATTTTTTTGTTGTTTTGTTTTACTTATTCTTCTCAGTGGGCTTTGTCCGCAAGCAAACGCATACTTGCAAACCTTTGATCAATTTGAAACTTCATGTGAAATTAGAACATAACTAGCAGAAGCTGAGTACGTTGTGACGTCATGATTACTTCATAAGGTGTCAAATTACAAGCAATTTAAGGTCAAAAAGTTACCTCATGCCAATGCTGGTATGTCTCTGAATATTATAGCCACAGTATTCATATTTGGGCATATGATAGATCTAGACATAGGCAATCTTTGAAAAACATCAAAATCGTTTGACCTTTACTTCCGGGTCGTTACCCATGGTCGAAGTTTGCCTTTGGGTTTTTTCTTGAAAAACATCACTTTCGGGCTTATTTACGGCATAACTCAAGATTGAAATTGAATTGAACATTGAAACTCATCAGACATTTGAACCTTAATATCAAGACAACAAAAACTTGATGATGTCATGATGACGTCATCAGGTTTTAAATTACAATAAATTAAAGTTTAATATTTGTACAAAATCATAACTCGTGAACCACATGTTGGATTTTTACAATCGACACATCAACGGACAGGTCGTTAAAAAGTTAACAAACCCTACACAAAATTTGACCCCATTTGACCTTAACTTCCGGTTCAAATCGGAAGTTGAAACTTTCAAAAATTCATATCTCAAAAACTACCGATTATTTTAGTTTATTTTTTGTATCAAGGTGTAGAACGTTAAGCCTGCTCAAACTTTTGCACTCAGATGACAATATTTTGACCTTTACATCAGGTCGAAAAATGCGCACGTTTAAGTTGATCCGCATTGACGACGCACGATAGTGAAAGAACACAGGTACACAAACGCTGTACATGTGTTAAATCCAGTACACTGAAGGCTATGCGTGATTCCGTGCACGTTTGGACATGTCACAGTTCATCATACTTTTAACAATGGCGGCGCAGCGCTGCGGAACTGAGTTTCTCTCAACCTGTGCTATGTTTGGCGTCAAATCGTTTCCCTTTTCGCCCTTCTGGTGGCTTGATGGTGATTATGGAATCGAAGACCTAGTTTCACTGAGATGTCCACCTGCTTTAGTGGTTCGTATCACTTTTATTATGCGAGAATGCAAGCAGAAAAGGATTAACATTGGTTATGTTTTGATCATACACCGAAAAGAACGGACGTGACATCAGCTTGTTAAGGGCGTTTCAGACCGGCACTCACGGCAGTGTTTATCGGCGCGACACGGTGAATACAACGGTAAGCTTCGTTTCAACATAATCTCTTTTCAAAATGAATGTGTCAAGTAGTGACGTTTGTAAGACTAAGGGTCGTTTAATGATCATGGAGGAGGAAGAATTGGGCAATGGGGATTGGTATGATTGTTGGCTCTGTCAATAGTGTCAGAAAATGGTCAGATTTGATGAATGTGTTCCATCAACTATAGAACTAATATTATTATGCCATAGATAAGTTACAACCTTTCAATGAAGTTTCCCCAAAGGGTAAGATTTATAAGTTGTTCAATTCCAAAGCAGTATGGGCACCTTCCACTTATTAAATTATAATCTTGAAATGTTTTAAGTCTTGAATTTTGTTTATTTTACCAGTCAGTACAGTGATCAAGGAACATATGGAACAGAGTCTGATGGCGGGATGAGAGGCTGATGACTGGGTCAGGACTGGTACACAGAAGCAGCTGTCAACATTAGCCATCTTTAGTCTTCACTGCAGCTCCTGTCAGTTGTCAACTATGGTTATACCTGGCCAAAACAATGATTATGGATGGTCTTTTCTTGAGAGGTAAATTTACAGTAGTTTATTGAAGGTTCAAAATGACACAAATTATGCAAGGTAAAACATGTCCAAAGGAATTGAAATAATACTTCTGGTTGAGCCCATTTTCCTTGTAATTCATTGCATTTTTTGTTGGTATGGATAACTTGACTTTGCGTAACTAATGCTGTGAGACTTTCTATTCAAAGAAGTTTACATATTTTTGAAACATTCTAAACATAAGTTATTGTAAATTTGTTCATGCATTTAAAATATTGTGCTATGATTTTTATTGTGTTATATGATTTTTTTTTTTTTTACTTGGTAGGTTATGAAAACATATCTGAAGATTATTCATGAAGTCATACTCTGTTTATTGTTTTTTCTTCATCAGAATGCAGCACATCCAGTACCGGAATGGTCTACAGTGATGTTCCATTCCTTATTTCTCTGCCGAGTCACTGTATGATGCACCATGGAGGTAGAAATAGTATTTGACTCAGTTTTTTCAGTCTAACTTCAGTCTAAAAAACTTCACAAGAGGCTTAGACTTGCATCTTCATGATGTGCCTTTGTCTTGCATTCCAAACAAGTGTCTTCTACGGTTTAATTTTTCTCCAGTCAATTTTTTCTCAAGAAACAATATCTAAAAATCAAGCAAGCCATTTATAAATTGCAACCGAAAGCTTACACAATGCTTGACTTATTTGAAGGTTATCATCATCAAGTGTATTATGAACAATCATTTTTCATCCATCGATACTCAATGAGAATCCAAATTTATTTGAAATCCTTTGAACATTTCTACTAATTATATTTTAGCTTAATAATGTCAACTTGAACAACATAGCTTGTGTGGACTTGTGATTTATAATGAATCAATAAAGAATAAGTTTTCATGAAGCAATAAATTAGCTTTTAATAGTGAATGGCATACTTGATATAGTTGGGTTGCTTGCTAGCTTATTACACGTTTGACATTTTATTCCTGAAGCATGACCCCACTTTGACCTTTCCGTCCAGTCCAAACAGGAAGTTCTAACCATACAAAACTCTAGTCTCTGTTCAAGAGTCTCGTAACCTGATTTTGGCAATAGCTTTGTCAGTCTTTAAAACAGTCGTCCATGCAAACCTCGCTAACAATCAAACGTCAGGCTTTTAATCATGTGCTTTTATAGATTTTTGCTAAAGTGTGTAGGTTGTTAGGCACGCCACAAAACAGTAATGGCACCAAATTCCACTCAATGCAATAGCTCTCGCGTTGACTACAACCATGACCCCATTGATAGCCGAACACCTCGTGTTTGTTTGGACAACACTAAGTTCTAGTTTTTGTTCGTTTTTTTTTTTTTTTTTTTTTTAGTTTTACTTATTCCTCTCAGTGGGCTTTGTCCGCAAGCAAACGCATACTTGCAAACCTTTGATCAATTTGAAACTTCATGTGAAATTAGACCATAACTAGCAGAAGCTGAGTAAGTTGTGATGTCATGATTACGTCATCAGGTGTCAAATTACAAGCCATTTAATGTCAAAAAGTTACCTCATGCCAATGCTGGTATGTCTCTGAATTATATAGCTACACAATTCAAATTTGGGCATATGATTATCAAAGACATGGGCAACATTTGAAAACTTTACGTCAAATTCACATGACCTTTACTTCCGGTCGTGCCGGAAGGTCAAAGTTTGCCTTTGTGTTATTCTTTAAAAAAAACTTTCTCGGTAAAAATATTAACTTCTGTATATCTGATCAACTTCAAATTAATACCATATTAGGACATGGATAAAACCTCAACCAGGTAGTTGTGACGTCGTGATGACGTCATCAGTGTCAAAATACAGTAAATCAAAGTTAAATACTTCATAAATTCATTACTCAAGAAGTACATTAGCTATTATTATAATCTATACGTCATCGGAGAGGTCATGAGAAATGTCGCAAATATTACACAAAGTCTTACATCATTTGACCTTGACTTCCTGATCAAACCGGAAGTTGAAAATTTCGAAATTCATACTCTAGGAAATATTTATACTTTTTACAAACACACTTCTCACAAATTTTACACCAAGTTGTAGGTCCATAAGCGTTCTCAAACTTTGCCACAGAGATGTTACCTATTTGACCTTCACTTCCGGTTGAAATCGGGTATGCATTGACCCGCTGTTAAACCGCGGGAAAAAAACTGCACTGAAAACACACACACAATGCGTGATCTATCACAGTTGCATTGTGACTGGCTTTTCGCCCTATTGACCACAATGGTCAAAGTCCAAACATGCTTGTCTCTACAAAATAAAACAAATCTTGGAAATCTGTCACTAGAAAGAGCTTCCACATTTGCACAGGGCTGTGCATGTCAGTGCAGCTTCCATGCACTTGCATTTAGCTCCACATTCCTTGGTGAAACCACAGCGCAAAAGTTCTTGGCACACTTTGCTTGCCTCAGGACGGCTGCTCCAATAAACTTCCCACTTTCCACCCTCAATCCTTGTCCAGCCCCAACCGTCAGGTGAAGGAAGCACCATATGTTGCTCAACGGCCTGGCTCGAACAATGTCCAGCTTGATAAACAGCTCTCCTCAGATGCTGAAGAAGAGCACCTTGTGATGGTGGAATGTTGTTAACATCGCGGCCTTTCTTGGAAAACAGGTCTACCCTTGCCTCATTAACAGTGCTTCTGGTGCTCGTTTTGTCATAAAGGAGAGTGACAAATCTCTCCAGTGTGCCCATAGATGCATCTACGTCTGCCAGTTGAGGTTGCCTCATCAGCGCATCAAACTCTCCAGTGACTCCAGCAAAACAGGACACAGTATCACATCCGGTGAAGGCATGAAACATCGGAAGTGTAAGGCACTTATCTCGACCAATGGCAGCATAGATCCTGTGTGCAGCAATCATTCGAAAATGTTTACCTGTGCCAAAGGCTACCCACAACTCAGCTAGTGATGCAAAGAGCTGTGCAAAGACATACACAGCCAGCACAACAACATCGCTGTCCACTGTGCGGATATGAATTCTGTTGTAGTGTTTGACTGCATCAGCGATGTGAACCATTATGCGGCTGTCTGCTTCCTCGTGTGAACAAGGGGCTAGTCCTTCTGCACATCTTGGCTGCCTGCAAACAACATCCTCATTCAGGGTGCTGATGATTTGCTTGTCTGTTGGTATGGTTACAACTTCCCTACTTAGGAATGCAAACAATTATTTCTTGTTTTCGGCAAGCCTCAAGAAATCCCCCCAGTTTTTAGGAACTACATTTTTTGGATCTACCCGACGACGAACCCCCTTCCCTCTTTTTTCTCTTGTTTGCTCTTTTAAGGTGTCCGACCTGTACTCATCCCAGATGACATCTACTCTTTGTGATTTGTCCAAATGCGACTTTACGTATGGAAGGAATACCTCCTGAGCATATTCCTTGAAGGTATGTGCTGATCCGGGCTTCAACATATTCACAATAGCAGGTCCATCTAAGATGACCACGTCACCAACTGGACTGGGCTCCTCTTCCTCATCCTCTGGCACTGCTTCTTCAAGGCATCGAACAATGTCAGATTTTGTGCCAAGTCTAAGCTTTCCCCTGTCTGACAGTGAAGGTGGGCATGTTTGATTCTCGTGAGAGAAAAATTCCTGAAGATTACCATCACGAACTTGGCAAGCAACGTAAAGTCTTGAGAAGAGATTCCGATCGCTTTTCACTGCTGACATGAGCTCCTGAGCTTTTGACTTTTTACGCACTCGAGGCGAGCCGAAAAGACAAAGCATATTCTTCTTGATGGTATCATCTAATGGCTTTGTCCTGTTTATAAGGCGTTCTGTCACGAAAGTGTTGTACTGCTTGCAACCAACCTCTTCGATCTTATACAGAGTGTCCACGACAGGCTTATCTGCGATATCTCTTGTGTCCAGAACTAGCAGGTCGCCACTGGTTTCGAGGAAGGGATTACCATACTCATCGAATGTAGATTTCAGCAACTTGACGTCATGAACGAAGGATTTCTGTACACCCGGCCGTTGCTCGTGGTGGCGTATGTCAGGTGTGGACTGTGCATTATCAAGGGACGTTTCAAACTCATTGAGGAGGCGTGCCATCTCTGGTCCACAAACCATCCACCTCTGGAGAGCAGCTGGAGACTCTGTCAGGCCAACAGCTCCGCCGTCATCTTTGACCACTGCATTGTTTTGCTCATGGGCTTGATCAATAGCCAGTCTAGAGAAAGAGTGGTTGGTCTTCTTGACTGTGAAATGTCCCTTCAGAAACTCTGTATAGATGAGGGGATGCCATTGAGGAAGACTCACCATGTCACGGATGTGAACTGAAATCCACCTTGCATAGTGGAAGTGGTCTAGTGCAAAAAACCAGTGCAGAAGCTTTGTCAGTGATTGCGCATACAGCTGGAAGTCGCCTGTCCGGATTGATCGCACAAATACGAGTAGGGTTAGCTGTAGCTGAAGAACAGTGAACCAGAACTTAAATATTGGCTGACTTTCCTGCTGTAATTTGCACCAATCTTCCAGGCTTTTGGTATCACTGTCTGGCTCTGAAGACTTAAGATACTCTTGGTGTGCCTCTTCCAGGGCTTGGTACAGGACACAAGCTGTCACCTGATGGGCACGTCTTGTGCGGGTGATATCAAGGTGTAGAACGTTAAGCCTGCTCAAACTTTTGCACTCAGATGACAACATTTTTACCTTTACATCAGGACGAAAAAGGCGCACGTTTAAGTTTACCCACAGTGACAACGCACATACGCACACTGAAGGCTATGCGTAGTGGCGTGAATTTTGTACTCGTTTGGACATGTCAGTTCATCGTACTTTTAACAATGGCGCTACGCAGCAGAAATGAATTTCTCTCAACCTGTGCTATTTTTGGCGTCAAATGGTTTCCCTTTGGCCCTTCTGGTGGCTTGATGGTGATTATGGAATTGAAGACCTAGTTTCACTGAGATGTCTACCTGCTTCAGTGATTTGTATCACTTTTATTATGTGAGAAAATGCAAGCAGAAAATGATTGACATTGGTTATGTTTTGATCCTACACCGAAATGAACGGACGTGACAATGGCGTTTCAGACCGGCACTCACGGCAGTGTTTATCGGCGCGACACGGTAAATACAATGGTAAGCTTCTTTTCACATAATCACTTTTCAAAATGAATGTGTCAAGTAGTGACGTTTTAAAACTAAGGATCGTTTAATGATCATGGAGGAGGAAGAATTTGGCAATGGGGGATTGGTATGATTGTTGGCGTTGTCACTAGTGTCAGAAAATGGTCAGATTTGATTAATGTGTTCCATCAACTATTTATATTATTATGCCATAAATATGTCACAACCTTTCGATGAAGTTTCCCCAAAGGTTAAGATTTATAAGTTATTCACTTCCAAAGCAGTATGGGCACCTTCCACTTATTAAATTATAATCTTGAAATGTTTTAAGTCTTGAATTTTGTTTATTTTACCAGTTAGTACAGTGATCAAGGAACGTATGGAACAGAGTCTGATGGCGGGATGAGCGTCTGATGACTGGGTCAGGACTGGTACACAGAAAAGAGTTGCAGCTGTCAATATGAGCCATCTTTAGTCTTCACTGCTCCTGTCAGTTGTCAACTATGATTATACCTGGCCAAAATCATGATTATGGATGGTCTTTTCTTGAGAAGTAAATTTACAGTAGTTTATTGAAAGTTCAAAATGACACAAATTATTTTGCAAGGTAAAACATTTCCAAAGGAATTGAAATAAAACTTCCGGTTGAGCCCATTTTCCTTTAAATTTATTGCATTTTTTGTTGGTATGGATAACATGACTTTGCGTAACTATTACTGTGAGACTTTCTATTTAAAGAAATTTACATATTTTTGAAACATTCTAAACATAAGTTATTGAAAATTTGTTCATGCATTTAAAATATTGTGCTATGATTTTTATAGTGTTATATGTTTTTTTTTTTTTTTTTTTTTTTACTTGATAGGTTATGAAAAAATGTCTGAAGATATTTTCATCAAGCCATACTGTTATTATTGTTTTTTCTTCATCAGAATACAGCACATCCAGTACCGGAATGGTCTACAGTGATGTTCCATTCGTTATTTCCCTGCCGAGTCACTGTATGATGCACCATGGAGGTAGAAATAGTATTTGATTCAGTTTTTTAATAGTCTAACTTCACAATTGAGGCTGTGCCTTTGTATTGCACAACTATTTTAAACAAATGTCTTCTAAGGTTTAATTTTTTCTCAAGTCTAAATAAACAAAACGTTTTGTACAGAAACCAATATTTAAAAATCAAGCAAGCCATTTATAAATTGCAACTGAAAGCTTACACAATGCTTGGCTTATTTGAAGGTTATCATCATCAAGTGTAATGGACAATCATTGTTCATCCACCGATACGTAATGAGAATCCAAATTTATTTGAAATCCTTTGAACATTTCTTATAATTATAGCTTAATAATGTCAACTTGAACAACATAGCTTGTGTGAACTTGTGATTTATGATGAACCAATAAAGAATAAGTTTTCATTAAACAATAAATGAGCTTTTAGTAGTGAATGGCATACTTGATATAGTTTGTGTGTGTATTTCAAAGCCTCTTATCGAGATCTGCATCCAAGATGAAAGGGAACTCACAAAATGTATGCTATGTATTAAATGACAATATTGAACCTCTGCCCTTTCAAATTATATATTTGATGACGTCCCTCTTGTGACAAATATTGTTTCATAAAATCGTAACTCTTGTAATGAAAATAAACATGAAATATTGCACTATTAGTGAGGTGGATTAAGGAAAAGATCGTTACACGGTGGACAAAAGCACTATTTTTTAACCAAAGTATCAGTTTGACCCATAGATTTCAAAAAAGTCATGCTCCAAAAAATCTGAGAATGGGATGACCTTGAATAACGTCATTATGACGTCATAACCTCTTTTATGTAATAAAGCAAAAGCAAATGCCATGGTGGGATTTCTACATGCCAAAAAAGAGGTTTCTGAGGTCAAGGCGTTCAATGAGGGTGGTATTAGTTTGTAAAAAAATAATATCCTTTATGGTGACTATATTGATGTAATTATGACGTCATCATCGTCAATACCACACAAATAACACGAAATTTGAAAACAAGATTTTATTGCCGTGGTTTCGCCAAAATGCTAATCTTTTTGTGTTCATGGTAACAGTTTAATTACTGTGGCACTGATCTATAAGATACCATGATGTCATTATGATATAATAAACAATAACTATCATTTAAAACAATAACACAATAACACAATGAAACACAATGATTCTGACCGGATATAGGTTATGACAGGAGATTTATTATGGTGAATAGCGCATATAACAGTTGGTTTGTGTAGACGAGGGATTACAGTGTGTTACCATTTATTTGACTGCATCTTACAATTACAGTTATTAGTTTTTTTTTTTTTTTTTTTTTTTTTTTTTAACAGTTTATTACTATTAACTTACTATTAACCACCTACTTAAAGGGCCAGGATCGTCGCTCAAAAAATTGGCGTCCTCGGGAAACCTGTACCCAAGTCAATCAATGCTGGTCCATTTGCTTGACGTCACAACTGTTTTAGTCTAAAGCGTTTATACCCAGTGAACTACAAAGATAGGTGCATTTTGTTTGGCAAGTTAGGACATACTTCCTTCAATTATTGTTAAAATCATAGTAATTCTGCCCCTTTAAAGTCCGTTTTGATTTTAAAGTTTGTTATCGTACAATCATGAACAGTCTCAATTTCTTGTATTAAAACATTTTAGATTAATGTTTTGATGAAGCAAGCATCACAGCTTCCAATTATTTTAGAGCTTTCGTAATTACTGTATCGTTTCAGATGACTGAATTAATGATCAATGCCCAAACTGCTTATTTTTGACAATTGCAACTGCAAAGGTCGGTGCAGGGTAGACCAGCTCTTGAGCACTTGCAACGGTTGACACAGCCACGCTCAGATTTGCAGCCGCATTTGATGAGCTCGGTGCAGGCTTTTGCTGCTTCGGGGATAGTCATCCAAACAGGCTGCCACTGGTTGTCAGTCATGGTCCACCCCCATCCCTCAGGGGAACCATTGGTAGCGCTTGAGGACTGGTGGTCCAAATGCCCCTTGATAGACCACTCTCTTTACATGTTGCAGCAAGGCATCCTAAATAGATGAAAAAGTAAAGATAAAAGTTGGATAAAATGGAACATGATATTTATTTTTTCAAACAGGATGAAGAATGTTTACATTATAATTATATATAAAAACATAACTATTACCTGGGTGGGAGGGATGTTTTCCAGTCCGTATTTTTTCTTACATAAGAGTTCTCTGCGGGCAACATTGACCGAATCCAGACTACTTGTTACGTCGTACATGAGCACCGTGAACCGTTCAAGGCACTGCATATGTGGGGATGACAGTTCAACTTGTTGAAATGGGTTTTCGGTCATTGCAAGTAAGGACTGGGTTACATCAGGATATGATTTCCAGGTTTTCCAGGTTCTCTTTTTCCCCTTACTAAGGAAGCAAGATGTAGTGTCACATCCAGTAAAGGCGTGGAACAGAGGAAGAGCTCGAGACTTGTCACTTCCAAGGTTATTACATATGGTGTTGATACTATAGTGACAAAAGCTCTTGCCCATACCGAACGCTACCCATACGTCAATATCAGGATGGTGCAGGAGAAATGCAGACAACTGTCCAATGAGTATAATGACGATGTCTGTGTCTACTGTGCGGATCAGAATCTTCTTGACATCCCTGTCCACTGCGTGCTGAAGGTGAACTACAATCCTTGTATCGGCTTCTTCATGTGTGCATTGGCTGAGTACTTCCCTTTGAAATAACTGAGGTACCTATGTATCAGTTTTGGTTTATTATTTGTTTATATTCTATAAACATTGCAAACTAATTTCAATGCATTGAAGTTACAAAATACAAACCTAAAGTAATATACAGCTCCTTGTTATGAGGACAGTTTTCGGTAGCCATCGCTTGTGACAGGAGCGAAAACAGTTCTTCTTTGTTGGAAGAATCTCGGAGGAAGTCTTTCCAATTTGCTGGCATCTTAGTCTGAGGCGTCACCTTCCGACGCACACCACTGCCCCGCTTTTGCCGAGTTGAATCTTTGAAACTGCTTTGCAAGTACCTGTCCCAGACCAAATCCAATCTCTGAACTTTCTGCAGTTCACGACGGAGAAAAGGCTGGAAAACGTTTTCTGCATAATCTGCAAAGGTGGAGGCAGATGACGTTGACAAACTGTGGACCAGAGCAGCACCATCAAAGATCTTGCAATCAAAGTACTCTGGAGGTTCGGGTTGTCCGTCAGTGTCTAGGCGGCTCAGCAACTTGGACTTTGCACCTGATATGCGAAGTTTGCCAAAGTTGGAGATTGACGGAGGATAAGGTTGGTTTTCATGGCTGAAGAATACAATTGGATCTCCATCACGTAGCTGATTTGCAATATATAGACGTCCAAAGAGACTGACATCATTGCGGAGGGCTGTTAGCTGCTTCGTTTTAGATTTAGCCTTGGGCTTAACCGGTGACCTGAACAGTGGTAATGAGTTCTTCTTTATTGGTGCATGGATTGACTTTGTTCTGTCAATGAAAACCTCTTTCTTAAATGTCAGATACTGGTCTGCACCCAATGCCTCGATAGTTCGCACTGTACGCACAACGGATTCATCTGCACAGTCTCGTGTGTGCAAGACAAGCAACTCAGGGTAGTCATCTTGGAAAGGGTTACTGTATTCCCTGATTACCTCGATAAGGCTTTTGGTTTGCTGTTGGAAGGACTTTTGAGCAGATAGGCCTTCCTCGTGGTGCTGGAAGTTTACTTGAGGGTCTTCTTGTGGTAGATACTCACTCTTAAACTCAGTCAGCAGCCTTGCTTGCCCTGGGCCGGAAATCATCCAACGGCGAAAGGCATCTGGATTTTCTGTGAGCCCGACTGCCCCTCCTTTGCCTTTCACTTTGGCATTTTCTTGCTCATGGACTTGTTCAATGGGGAGTGCTGAAAACCTGTGCTTGGTTTTGCTTACCACCCAGTACTCTGGGAAGTCTTCCTTGAGAATACCGGGCAAGGACTGCATATCACGGAGATGGACTGAAGCCCAGCGACAGTAGTTGTAGTGATCAAGTGCGAAAAAGAGAAACATCAATGCTTGTAGAGACTCTACATAGAGATCAAAGTCCTTCTCCCTGTGGGCACGAATGAAGACAAGGATTAGGACCTCAGTTCGCAGGACTATATCCCAAAATTGGAAGGTGGGACTCTTCCTTACCATAGCGAGCCTCCAAGCCTCGTATTCATCTGTGTCACCGGACCCATCATGAAGTAGAAAGGCATCATGCTGCATCTTGGATAGGGCCAAAGCAGTCACCTGGTGGGCGTGTCGAGTCCGTGTTATGTGTGAAGCTTTGAGGAAAGAGTCAGCGGTACCTGATGTAGCTATACCTGCTTCTGTCAGAGCCACGGTCCAGCCACTGTGATCTAAGAAATCCCCCCAGACAATTCCACATGGATTTCTCCATATGGAGACCTCCAAACATGATAAGAAACTTATCTTCTCCATGCCTTGCAGGCCAGGTCCACTGGATGTACTTGCAGTTTGCAAATATTGGACAGTCACAAGTCAAAACTGGAATTTGGCCGGGGTGGAGGAACTCAGTGATAGACTTCAAGACATTCAGGGCATGCTTAATCATTGCAGGGGAGTCAGCCTTCTCATAACAGAGTGGTAGGAGGGCAGTTAACGCAGGCGGGTCGAGTGGTGGAAATTGCAGAGACGCATGATATGCAGCCCAAGATATAGCCTGGCCTTTTTCTAAGGTATCCACATCAAGAAGCTTTGTAGCATGTTTGATCCAGGTTTCCTCCTTGACCTTCGCTTCACTCAATTTTCCGTGAACCGATGCCATTTCGACCTCTGGCACACACGTAGCCGATGCCTTCATGTGTACCGCCTGGACTATGCTGAACTCATCGGGTAGATATGGCTTCTTCCTTTGATTTTTAGGTGGGAATGTGGCTTTCTCTCTCGACATACCAGGATTATCCTGGGTAGGGAACTGAATGATGCTAATGCCGCTCCCATGGAATGAACCCTTAGCTGAAGTGGAGGAGGGATTGTAATCAATGTTGTCTAATGCGCCAACTGTAAAGATACCTTTCCTTAGACTAGAGGGGCACACAATACCTTCAGCATGGAATTTCTCACACATGGAGATAGCCAAATGGTTCTCAAGCTGTAGGACCCGGTCGTATGAGATACAGATGCCAAGTTTGGCTAGTTGGTCGATTAGGGTTTTGTTCCTTGTCAAGGTGTGAATGTTCAGTCCAGTGTAGATGGGAAGGGGAGGCTCTCGCCCTAGAGATTGCCGAGTGGTTTTTGCCTCTTCTTTGTATCTCTTCTTAGAATTGTGGAGGAACATGGTCGTGGTCGTGGTCTGGGATATGGTCGTGCAAGCCTGAGTGGCCACCACATCACTCTTCAGGTTGGGCCCATAGAGGATCATTGATGCAAGGCGGTTTGTGCTGGGAAGTATTTTCTGGCAATTAGAAGGGAAACTACCAGAAAATGTAATTGGTTCTTCTTTGAAAATCTCTTCTCTGCATATTTTGGCCACTTTTGCAAACAAGAGGGCTTCTGATTCATAGTTGCGCTCAAGTAACGCATCCCGAAGCAACTTCTGCATGCCCCCTGGAAAAATCAGAACAACATTTCTTCCATCAGACTGCTCTTGCACACCAGTATCAGCAAAATGTTCAAGCAGCCTGTTTTTGAGGCGGGTCTTGTTGATGGAAATACCCTGGCCAAGATCTTGAACACGACAATGATATAAAGTGTGGAGTTCAGACAGCTTGAAAATATAGATCCCATCTTCAACTGCAAACTCAACATAAGACACTAACTCAACAAAGGCTCTAGCTTTTACCATGTCTACTTCTACACTTGAGTGGTTGGTAGCTTGTCGCTGATGGGCCCGATGACTGTTTCTATACTGCGTCATGCAGCCGAGATGGTACTTGGCTTCAAGAGCAACTATAAACCATATGGGAAAGTGCCATTTTTGCAAGCAGTTGCTCATCCTGCATGTCGGTTGCCATCTGTCGCAGGGAGTGATCAGCACAGAAGGTTGCAAAGTTGTGAAGTTTGCATGCAGTGATGGCTTCACAGAAGATGCACACACGTTTGACATCCACAGTAGTTGACTGCCTTTTTGACCATCGGGTCCCTTGCTCCTCATTCTGGGTATCATGTTTCGGTTTCTTCTCAACTTGCCTTTCCAGTTTTGACTTATTAAATTTCTGATGACAGGATCGATGCCACTTTGCTTCATTTCGCACAAAGTTTTCTGCTGTCCATTCTTTTCCATATTGGAGGTTAACAGGTAACGTGTCAAGCTTCATGAATTCTTTGACATTCATAAGGAAGTCATTGAAGACAGTGAGAGAATCATAGTTGCGCCGCGTCTGTGGACAAGATAAATTTTCCGGTGTAGTTTGCTGGCAGATAATGCAGGCTGTCCAATCCATGCTGACTATTACACCTAAACATAAATAATGATTATAATTATTAGGAGTATAATTTAAAAACAAATAATGATCATCAACAAAGGACCAGAATAAGGAACCAAAGAACTAAAAAACTGATGGTTCTTTCGCAAAGCAAATTTCTCAGAGAAGATTATGTCTCGAACGCTAATGTTATGGACACAAATAATCCTAACAAATCTCAGGATCTTGAACAAAAAGGTTTTAAATCAAAATGTTAAATGTCTGATTCGGAACATTATGTCTGATTCATAAACCCTTCTGCTTATGATTGATATATTTGTTTTTGATTTATAAACCCCACTGCTTACGATTTGGACATTTTGTCAACAAAATAATCTTTGAGACATTTGTTTTGGTATTCTGTGCTGATTATAAACCTGCAACTTTGGGTTGAACTAGAAAACTAGACAAATTGGTTCCCCTTTTAACCAGCGATGACCAGAACAGGTTTCGTGCCCCCCCCCCCCACCATGAAAAAGTAAACACGTATCCCGGCATTCATGATCAAAATTTTCAGAACTTACCAAATGGAACACCACGAAATAGCAGAAGATGCAAGACTCTATCTCATGTGTGAATACTCAAAGGACGACGCACATCTAACAAGTTTAATAGCTAGAACATGTTCCGGTTTCAAACAAAAGTCAGTGTGTGATACAAATCTGCATACCATTCAATTTATCTAACAATGACAGTCAAGACTTTATATAGTGGCACCACCAGA
Organism: Pycnopodia helianthoides; assembly: GCA_032158295.1. NCBI lineage: Eukaryota > Metazoa > Echinodermata > Asteroidea > Forcipulatida > Asteriidae > Pycnopodia > Pycnopodia helianthoides. Next base: position 61,465 of record JASTWB010000030.1, read on the forward strand.
CGCAATCCAGGTGCAAGGTGTTTATACTTTATGTGTATTTTGATCTCCAAAACTGTCTGTGGTTTGGTCATCGTAGGACATTTTAGACACCAGTTGCCCAAGAAACAGTTTACAAAGTTATATATGGCAATTGCATTGTCTGAAACTGAAGCAAAACCATTTCAATCCAAAACCGAGTTATAATTTCAAATGTTACTAACGTTGGCCTGCTAGCCATCACAACCATGAGCTGAAATTGAAACATGTTAAAAATTTTTAATACAAACCACTGATTTGTCCTCCGTGATGATGATGTATTTTATACCATCATATGCTAATATAGACAAATTTAATACAAAAATGATGAAACTGTTTGTTTCAGCGCAACACGAACGTTGACATTCGATTCCTTGGCCTCTGATACATATAATTCGCTACTAAAATCACTTGTCTCGGCATTATATAACTAAAGTTATGCCGTTTTAAGGAAATGGCGGCCATTTTGAATATATTACGTCATAATTAGGTCAAGGTCATTGCAATTTTTTTGGAGCATGAGATTTTATCAATCTACATACCCATAGGAGTCTTCAAAAAAAATTGGTGCTTTTGTCCACCGTGTCACGATCTTCGTGTTTTTTGTCCTTAATCCACCTCACTATATTACTTCTGGTTCAAACCGGCAGTTGAAGTTTTATATTGAATAAAACTTCTGAACCAGGCAATATAAAATTGGTTAGTAAGAAAACACAATTGTTTCATCATGACGTCATCGGGTGTCAAGTTACAGTAATTCAAAGCCTAGTACTTATAAAATCATATCTCCTGAACCGCATGTCATAAAGTTGTATTGTTTGTTTTGTCTTGTAGCTTACATACAGCACTTGTGACATTTTGTTCATACGGAAGACCCAACTCTGACCTTTACTTCCGGTCCAAACAGAAAGCTCAAAAATTAAAATAATCATATCTCCTGAAACATATGTCATAAAGACATAATGTTTGTGCTGTCTTGTAGCAAACAACACTTGTGACAATTTATTTAGACGCATGACCCCATTTTCACCTTTCCTTCTGGTCCAAACAGGAAGTTCAAATATTAAAAATCATATTTCCTGAACCACATGTCATAAAGTCTTAATCTTTGTGCTGCTTGCTAGGTTAAAACACATTGTGACATTTTATTTGAAGCATGACCCCACTTTGACCTTCCCTTTCGGTCAAAACAGGAAGTTCTAACTATACGAAACTCTGATCTCTGTTCAAGGTTCTCTTTGTCAGTCTTTAAAACAGCCGTCCATGCAAACCTCGCTAACAATCAATTAACGTCAGGCTTTTAATTGTGTGCTTTTTTTATAGTCTTTTGCTAAAGTGTGTAGCTTGTTAGGCATCCACAAAACAGTAATAGCAACAAATTCAACTGAACTGAATGTAATAGCTCAGGCGTTTACACAAAACTGACCCCATTATAATAGCCGAACACCTCGGTCTTTGTTCGTACAAACACTTAAGCTCTAGTTTTTTAGTTTTTTTTTTTTTTTTCTTCTTCTCGGTGGGCTTTGTCCACAAAAAAAACGCATAGTTGCGAGGCCTATATCAACTTGAAACTTAACATGTAGGTAGATTGCAACTAGCAGATGATACAAAAGTTGTGGCGTCATAATGACGTCATCGGGTGTCAAATTACAAGCAATTTAAGTTCAAAAAGTGACGTCACGCCAATGCCTGTATGTCTCTGAATATTATAGCTACAGTAGTTATATTTGGTCATATGATAGACCAAGACATGGGCAACATTTAAAAAGTTGACTTCAAAATCGTATGACCTTTACTTCCGGGTCGTTACAATGGGTCGAAGATTGCCTTTGGGTTTTTTCTTGAAAAACATCACTTTCGGGCTAATTTACGGCTTAACTCAAGATTAAAATTGAACTGAACATTGAAACTCATCAGGCCTTTGAACCTTAACATCAAGACAACACAAACTTGATGATGTCATGATGACGTCATCAGGTTTTGAATTACAATAAATCAAAGTTTAATATTTGTAAAAAATCATAACTCGTGAACCGCATGTTGGATTTTTACAATCGACACATCATCGGACAGATCGTTCAAAGTTTAACAAACCTTTTAAAAACTTGACCCCATTTGACCTTAACTTCCGGTTCAAATCGGAAGTTGAAAATTTCAAAAATTCATATCTCAAGAACTACTTTTACTTTAGTCACAATTTTTATATCAGGTTGTAGGTCCTTGAGCTTTCTCAAATTTTTGCACAGAGATGATATTAACTTCTGGTCGAAATCAGACGTTAAAGCCCACGAGTGTGATTGCCCGCTAAAGCACTGTGGCTGGCTGTTCCGCTCTACTGATCACAGGGGGGCAAAGTCCATTTGGCATTAGGCTATGCATAGAGCAAGGCTGTATGGGCTGTGTTGGTCAAATCCAAATGTGATCATTTTTGCCAGATAACAAAAGACACACTTCGCATAATCACGCAACCTTCAAACTCCGCACATAGTTAGCTCTTTACCTGTAGAAGACACCGCTTTCTTGGCGTCATAATGACGTCATCATGTGTTCAATTAAATTGAAATAAAGTTTAATATTAGAAAAATTCTTAACTTATGAACCGTGCAGGGATTTTTACAATCCATACATCATCGGAGAGGTCTTCCAAAAATAAACAAACGCTACACAAGGTGTGACCTCAATTGACCTTGACTTCCGGTTGAAAGCGGAAGTTAAGTATTAACATTTGAATTTATTTCCTGTGTAATACATGTACTTTCCGTGATATTTCAAAAGCTATCAACAATCTTTTCATCGATTTAATTAAACACTGACCCCTTTGATAGCCGAACACCTCAGTGTTTGTTTGTACAAACACTTAAGCTCTAGTTATAATTTGGTTTTAACCCTTTCCCGATCTGTTTGAAGCACTGTATACTCAGTACTTTTGCGAGTTTTGTAAAAACTAAAAAATGAAAACATAAAATAAAAACAATTAAACGGAAGTAAAGGTCACAGGGGTAAAACTTTCTGTAAGATTTTAAAAATACTACAGGGTCTTTCACATGGTTTAAATATCTTGTTTGTGGCAATTATGGTTCTTCAGATATGATTTTTTTTTTCAATATTAAACATTGATTGAATGTTTTGACGTCATCGATGAAATCATCGATGACGTCATCATCCCCAAAACCTTTACGTCTAAGTACATGGTTAGTTCAAATGCGATGAATATAAAAACAAGTAAATCGAACGAGCGGATCTGGTTAGGAAGCATTATACCTCCATTCAATGGCCGTAAAATAATTTCCTAAAGACTGTCGTTTGCAAAGGTAACTCTAGCGGGCGCTACATTTATTTGGGATGGATGTGGATGCACCAACGTAAACTTGGGACATAGTTGGGACATTATGGTACAACTGTTCAATGCGTGATTCGTAGGTACACCTGTACGTATTCCACGAAGTCCAAATTGCGCCGGAAAAGGGTAATACTATTGGGTTCACCCTATAAAGGCAGTTGTTCATGTGAGCTTTCCTTCGTGATGTGAGTGTAGTTGTGTGAAATACTTTTTTTTGCCAAAGTAAACATTTTTAACGGGCACCTCATTTTATACGCCGGGCGGATTTCTAATTAGCCCGGGCGGATTACTATTTCGTCCGAACCGTTGCCCTTAGCACTTTACAAAGTTTTGTAAAAAATATAAAGAATATAGAACAAATCAAATAATCAACTACAAGTCAATAAACCCCAAATCAAAATAAATAAATAAATAAAAACACAGGCAAATCCCTCGGGGTGTGATTCGATCCCATGACATTTGAACTGCTAAAGCAGATGTCTCACCACCAGACCACCGATCTAGTGTGTCTTTGGTGACCGATAATAGTGCTACGTATTTGCGTGGATTAGACTATGGAGCTCCATGATTAGATGATTAAACCATTAAACTAACAAAGCCTAATGCCAAATCAGGCTTGGTGGACATTCTGATCAATGAACCGTCTGATCAATGGAGCGGAACAGCCAGCCACAGTGCTTTTTGATGAAATGATGAGGAGTTAATATTGAGATAGGCCTATCAATTTTTGAAATTTTTATCTTCCGGTTTGAACCGGAAGTCGGGGTCAAATGGGGTCACACTTAATGTATCGTTTGTTAAGTGTTCAGTGCCCTTTCCGATAATGTATAGATTGTAAAAATCCAATGTTTGGTTCTCGAGATATGATTTTTTGAAATAATAAACTTTGAACTAATATATTTCAATACCCGATGACGTCATATGACGTTACTAAAGCGGTTTCATCTCCTAATGGATATCTAACTATGTGAAGTTTCAAGTTTATATGTGATTTGGAAGTGTGCTTTTGTTAGCTGAAAAGCGACGGGGAGAAGGAAGAAGTATTAAGAAAAATGATAACAAATTCGAAGTGTTTGGATTTTTGGCCTGAATTAATGAGTCAGCTGTGTTCAAGTAAAGCTGACTGGAGTGAATGTAACCTGTGCTGTTTGTTATTATGAAAACAGAATGAATAGCTATTAAAGAATCTTTTATTCTAAGCGTTTTACAGAACTTCCAGTTTCACGGTTATGAGTTAGGGTTAGCAATCCGTTATTTATCCGTTGTTACAGATTACGGTTTATAGTACAGATTCGCAATCCGTATAATAACGGATTTTTCAGATTTAATTCCAGTCAGTTATTAAAAGCCATACGAATCAATAGAGCAGGTGGACATTTCAGTAAAGCCTCATCTTATATTCCTTGGTTTCCACTACGCCATCAGACGTGCAAAACGGGAGTAAATTTATGCTGAACTTTGAGTGAGTTTGAGGATTTGAGATTTGTACGTGTGTACTACAACAACGTTATGACGTTCAATGAACTTTGACACGTCTAAACCTGCACACAATACGTGGCTGCATGTCAGCAGTATGCAGGTTTGGTGACCTTGTAATCAATGGAGCGCACAGCCAGCCACGTGCTATTGGATAGATAAGGATAGTATGCATGTTTTCAGTGGTTCTTCCAGCAGGTGCTGCTGGATTAGATTCAGTGCAGTTGTTTTCGATACGTGAGCGTTAACGTCCGATTTCGACGGGAAGTTAGGGTCAAATTGGTAACATTTCTGTGGAAAAGTTTGCGGAGGAAGAACAACATATGACCTGATGTAAAAATTGTGACTAAAGTATAAGTAGTTCTTGAGATTTGATTTTCTGAAATTTTCAACTTCCGGTTTGAATCGGAAGTTAAGGTCAAATGGGGTCACACTCTGTGTAGCGTTTTTTGAGTTTCCAAAGGCCTTTCCGATGATGTATAGATTGTGAAAATCCATGATGTAGTTCATGAGGTATTTTTTGAAATAATAAACTTTGAATTAATGTATTTCAATACCTGATGACGTCATCATGACGTAACTGAAGCGGTTTCATCTCCTAATGTATATCTAACTATATGTGAAGTTTCAAGTTTGTATGTGCTTTGGAAGTGTGCTTTTGTTAGCGGACAAGCGACGGGGAGGAGAAGAAGAAGAAGTATTAAGAAAAAACTAAAAATTGAGTTTTTGTCTACTACAAAAACCAGATGTTCGGCTTCCGAGAGTACAAGCATGGTGAAAAAGTAACAATAGTTTGTATTGCAGTTGCTTTGTTCTCAAGATATGTAACAAATGGTTGAAATTGCAAAAATTGTCCAAAAATAACATGATGAAGTCATCATGACGTTACTACAAATTCAAGCAGGTATTGTCCTTGACTAACAATACACAAAGTTTCACCTCAGTCGACCTTTTGGTTAAGCAGACACACAATTTTGAAAAGTGCACCTTTAAAGCATTCCACGGGACACATGATGACGTCATCAAGCTAAGAGTCCACAGATATGTTGCTATTATGAAGGAATTTATGCATACCAATTTTTGAACAATTATCATAAACTCTGACACAGACATCTAGTAAAGGTGTATTTTTAGATGTTTTTAATCTGCCGCTAGAGGGCGCACTTACATTTGTTGACGTCATCGGTTTTAATTTTTTAAACCAGACCCTTGCCAGACCTTTGCCAGACTTGTATTTTGTAATGGTAAAGCATCAAAAGTGTACATTTCAACATTAAAGCAATTAAATAACGCCTTTTCAAAACATTTAACAGTCACTTTTGGTTTAGACAGATCATATCTATTTTTGTGAAGTACATAAAGCCCTGTCATATGATGTATAGATTGTCCAAATAGCTTATGTGATTGAGGAAATATGAACTTGTGAAATATTGACGACTGTAGAAGAGACCAACTAACCGAAAGGAACATGTATGTTGAAAACGCCTCCAACAAAGACTATACACCAAGCGCGAATGGTGCAATCACTGGAGCGTGACTCTGCACTGCATACTACACTTGTACAATGTACGTGTCAAATCTTTATGCACGACAAATGGGGGAACACAAAAATTCCAATTTGAACCAGAAGACAAGGTCAAAATGGGGTCATGTCTGCGAGGCGTTTACGGAGTTTTCAACGACCTTTCCGATGATGTATCGATTGTAAGAATCCCTTGAGTAGATCAAAAGTTATGATTTTTTGAAATAATAACTTTGAATTTTCATAACTCACGAACGGATAACGTCAACATGACGTAACTTCAACGGTTTCTTCTCCCAATAAATATCTAATTATGTGTGAATTTTCAAGTTCATACGTATTTAAAAAAGGTTATTTTGTTAGCGAACAAGGGACGGACAGAGGAAGAAGAAGAAGAAGAAGAAGTATGAAGAAAAAGAAAAAAAACGAACAAAAATAAGAGGTGTTCCGGGCTGTTGGCCAGAACACCTAAAAAGAAAAAAAAAACGAACAAAAATAAGAGGTGTTCCGGGCTGTTGGCCCGAACACCTAAAAAAAAAAACGGAACAAAAACAAGAGGTGTTCCGGGCGGATTGACCGAACACCTAAAAAAAACCGAACAAAAACAATGAGTTGTTCGTGCTGCTGCACGAACACCTCAACAATGAGATGTTCGCGCTATTGCACGAACACCTCAAAAAAAACAAAAAAAACAAACAAAAACAATGAGTTGTTCGCGCTGCTGCACGAACACCTAAAAAAAAAACGAACAAAAACAATGAGTTGTTCGCGCTGTTGCACGAAAACCTAAAAAAAAAAACGAACAAAAGCAAAGAGTTGTTCGCGCTGCTGCACAAACACCTCAAAAAACCGAACAGAAACTAGACTTTAGTGTTTGTACGAACAAACACCGAGGTGTTCGATAGGTGAAAAGATTGTTGATAGCTTTTGAATTTTCCCGGAAAGTACATTTGTTACACAGGAAATAAATGCTAAGGTTACTACTTAACTTCCGCTTTCAACCAAAAGACAAGGTCAATTGAGTCCACACTCTGTGTAGCGTTTGTTTATTTTTCGAAAACCTCTCCGATGATGTATAGATTGTAAAATTCCGATGCACGGTTCGTAAGTTATTAATTTTTCAAAAATACTATTTTTTTTAAATTTAATTGAACACCTGCTTACGTCATTATGACGTCAAGAAAGCGGTGTCTTCTACAATTGAAGAGCTAACTATGTTTGAAGGTTGTGTGATCTTTGGAACTGTGTCTTTTGTTATCTGACAAAAATGCTCACACTTGGATTAGACTAAAACCCCATACAGCCTTGCTCTATGCATAGCCTATGCCAAATGGACTTTGCCCCCCTGTGATTAGTCGAGCAGAACACGCCACGGTACGCATAGCCTTCAGTGCATGCGATGTGTAGGCGCACGTTCGTATGTCTACCTGTGTTCTTTCAGTTTCACTATCGTGCGTTGTCACGGTGGGTCAACTTAAACGTGCGCCTTTTTCGACCTCGTAAAGGTCAAAATATTGTCATCTGAGTGCAAAAGTTTGAGCAGGCTTAACGTTCCACACCTTGATACAAAAAATAAACTAAAATAATTGGTAGTTTTTGAGATACGAATTGTTGAAATTTTCAACTTCCGATTTGAACCGGAAGTAAAGGTCAAATGGGGTCAAGTTTTGTGTAGGGTTTGTTGAACTTTCAACGACCTGTCCGATGATGTGTCGAATGTAAAAATCCAACATGCGGTTCACGAGTTATGATTTTTCACAAATATTTAACTTTGATTTATTGTAATTCAAAATCTGATGACGTCATCATGACATCATCAAGTTTGTGTTGTCTTGATATTGAGGTTCAGATGTCTGATGAGTTTCAATGTTAAATTCAATTTCAATCTTGAGTTATGCCGTAGACAAGCCCGAAAATGATGTTTTTCAAGAAAAAAACCAAAGGCAAACTTCGACCCAGGGTAACGACCAAGAAGTAAAGGTCATAAGATTTTGAAGTTAACTTTTCAAATGTTGTCCATGTCTTGGTCTATCATATGCCCAAAAATGAATATTGTAGCTATACTATTCAGAGACATACAGGCATTGGCATGACGTCACTTTTTGAACTTAAATTGCTTGTAATTTGACACCCGATGACGTCATCATGACGCAACAACTTCTGTATCATCTGCTAGTTGCAATCTACCTACATGTAAAGTTTCAAGTTGATATAGGCCTCGCAACTATGCGTTTTTTGTGGACAAAGCCCACTGAGAAGAAGAAAAACTAAAAAAAAAAACAAAAAAAACGAACAAAAACAATGAGTTGTTTGCGCTGTTGCACGAACACCTCAACAATGAGTTGTTCGCGCTGTTGCACAAACACCTCAAAATGGAATTATATGTTACAAACAAACTGCCTACCAGACAAATGGACTTATGGTATAAATGCAAGACATAGCTAATGGCAAGAAGTCTCGATCTTAGTAGAGTCATAACCATTATCATTTTTAGAAAGACTCTACTAGGGTCCAAACGGCATGCATTCCATTAACTATTGTTTACAAAACATTAAAGGGACACACAGGCTTTGTTGGGATATTTAGGCTAAAAAACTGACCCAACCATGATTACAAAGTTCTTGAAGGAGTTTAGCAGAATGGCTCATAAAAGAAACCATCCAACTTGGTTGTATTCGAGCATTAAAAAAAATGTCACGTTGTTTTATCCGAACTACCTTTTGTTTCAGATACACCATGTGATTTTCTGCGTTGGTTTACTTCTAGACTATAAAAGTTAATTACCACACCAAATTCAACCTTTTAGTTTTTAAAACTATTCATGAGTTTAAAAAAAATAATACTTCAGACTATGGACAAAAGTTGTAAATAATTATGAAAAATCGAGACTCTTATTCAGAGAACAGAAGCACGGTGCACAGCGTGAGGGTTATACGGAGACGTAAATATTGAGGCATATCCCGTACGTTTTGTCCTGTAGATGTTTTAGTCTGTACCCCTAGCCATTTTACTAGCTATTACCACGTTTTACGTAGTGCCTGCTGTACACGCGGGACAGACACACATGTGTACAACCAGCAGTACAAAAATACAGGTTGGTGTGGATTGGACCGGACTCACCTCTGTGTGTCGGTTGTACACATTAATTTATGCTGGGTGGATAATGAAGACTGGCTCCTCGTGCCTAGCCATAATTATGATTTATACATAAACAGAGAAACGTGACCTACCGCTTTCTTTTAAAAGAGTTAAACAAAATAAAAAATACGTTGTCACTTGATGATTGTTTTTTTACAACAACCATCTAAAAATTATTGCATGTGATTCTTCGTTACTAAATTACGCAAACGGTAAGCCAATGTGTCCCTTTAAGAACACACACTTTTGAAGCACGTAATATTTTTCTCATCTAAGGTATTGTTTAACCTTTTGTTTTTTATTTGTTTTATGTATTGATATGTTTAAATTAAAACTGAAAGTTTGGAAGATGCCATTGTTTTTAAAAGCGAAAGAGTTATCAACGAAACTTAGATCTGATATCGGATGTACGACATTCCACTGGGAATTTCATTACTCCTTGCATGTTTTGGTTTTGATACAGCTTGTTGCGCAATCAATATTTCAATGTCTATTGCCTCGAGTAAGACAAAACGCCTGACAAGTTCAATACCATTATGTACATCATAAGTGACACATTTCATTCTTTCCGTTCTGAGTGCATGTTTAAAGGGGCTGTGTCGTCATGATCAAAGCAGACTAGTTGCTGCACATGGATTTATGAACTCTCACCCAGTTATCGCACGGGCACGCCCTCCCTTCCTATCATCTATGAAGGGATAGGAGTGCGCATGCGTGCTGTAACTGAGTGAGATTCATAATTCTATGTACAGCCCCCACAGGTCAGGGCCCAACTTCATAAAGCTGATTAAGTCCAAAATATTGCTTAACAGGTTTCTGATAAGAAACGTTTGCAAGAAAGCAGTCACAAATTGTACATGCGAAATGACATTTTGGTTGGTAACCACATTCTGGTAAGCATAATGTTGTGCTAAGCCACCTGAGGGCTTAAGAGCTTTCATATGGTGCACATATTTTGTATTTAGCATGGTTCTTGAGATATGATTATTTTTAATATAAAACTTCATTTTAATGTAATGACGTCATTGATGACGTCGTAATTCAAAAACAAATGTAATTTGTCATGTACACACTGTGGTCTAGGTATATGGTAAGTCCGTAAAATCTTTAATTTTTGGAGATAGCAAAATTGAAAAATGTCGATCTCGTTAACGATTGTCGTTGTGACGTAGTCTTGGTTCCAAGACCATTGGTGTTTGCTCGGTACATACAATCAGTACCAACGTTCGGGTGTATACACTGTGCACGTTTATAATGAATACACATAGAGGGCGCTGTGACTAGTGTTATTTTCCGGCTCACCGACATCTGGAGCTCACCAAGGACTTGGACATTTGCTATTTGGAGGCGTGACCAGACTATGTAAATGACTTGTAATTTATGGAGTATTGTATCACGTGACTGATTGAAGACGAATTATGCAAACTATTCGCGTGACGACGATACGACGCTAAAAGCCATGCCAAAGGTCAATGAGCTCGAGTACATCATCATGGCCGCTTCCACAAAACTTAAAGAACATGCTTGCAGTCATTTAGGCTTGAATGTTTTAAAGAAACAGTCTTAATGCATTAACTGTATTTTATTCATTTTATTCATCGCCAAAAATAAACAAGTTCAAATTTGTACTTGTTTTACATGGGATGTAGTGGTACATTTTAACTCCAAACTAGCTGAAAAAGTGAGACTTTGAAACTGAGTGTTAACAATTGGCAATTATCAAAAAATAATCTTGGCAAAATCTTGATATTGTATTGAACTCCTTTTTCGATATATATTGACGTTTATCGGTTCGACCGATAAACGTCAACATTTTTCGAAAAAGGAGTACAGTGCCCCAGTAACTGGGTCTAGTATTGAACATTATCTTACATGATTTGAACATGGTTTGATGGTAATAAATGTAACTGTATTAATCCTCTTAACCCTGCGTGACGCCATCACTCACTTGATGAGAGTCAGTTTTTAATTAAAAAGCCAAATAGCATGCCAATTGTCTTATTGGCAAATGTCTTATTACCATAGGGTATTTTTTGTTTTACTAAAAAAATTCAACAATGACCATCTCTCCCTAAATTCCTATTGGAGTTGTCAAATGTGCCCTTAAGAGGATTGTGACCTGGAATGACCAGGACATGCTCATGTGTACCGTTCGCAGCATTAGCAATATTGCTTGAATTAATTATATTCAGTCAAAAGGGTCTATATCTAATGCTTTGGGCGATTAAAAGTGATTGGGTTCTCCACAAAAATGAGTTACACGCTAATATCAAACTGACACTCAAGAAGTTAGCGATGGTGTCCTAGTGAGATTTGTTTGTAATGGTGTCACGCGGTAGTTCATACATGGATACATACATGTAGGCCCACATGGGCACAAGGGGATATCATAAATATATTTTACCATGACAATCCTAACCTTCAAATTTGTACATGTAATCGTACATTTAGAGTTTGTTTTTTCAAAACATGGGCACTCATTGCACACTGTAATCACACAAAACTGAAGTTTGAAATAACTGCACATTTTGAGTCATTATAACATTTTCTGAGAGTTAAAATATGGAAAAGCTGTGTTTTGCAGAAAATATAACTAAAGCTAGGTATAGTTTAGTATGCTTATAATTTAGTACAATAATTGAGAACCTTTATCTGTACATTTGCTGGATGATTAATTTATAGGGAGGTGTACACGATTGGTAACTGTAGTTCCTCAGATACCAGACAGGCAAATATTAAATAGTATGGGGGTTGAACAAAGAAAAATTGACTAGAGCGGGATTTGAACCAACGACCTACGGATTAACGTACCGGCGCTCTACCAACTGAGCTATCTAGCCCTATATTGGCGGTCTCCCTATTTTGTCAATATCTTTGTTCGGGGGTGCCAGACAGAAGCCATACAACCGTTAAGTGCCGTGTAGCCAGGTATCACACCCAAGTTTACGATACAACCTGGGAAGCAGCAGCCACGGGATCACCTGGAGGGGATGCGACTTTTTCAATTTAAATGTCAAGTAATAAACCACAAGGGAAACTGACTGGGTAAATTTCAAATAGTATGGGGGTTGAACAAAGAAAAATTGACTAGAGCGGGATTTGAACCAACAACCTCCAGATTAACGTACCGGCGCTCTACCAACTGAGCTATCTAGCCCTATATTGGCGGTCTCCCTATTTTGTCAATATCTTTGTTCGGGGTGCCAGTCAGAAGCCATACAACCGTTAACTGCCGTGTAGCCAGGGATCACACCAAAGTTTACGATACAACCTGGGAAGCAGCAGCCACGGGATCACCTTGAGGGGATGCGACTTTTTCAATTTAAATGTCAAGTAATAAACCACAAGGGAAACTGACTGGGTAAATTTGAAATAGTATGGGGGTTGAACAAAGAAAAATTGACTAGAGCGGGATTTGAACCAACGACCTCCGGATTAACGTACCGGCGCTCTACCAACTGAGCTATCTAGCCCTATATTGGCGGTCTCCCTATTTTGTCAATATCTTTGTTCGGGGGTGCCAGTCAGAAGCCATACAACCGTTAACTGCCGTGTAGCCAGGGTTCACACCCAAGTTTACGATACAACCTGGGAAGCAGCAGCCACGGGTTCACGGGATCACGGGATCACGTCAGTTTCCCTTGTGGTTTATTACTTGACAGGCAAATATTAACTGAAAGTTTTGTTGAACGATGATCATGGAACCAATAATCATGTCAAGTCATGTACAATGTAGGATGTGAGTCGTTTTACATTATTTCTCCTAAACAACAGTGATAATTTGTGGATAATTTTTTGTTTTTCAATCACATGTGTTCCCACTTTTGTTCCATTACATGTACACTGCATACAAAAACAACCATATGGAATAGCTAGATTTTGTATAAATAACGAATGCTTTAACTTATCACCAATGGTGTACCATCCCTTTAATGACAGCATCTTAAAATGTATTGTTGACTGAGAGTTGTTATTGTTGACTTCATCAATTTTAGAGTTTGTTTTGGGGAAGGAATTTACTTGTTGCTGAGGTTTGCAGTACCTGAAGTAAAGTAGGTACATGGAGCTCCATTTCTTCTAAGTTCTAGTTGATTTGTGAAACTGAAGTTTGACAATTCGTGGAGTGATGAATCTCAAAAGCAAGACTGTGTTGCCAGTGCACATATTGTTTCTTCATTTATTACATTGAATAAATGCTCCTTTGCACCCTTTAGTTTCAGTACTTCTTCTATTACATGCTCCTCGTTATTGTCAGTGATAGCAGAAATTGTTGACAGTCATTTTGATGTTACCTTCTTCTTTTCAACTTTGGAGCCATGTCGAAGAATCACCTACAAATTAAAAAAGAAGTGTTGAAGATAAGTTTGAGATTTTGTACAGCTTTGAAAATCCTGGGGAAATTTTTTTACAAACAAATAACAAACACAAACCAAACATACCCCTGAAATGTTTTCATACAAGAACCAATGACTTGACAAACCACTGGTCCTTATCACAACCATCCTAAAAATCATTAGAAATTTTACATGCACTGGTTTACTTTACAGTACATGTGTACAGAAACACTTCAATTCTTATTTTGGTAAATAATTGTTACCCTTTATAACAATAATGCATGTTTGTTGACTTCATGAATGATCACAATGCTTACAAAGCAGCTCAAAGCAATTTCTTATAAATAAGAGCTTATCATAAATGGCACAATGAAAATTGAACTGTTTTTTTTAATCCTCATTTTTAAATGCAAAGTTTCCCAATACATATTAGCCTATAACTTGGCCTAAGTTCAACCAAGCATTTTAATTAATCCCACTGGGGCTACCACCAACAAATGTTAACAATTTGTACAGAATTGGTTAAATGGAAGTAAAGGTCAGAGTTGGGTCTTCCGTATGAACAAAATGTCACAAGTGCTGTAAGCTACAAGACAAAACAAACAATACAACTTTATGACATGCGGTTCAGGAGATATGATTTTTTAAGTACTAGGCTTTGAATTACTGTAACTTGACACTCGATGACGTCATGATGAAACAATTGTGTTTTTCTTACTAACACATTTTATATTGCCTGGTTCAGAAGTTTTATTCAATAAAAAACTTCAACTGCCGGTTTGAACCAGAAGTAATAGTGCAAGATTTTATGTTTATTTTCATTACAAGAGTTACGATTTTATGAAACAATATTTGTCACAAGATGGACGTTATCAAATATATATTTGAAAGGGCAGATGTTCAATATTGTCATTTAATACATAGCATACATTTTGTGAGTTCCCTTTCATCTTGGATGCAGATCTCGATAAGAGGCTTTGAAATACACACACAACTATATCAAGTATGCCATTCACTATTAAAAGCTAATTTATTGTTTAATGAAAACTTATTCTGTATTGGTTCATCATAAATCACAAGTTAACACAAGCTATGTTGTTCAAGTTGACATTATTAAGCTATAATTATTAGAAATGTTCAAAGGATTTCAAATAAATTTGGATTCTCATTACTTTTTTGAGGTGTTCGTGCAACAGCACGAACAACTCCTTGTTTTTGTTCGTTTTTTTTTTTTTTAGTTTTACTTATTCTTCTCAGTGGGCTTTGTCCGCAAGCAAACGCATGCTTGTAAACCTTTGATCAACTTGAAACTTCATGTGAAGTTAGAACATAACTAGCAGAAGCCGAGTAAGTTGTGACGTCATGATTACGTCATCAGGTGTCAAATTACAAGCCATTTAAGGTCAAAAAGTGACCTCATGCCTATGCCTGTATGCCTCTGAATAATAAAGTTACACAATTCAACTTTGGGCATATGATACACAAAGACATGGGCAACATTTGAAAAGCTAACGCAAAATTCACATGACCTTTACCTCTGGTCGTACCGGAAGGTCAAAGTTTGCCTATGTGTAATTCTTTAAAAAAACACTTTCTCGGTAAAATTATTAACTTCAGTATTAAGATCAACTTCAAATTAATACCACATTAGGACATGGATAAAACCTCCACCAGGTAGTTGTGACGTTATGATGACGTCATCAGGTGTCAAAATACGCTAAAACAAAGTTTAATACTTCATAAATTCATAACTCGAGAAGTACGTTAGCTATTATTTCAATCTATACATCATCGGGGAGGTCTTGAAAAATGTAGCAATTACAACACAAAGTGTTACACCATTTGACCTTGACTTCCTGTTTAAACCGGAAGTTGAAAATTTCAAATTTCATAATTTAAGAAATATTCATACTTTTTACACACACACTGCTCACAGATTTTACATCATGTTATAGGTCCAAAGGCGTTCTCAAACTTTGCCACAGAGATGTTACCTATTTGACCTTCACTTCCGGTTGAAATCGGGTATGCATTGACACGCTGTTAAACCGCGGGAAAATAACCGCACTGAAAACACACACAATCCGTGATCTATACCAGTTGCAATGTGAGCGGCTTTTCGTTCTATTGACCGCAAGGGGGCGAAGTCCAAACATGCTTGTACTCTAGTCTCTGTTCAAGGTTCACGCATCCTGATTTCGGCAATAGCTTTGTTAGTCTCTAAAACAGCCGTCTATGCAAACCTCGCTAACAATCAAAAGCTTGTTTAGACTTTTGCTAAATTGTGCAGCTTGTAATGCTTTTACGAAGAGTTATTCTTGGCCACTAGAAATAACCATAATACAATGTATTTTCATGATAATTAACGATTTGCAAATAATAGTTATTAACATTTATCATTTCATTAGGGATTTCGGCCAACAGCCGAACAACTAGTGTTATTGCTCTGTTTTTTAGGTGTTCGGCCAACATCCGAACAACTATTGTTATTGCTCTGTTTTTTTTTCTTTCTTGGTTTTCTTCTTCGCAAAAAGAAAAGCTTGTATGAACTTGAAACTTACCGTGTACAAAGATCTTTGAGACTAGATGAATCCGCAACTTGTTTGGAATGATGGCGTAATTGATAACGTCATTACGTTAAATAAACGTTAAATAATTTGAAAAATTCATATCTTGAGAACCATAAATGCTACATACAGGATCTTCGATGCATATGAAAGGTCTTGTAATGTTGTACACATTGTATGCAAATTGTGACCTCATTATTTTGACCTTTACCGGAAGTTAAATTAAAAATTATGTTTTTGGGCTCAAGAGCCTAAGTGAATATAAATATGAAAAAAACTTTCAACGCATAATACTTTGTTTAGCTAATGAGCATTTTATATGATATATGACGTCATAGCTACGTCACAACGACAATCGTTTACGAGGTCGACATTTTTTAAATTTTGCTATCTCCAAAAATTAAAGATTGTACGGACTTGAAACTTACCATATACCTAGACCACAGTGTGTACATGACAAAATACATTTGTTTTTTAATTACGACGTCATCAATGACGTCATTACATTAAATTGAAGTTTTATATTAAAAAATAATCATATTTCAAGAACCATGCTAAATACAAAATATGTGCACCATATGAAAGCTCTTAAGGTATTAAACAAATCTTACCCACATTGTAACTCCGTTTGACCTTTACTTTACTAAAGCACATTTTTTTCATCATGACGTCATCGGGTGTCAAGTTACAGTAATTCAAAGCTTATTACTTTAAATATCATATCTCCTGAACTGCATGTCATAAAGTCGTAATATTTGTGTTGTCTTGTAGCTTACAACACTTGTGACATTTTGTTCATATGCATGACCCCACGTTGACGTTTTCTTCTAGTCCAAAGAGGCAGTTTAAATATTATAAATCATATTTCCTGAACCACATGTCATGAAGTCTTAATCTTTGTGCTGCTTGCTAGCTGAATACACGTCTGACATTTTATTCCCGAAGCATGACCCACTTGACCTTTCCTTCCGGTCCAAAAAGGAAGTTCTAAATATACGAAACTCTATCCTCTGGTCAAGGTTCTCGTAACCTGATTTTGGCAATAGCTTTGTCAGTCTTTAAAACAGCCGTCCATGCAAACCCCGCTATCAATCAAACGTCAGGCTTTTAATCATATGCTTTTGCTAAAGTGTGCACGTTGTTAGGAACGCCACAAAACAGTAATGGCACCAAATTCCACTCAATGCAATAGCTCTTGCGTTGACTACAACACTAACCCCATTGATAGCCGAACACCTCGTGTTTGTTTGGACAAACACTAAGTTCTAGTTTTTTTTTTTTTTCCTTCTTCTCGGTGGGCTTTGTCCACAAAAAACGCATAGTTGCGAAGTCTATATCAACTTGAAACTTCACATGTAGGTAGATTGCAACTACCAGATGATACAGAAGTTGTGGCGTCATGATGACGTTATCGGGTGTCAAATTACAAGCAATTTAAGTTAAAAATGTGACGTCACGCCAATGCCTGTATGTCTCTGAATATTATAGCTACAGTAGTTATATTTGGGCATATGATAGACCAAGACATGGGCAACATTTGAAGAGTTAACGCAAAATTCACATGACCTTTACTTCCGGTAGTAACGTAGGGTCAAAGTTTCCCTTTGTGTAATTCTTTAAAAAAACACTTCCCGGTAAAAACATTAACTTCTGTATATCAGATCAACTTCAAATTCACACCATGTTAGGACCGTAACACAACCTCCATCAGGTAGTTGTGACGTCATGATGACGTCATCAGGTGTCAAAACACAGTAAATGCAAGTTAAATACTTCAAAAATTCATAACTCGAGAAGTACTTTACCTATTATTTCAATCTACACATCATCGGAGAGGTCTTGAAAAATGTAGCAATTACTACACAGAGTATTACACCATTTGACCTTGACTTCCTGTTCAAACCGGAGGTTAAACATTTCAAATTTCATACTTTAAGAATTATCCGTAATTTTTACGCACAAATTAATCACAAATAATACATCATGTTGTAGGTCCATTAGCGTTCTCAAACTTTGCCACAGAGATGTTACCCCATTTGACCTTCACTTCCGGTTGAAATCGGGTATGCATTGACCCGCTGTTAAACCGCGGGAAAATAATTGCACCGTAAACACACACATTGCGTGATCTTTATCAGTTGCATTGTGAGCGGCTTTTCGCTATTTTGACCGCGAAGTCCATAGTCCAAACACGCTTTGTACTCTAGTCTCTGTTCAAGGTTCCGCAATCTGATTTTGGCAATAGCTTTGTTAGTCTCTAAAACAGCCGTCCATGGAAACTTCGCTAACAATCAAACGTCAGGCCTTTAATCTTGTGCTTTTGTTAGACTTTCGCCTAAGTGTGTAGCTTGTTAGGCACGCCACAAAACAGTTATGGCACCAAATTCAACTAAATGCAATAGCTCAGGCGTTGACACAACCCATTAATAGACGAAAACCTCGGTGTTTGTTCGTACAAACACTTAAGCTCTAGTTTTTTATTATTCTGGTTTATTAAAAAAACATTCAAAACTCGCAGCCCAAGTGCCGAATTACATCTGAATTTACAAAGAGATTAAAACAAGCAATTATTAAAAAGGGAAAAAGATACACACAAAACACAGAGTTAAGAATTATTAAGCATTTTAGTTTACACAGGGATGGGGCTCTTTTTATACCTTTCGGTTCGGCAAAGAGGGATGGCAAGACTAGTGGAGTTACAAAGATTATTTGATCTACACGGAGGGAGCCATTCTCTGTACACTGATGAATTAAGAAGTTTTTTACCAAATTTAAAGGAGAGTTGATCTCGTCTAACTTTAAGAGTTTCGATGTTGAGCTTATTACAAATGAACTGGTAAGAAGTATGGCTGCTGAGATCAATGGAAAGAATGGTTCTGAGAGCTTTCTTTTGCAATTTTTCTAAATGTTCAATTTGGGCACTGGTTAACCTTAAGTGCCAGACAGGGCTGGCATACTCCACAGATGGCCTAACATATTGCACATACACCCTCACTAAATCGTCAACTGGGACGCCGCAGCGTTTAAGTTGTCTTAAAAAGTACAATCTACCATTAAAAGAAATGCGTATCGGTGGATGAACAATGATTGTTCATTACACTTGATGATGATAACCTTCAAATAAGCCAAGCATTGTGTAAGCTTTCAGTTGCAATTTATAAATGGCTTGCTTGATTTTTAAATATTGGTTTCTGTACAGAACGTTTTGTTTATTTAGACTTGAGAAAAAATTAAACCTTAGAAGACACTTGTTTGGAACAGTTATGCAATACAACGGCACATCATGAAGATACAAGTCTAAGCCTCTTGTGAAGTTAGACTATTAACAAAACTGAGTCAAATACTATTTCTACCTCCATGGTGCATGATACAGTGACTTGGCAGGGAAATAAGAAATGGAACATAACAGCAAGTGTCACAATTTTCACTGTAGACGGTTCCGGTACTGGATGTGCTGTATTCTGATGAAGAAAAAACAATGAACAGAGTATGACTTGATGAAAATATCTTCAGACATTTTTTCATAACCTATCAAGTTAAAAAAAAATCATATAACACTATAAAAATCATGGCACAATATTTTAAATGCATGAACAAATTTACAATAACTTATGTTTAGAATGTTTCAAAAATATGTAAATTTCATTGAATAGAAAGTCTCACAGTAATAGTTACGCAAAGTCATGTTTTCCATACCAACAAAAATTGCAATAAATTAAAAGGAAAATGGGCTCAACCGGAAGTTTTATTTCAATTCCTTTGGAAATGTTTTACCTTGCAAAATAATTTGTGTCATTTTGAACTTTCAATAGACTACTGTAAATTTACCTCTCAAGAAAAGACCATCCATAATCATGATTTTGGGCTAGGTATAATCATAGTTGAAAACTGACAGGAGCAGTGAAAACTAAAGATGGCTCATATTGACAGCTGCAACTCCTTTCTCTGTACCAGTCCTGACCCAGTCATCAAACTCTCATCCTGCCATCAGACTCTGTTCCATATGTTCCTTGATCACTGTACTAACTGGTAAAATAAACAAAATCAAGACTTAAAACATTTCAAGATTATAATTTAATAAGTGGAATGTGCCCATACTGCTTTGGAAGTGAATAACTTATAAATCTTAAAGGAACATTACAGAATTGGTAATTGTAAAATATACTTTTGGTCACAGATTTACATAAAACTTCCACGGTCTAATGATGATGATAGTAGAAAACATCCCTAGAAATATTTTTGTCTGAAATGCCATATTTGATGAGAAATCAATCAAACTAATTTCCGATTGGAGTTTATCGCTCATGAGCGTTTTATTCATGCATTGTATAACACATGCAAATTTGTAAACGGTTTTGCACTATTTTCTCGTGACCCAGATGGCCGATCGATCTCAAACTTCTACACGTTTGTCAGTTTATGTATATGGTGGATTACATAAAGTGATTACACTGCCAGCACTGTTTTGTTAGCAAAAACCAATTCTGTAACGTTCCTTTAACCTTTGGGGAAACTTCATCGAAAGGTTGTAACTTATTTATGGCATAATAATATTAATACGATATAGTTGATGGAACACATTCATCAAATCTGACCATTTTCTGACACGAGTGACAGAGCCAACAATTATACTAATCCCCATTGCCCAATTTTTCCTCCTTCATGATCATTAAACGATCCTTAGTTTTACAAACGTCACTACTTGACACATTAAGTTTGAAAAGTGATTATGTTGAAACGAAGCTTACCGTTGTATTCACCGTGTCGCGCCTATAAACACTGCCGTGAGTGCCGGTCTGAAACGCCCTTAACAAGCCGATGTCACGTCCGTTCATTTCGGTGTAGGATCAAAACATAACCAATGTTAATCCTTTTCTGCTTGCATTTTCTCACATTGTAAAAGTGATACGAATCACTGAAGCAGGTGGACATCTCAGTGAAACTAGGTCTTCAATTCCATAATCACCATCAAGCCACCAGAAGGGCAAAAAGAGAAACAATTTGACGCCAAACATAGCACGGGTTGAGAGAAACTCAGTTCTGCAGCGTTGCGCGGCCATGTTCGTTAAAAGTACGATGAACTGTGACATGTCCAAACGGGCACAGATATCACGCATAGCCTTCAGTGTACTGGAGTAAACGCAGGTACTGTACAGCGTATGTGTACCTGTGTTCTTTCACTATCGTGCGTCGTCACTGTGGGTCAACTTAAACGTGCGCCTTTTTCGACCTGATGTAAAGGTCAAAATATTGTCATCTGAGGGCAAAAGTTTGAGCAGGCTTAACGTTCTACACCTTGATACAAAAAATAAACTAAAATAATTGGTAGTTTTTGAGATATGAATTTTTGAAACTTTCAACTTCCGATTTGAACCGGAAGTTAAGATCAAATGGGGTCAAGCTTTGTGTAAGATTTGTTAAACTTTCAACGATCTGTCCGATGATGTGTCGATTGTAAAAATCCAACATGCGGTTCACGAGTTATGATTTTTTACAAATATTAAACTTTGATTTATTGTAATTAAAAACCTGATGACGTCATCATGACATCATCAAGTTTGTGTTGTCTTGATGCTAAGGTTCAAATGCCTGAAGAGTTTCAATGTTCAATTCAATTTTAATCTTGAGTTATGCCGTAAATAAGCCCAAAAGTGATGTTTTTCAAGAAAAAAAACAAAGGCAAACTTTGACCCAGGGTAACGACCCGGAAGTAAAGGTCATACGATTTTGGTGTTTACTTTTTAAATGTTACCCATGTTTTGGTCTATCATATGCCCAAATTTAATTACTGTAGCTATAATATTCAGAGACATACAGGCATTGGCATGACGTCACTTTTTGAACTTAATGTTTGTCCGAGTCTTCCCCGGACGAACGGTTTGGGGAAGTGTCCACAGTACACGCATTCAAAAACCAAGGGGTCAAGAATTTGTTTATACATATAAATTCCCATGCAATAAACCTTTATTTTTGTTTAAAGGCACCTGCCCTCCCCCTGTCTATCAATGAAAAGCAAAGCCATCCTTCCCCCGGTACTCCTCCCCCAGGGATACAATGATGATGTTGCAAGCAAACTAAACTGGAAAAGCAATGTAAGGTCAAGAATGAAGTCTGTAGGTCGTACTTGAAGTTGAAGCGGAGTCTTGTACACATTTATGTGTACTGGAATGACAAGGTCAATTGGAGGTGAAGTAGAATTGGTAACTAGTTACAAACTTTCCTAAACTTCAAACTCGAATCATGCTCACAATCGCATCGAGTGAAAAGGAAAATTGTTGATGGTTGTGGTAGTCCTACTATTGAGTTTGAAATCTCTTGCGAGAAGTACATGTTTTGAAATGAAAAGAAACGATGGTAAAATATCAACTACATAGAACTTAGTTTAAGAACTTAAAAGTTGCTTACCCGGCTCTTCTCTCTTTTCTTAAATGCCATGCCAGACGAGTGTTGGCTGAATCGCTTGGTTTCATTTGGCTGTGCCTGTTTTTACTCTCTGTTTGAAAAGATGATGGCACTGCAGATGGGGCTTTTATGGTTTGGATTGAACCTAAGCCTGTTATAGCTTTTTAATCCAAAACTGCTCTTTAGTTGCGATGTTGCAACCCGACAGTCGTCCGTAAAATGGGCACTGCGAATCATGGTCCATTTTGTCACCGTGAAACCCTGTGTTGGTCACGGAACGCACCCATTCCCTTCTCTGGACAGGATCTATTAGTATTGGGAATCGAAATAAAAACTCACATCAGGGGCCGATTTCACAAAACCCTTTCTAACTTAGGATTGATCCTAGGATTTAGGACGAGTCCCAGCCGTAAGATCGATCCTAGCTAAGAACGATCCTAGGATCGATTTCACAAAACCCTTCCTAAGCAGGACGAGTCGTAAATAAAATAAAACCAAAAACAAATTTTCGGACGAGGCTGAAATTGCTAATGCAACGGCTGTTTGGTGCCTCTATCGCTTTGTTAATGAAACGGCCGTCTGAACCTTCAAGTTGCACATCACAATAAAAACAGATCGTCAGCCATTTTGTTTTCGCTTTAGCGGAAAAATTTTGACAGTTTACGGTTGATTTTAGGCCTTTATGAGTGAACAATCAATGTGTGTGTTTATATAGAGCTGAGGTAAGCTGATTTGTGTATATTTGTTGATTAAAAGGAGGGAGAAAATGCACTTTGGGTGAAAAACTGTAAAGAAGGTGCCGTGTTTGTCAATTTTCCGCGATCGCGGAAAATCATTGGCCCTACCCGTGTTTCATGCTTTAGTTGTCCACCAACCCTGTCTGGCGGTTATCCCCTGCCTCGTAAATCTTGGGTACGATTTCCTCGTCTAGTTCAGACTATTTTACGGATTCCGTCTGCCACTGAAGAGGCGTTCTCGTAGCTCCCGTCTCTCTTCGTGGTCAGCCAACAGTAGCAGCGCCATTATTGTATCAAGGACGACCCTCGTACCCGTCCTAGGTTAGGACGGATTCCGGGCCGTTTCCAAGGTAATTATGACACGTTGAACCCTTCCTATCTTTTGTGAAATCGTTCCTAGGACGCGTCCTAAGTTAGGACGAGTTACTCGTCCTAACTCGAGATAAGACGAGTCCTAACTCTTTGTGAAATCGACCCCTGGGTTCCTATCTGCGTTCCGAGTACATCCACCAACAGAATATGAGTTCGGCATGGTCAATTCTCACGTCTTTAAACTTGGTGAATGTATTCGAATAATGAGATCATCACACATAGTTACCGTGTAAACAAACGACACATCGCTACTTCCTGGTTTCCCCTTTCTTTCAAGTACGTCATCATTCGCTGGTTCACCCACGTATCTTATAGTTGGTTCGTGGTGCGCGAAAATACACGTGCTTCAGTATGGGACATGCATGGTGCCTATGGAGGGAGCCATGGAAGCGCGCGAGTTTTTAAAAACCCTAAGATCGGATTATTTTTTTCGGTTAAAATTACGAAAAAATATATGTTTAAAACAATCCAATCTACAAGGTCAGAATACTTAATAACATTATGTATAAGATTCAGCAATTTGTTTTATTTCGCAGTTATTGCTGAAGTAGATCTTTAAGTTTCTACAAGTTTGTTCCCTAGAAACCCCTTGAAAGCACTCCCCTATACGTTTAGAAACCTTACTAATACTACCCCCTTTACTGTAAGTGTAGTTCTTCTTAACGATGCTTTTTACTTCTCCTTCCTTCAGCAGTATTGTGTTTTCGATGAATATTCTGGGTTCTGTTCGGCCAGCAAGTCTATGTTCCCGTATATGTACGTTGTAAAGGGTCCTCCATCGTCTTAGCTGCCTGTATGCAGCCTGACCTGTTGCATTGTCGAAACGTTCAGAAATTCTTCTGCCAGAAAGGATATCTGGAAAAAACAATAAATGAAAAAACTCCTCAAAAAATTAAAAAGGTTCGAACTTGCCTGAAATTACTGTGCAATATGTGTTTGTTTTTTCTTATTTATGACGACCTGTAAAGTATCTGTCAAACAACTTACCAAGTAGGACATGATGTCTTTCTTCGGTCACTCATTTGATTTGATTTGTTTCCTCACTCAGTTTGCAACATGCAAGAAGTAACACACGGTCACAACGTTCCCAGCCCTAAATAAAGAAACAAAGCACAGTCAACAAAGTTGAATTTGACCCACAAAGGAGTATGCGATTATGGCCGAGACTAAGAGTTATAAAAATGGCATTCCTTATGGATTGACTTACTCTTTTTCATAAAAAAAAAATCATATGATATAGACATATAGTGACTGAGGCGCTGTACTCCTTTTCAAGTTTTACAACATCGGTTGTGCGTTGCCCACAGCCACAGCAAAACTCAATCCATGGCCATCCAACTCTCGCTTGTATCCACGGGTGCCTGCCTAAGCCGTGACGACCACGCGGTTGAGGCAGGGCACCCATCAATTTTTAGACGGGTGCCCTTCCTCTACCGCGTGATCGTCACGGTTGAGAACGGGCACCCGTGGATACAAAAGTTCGAAAAAAGATGCAGCACCTCAGTTGCTGGGTTTATAAGAATGATACAAATCCAAATAGCTACTTGCAGTTTATACCTTATTTGCACACAAAACGCCGTAGGCCTAATTATTGTTTCGTGACACAGTTTTAAAAGTGTTTATCTTTTGTAACTGTTCAAAATAGTACAAACTATATAGAATCTACAGATAACAGTGACGACCAGCATCAGCAATGCCATTTTTTATAAGACTAAAAATTAAACTTAAACCCTTACCAATGCTTAATTTTTCTACCTGTCAGCCATGCACTTCACCGATCCACACGGCGCACGTTTTGTGTAGATGTTATGCACACAATACACCACAGCTGCACTACTCTATTGTAAAAGTGGAACTATAGGATACCGCCCCTACACCGATTTAGGTTGGTTCCGGATGTCGAGCTCAAGACAGCGCCACCTACTGGCGAAGCACTGTACAGTGTAAACAAATGTGACTTTGAGAAGGCACGACGGGACAATGCGCGACGTCACGACGCAACTATACGACGACATGATGTGAATGCGGCGACCGGCCCCCAACCTCGTCCCCAGGGGTGATCGATCTCGCCGCGCCATTTTGTCCCAGCATGCCTTGCTCGCTCATAACCCCTGGAATTGGTTCATTAAAATGTGCTCATATAATGCACATTTTTATTAGGCCTGTGGACGACCCACTCTACGCGCACGCTCAAGTATGGTAACCCGCAAATAAGGCCTAAAGTCAAAGAGCAACTGGTCCCCTCTCATTCGTTTTTGATCTTGTGATATGTCGAACTCTATGCAGTTTAGAGTGACAGTGTAAAAATATGATTCATTTGAAATGGAATCGCGTCGAAATACTTGCATTTTCACACACGCGCGTACCATGGAGAAAGTTCCTTCCTCCATGCCCGTACTAAGCGTCCTACAAGCGCCATTTAAAGCTTTATAGATGTAACCATAGAGGTTGTAACATACATTGGGGTCGGTTTTGTTTGCAAAATATGAATTTTGGGAAGTGCAATTCAACGACTTATAATACCGACACCCCTTGCCTGCTGATTAGTTTGCCCGCCCCCACGTATCGCCGCGTTTAGACGCGTGCGCTTACAATGTCTTGCACTGTGATGTCACAGAGTATAATGAATATTATAGCGCTTCCACGCTCCCATTGGTTTCGTACATCTCCCCGTTTGGGGAGATTTCTCGATATAACGTGCAGAGTAAGAAACGACCTCGTCAAGTCCCATTCTCGGGACCACATTTTGACGGCGAGCGCGCACTGCTATACGGGTTGTTTGCTAGTTGGCGGGATGTGCTTAGGGACCTCTCACACGAGAACGGGACTTGAATCAAGTCTAGCCGGCCCCGTACAAACAATACAAAACTCTGCCTCGATATGACGCGACAGCACGACGCGACTATGCGCGGTTGACGGCGCAAATGGCTTCGAAGGCGAGCAATACTGCTTCACGTGTAAATGGCAGTTATGGAATTCGATGTAAATACAAAAAAATATAAAAATAAACTAGTGACCTCAATTGAAGTATTGAACTCCATCAAGACTGCATTTTATGACCAGGAGAGGACTGAGAGAACAAATACATTCTCCAAAGTTTACAAAAGATTTCCTTGGAGCCGTCCATAAGAGTTACTGAGAGAGCGTTAACAAGACTTGTCTCGGGTATTCAAAACTCCAGCACTATTTCCCCCACGGTGTTCGCTCCCTTAAACAACGGAACATTGTTGAGGAAGGTAGAACTTGCCTTTTATTGCGGTTGGTTTTTATCAGCAAGTAACTTTCCAATTGAAATAAATATCATTCATTTACTTTCCAACCATCTTTTAGTCGAGGAGGAATCAGAGAAATTTCCAGGTTTGCTTGTATAGTAGGTGATGAACGACCATCAAAATATACGAATCGGTCTTCAGACTTTTATTTATTCATAATTTGTTTGCAATCAAATTGACAAATAATCCAGAAAAATCAATAAAATCCACTATTCATAACACCGTAATTTATACACAATCCCTTGTCGCAAAAGTCGGGTGGGTGACAGAGCAAAAGCTTAATATAAATTTTCTTCTTACCATTCATCTGTTCATTTTTCGAGCACTTCAAAAGGTAAGTATTCGGTATCATAAATGCTAGGTACTCCTTCTTAGTCCATGTAGCTGTGGTGTGTCAGACGTAATAGTTCATTGGACATTGGGGCAGCATGGTTCTACGGACACAATGGGGCGGACTGAATGGTTCTACGGACACAATGGGCGGACACAATGGGGCGGACACAATGGTTTGTAGGACACAATGGGGCGGACACAATGGTTTGTAGGACATAATGGGGCGGACACAATGGTTTGTATGACACAATGGGGCGGACATAATGGTTTGTGGGACACATTTTGGCGGACATAATGGTTTGTAGGACACAATGGGGCGGACTGAATGGTTCTACGGACACAATGGGGCGGACACAATGGGGCGGACACAATGGTTTGTAGGACACAATGGGGCGGACACAATGGTTTGTAGGACATAATGGGGCGGACACAATGGTTTGTAGGACACAATGGGGCGGACACAATGGTTTGTAGGACATAATGGGGCGGACACAATGGTTTGTATGACACAATGGGGCGGACATAATGGTTTGTGGGACACATTTTGGCGGACATAATGGTTTGTAGGACACAATGGGGTGGACACAATGGTTTGTAGGACATAATGGGGCGGACAGAATGGTTTGTAGGACACAATGGGGCGGACATATTGGTTTGTGGGACACATTGGGGCGGACACAATGGTTTGTAGGACACAACGGGGCGGACATAATGCTTTGTGGGACACATTGGGCCGACATAATGGTTTGTAGGACACAATGGGGCGGACATAATGGTTTGTAGGACACATTGGGGCGGACACAATGGTTCTATGGACACAATGTGGCGGACACAATGGTTCAAAAATGACGTCGGACTTAATGGCAAACGTCGGACACATTCGTGCGTAACAATCGTAGAACATTTTTGAACCGTCCAAAAATTTTCTACGATGAACACGATTGGCACAACTTACCTCAAGATCTGATAAAATCTAATTAGATCTGATAAGATCACCACGATTACTCCACGATTAAGACCACGATCTTGGCGCGAATCGTGATAGCGGGAACCTAGCATTACACGATCGATCGAAACTCGACGAAATGTATTTATTTGGTCATGCAAAAGGTAATGAGTGAGAAAATAACTATTGTGAATGTTCTCATATGTAACTAAAGTAACAGAAAATAAGGGCCAATAAATCATTGTACATTTTTTTTGCGATCGAGTATAGTATAGGATACGAAGGGACGCGTCCTCTGTGGTTCACGATTGTCATGTAACTAGACGCTTTAATTTAGGCGTGCCCATGCCCAATGTGACGCGGGTGTACATGATTCGTAAATCACCCTTATCTATAGAAATTTAAGTTATTTTCTCGTAATCTTTACTTTTACATAACCTCTACTATATACTGATAATTATTATATGTACTAATTATTGCATACTTACATAATTTTTGTAGAAAAAGCCGTCCAAATGTCAAGTATACCGTGCAAGAAGTATGTGTGACGTCTTTAGCAAACTTCAGAAGGTCATGACCTGGTCTAAAATATCTATAGCCATCAATAGAGGGGGCTATTGTGTTACACTGAGTTCACAGTGGGCTTTGGTGGGTGTTTTGATGTGGGGGGTTTATTTTATAATTTGTTAAAGGGTTTTTAAAATATGTGACACATGTGTCACAATGGGCTCCCCAGGGTTTTAATATATTATAATAGATTTGACTCTTTGATACTAAGCCAAGTATGATTTTTGGAGCTCAAAAAATACGTGTATTAAACCTATGTCGTTTTGGCGGACAAACACAGAGCTGTTCCGTTTTGTTTGACTTTGATTAGATGCACAAGACCGTTAAAGTGTGTCTGACTTTGAGATAGCAAACCCTTCACCTTTGACAGGCCTTTACTTTGACTTTGAGTGTGCCTAAAAACCTGAACCCGATCTTTATTCTGATACTGACTCAAAAACTGATTTAAATCTGACCCTGGACTCAAATGATCCCAACTTTCACATTCAACCATGTGTTATAGGACCCTAATTCGCAGCCTCACCCCACCTGGTGAAAGATTTGTGATTTTTAAATTGTGAACTTCCTGTTTGGACCGGAAGAAAGGTCAAATTGGGGTCACTTTTCGTATAAAATGTTAATTGTGCGATATGCTACAAAACGACACGAAGATAATGAATTTATGACATGTAGTTAAGAAAAAATTGTTTTTATAATTTGAACTTCCTGTTTGGACCTGAAGGAAAGGTCATAGTTGGTTTATGTGTATGAAAAAAAAATGTCCGAAGAGTCATAAGTTACAAGACGGCACAAATTTTATGAATACATGACCATGTTGTTCAAGAAATATGATTTTGGAATTGAACTTCCTGTTTGGACAGGAAGGAAAGGTCAAAGTGTGTCATGCTTTTGAATAAAATGTCACGAGTGTTGTTGGGTCCAAGACAGCAGGAACATTAAGACTTTATGACATGTGTTTCAGGAGATATAATTTTTTTACATTTTAGAGTTACCTGTTTGGACCGGAAGGAAAGGTCAAAGTGGGTCATGCTTTTGAAAAAAAATGTCACAAGTGTTGCAAGGTACGAGATAGGTACAAGGTACCTGTTTGGACCGGAAGTAAAGGTCAAACTAGGGTAACGTTCGTTTCTAGATAACATGTGTGCACAAAGAGTATAACTCAATGACATATTATGAAGTTCAGATGATATGAATTTAAAAAAAAATAAACTTTGCATTGATTTGGACTTCTTTCACTTGAAAAATAAAATCCCCAGAATCCACAAAGAATTTTTTTCTTCTGTCATTTGAAACACGGGAAGCAATTTTATTATTAGTAAAAGAAAGCCCTGTTATGTTCGTGACCCTGAATTCAAAGCATACATGACACGAACTAACACAGACCGTTATTAGGGGTTTCGGCCTGGTAGCCGAAACGCCTTTTGTTTTCGTCGAGATTTTTTTTCTTTTTCTTTTTAGGGGTTTCGGCCTGGTAGCCGAAACGCCTATTGTTTTCGTCGAGATTTTTTTTTAAGCTGTTCCGACGTAGGAGTCGGAACAGCTATTGTTCTTATCAAGATTTTTATTTGTTTTTCTTCTTCTTATTATTCTTTCTTTCTGTCAAAAAGCCATAGGCTTTGTGCACGCATTTTGTTAATTCGAAAACAAAATACTTAGCTTAGTACAAAAGAGTCAAATCCTATATCAAATTGAAGCTTAGGACATAAGCTTTACTCTTAATGTACAAAATGTTAAAATTCTTAATTAATTAATCACGTGATCCTCATTTCCCAACAGCGCCCCACCCGAAGGCAACGTGTCCCTTTAAAGAAATCTTAAGTACACCACTTGTACAGTTGGCAAAAACTGTGCTCTTTCCATTGCAATGCGTACATACTGCAGTGGTAAAAACCACTCCCACACATGACGTCCCACAGATTCATGACGTCACGCGAAAAGCAACGTTGAGTCGTGGTCAAAATGATTTTTTGTGGGTATTTATATTTTTGTGGGTATTCATTGAGCGCTTGTAAATGAATTTCAGCAAATAATACGTTTTCTTTACTCTCGTCCAAGTAGATCTTAAAGTTCAACAAATTCCAAACAAAGAGGTTTTTTGACTGTGTATCTATGCCTTGGTTTATTGTCTAACAACATATGCAATTTATACAGCGGTTAAAGCAAATAATATGCCCAAGTAGAGACCGTGCAAGTAAGCGCGTATTTAAACGTGTTTGGCCATTTTCATACCAATGTATGTTTTTAAAAAATAGATACAAAGTTTTTAAACAAAATTACGCACTTAAATTTGTAAAACTTTCAAAAAAGCGAGACTTACACAGTCCGTTGTGGAGTCTGTGGAGAAAAGGGTTAAAAACAACGAATTGAGAGAAAGAACGATCCGTTTACAGGGGCTGGATATTTCGGGAAACCCCCTCCGTTCACGCAGTGTTTGTCAATGACCAATAGACTATTCTTTGTCTGGCTTCTACCTGTCGACCAGTCCGCCTTAGGTAACCTTACCAGGAGTACTAGACTCCAGACGGCATAGCTCTTCAGGTCATTGAAGCACTCAAACACCCCCACCACGTTAAGGTGTAGTCTAATTGGGGGTGATGGAATAATTCGATCACAAAAAACACGTTGTAACGGTTTACATGGTGCTTCAGTGCATTCTACTGCAAACCATGCCGGAAATATTTGGGCAAACCCCTTCACTTAGATAGTTTGTTCGTTTGGGGGGGATTGGGTTTTTATTACGAGAATGGTGCAACATATGCCCGGGACATCGGCTTTATGCCGCATCCAAGGGAAGAAAAAATAAAGTGTTTTTAATGTGTTTATTTAGTTCACAAAAACATTTTCAACTAGACATTACAATTTGTTTGATAACAAATTCGAGGTGTTCGGATTATGATTTTATGACATGTGGTTCAGAAGATATGATTTGTATACTTTTGAACTTCCTGTTTGGACCGGAAGGGAAGGTCGAAGTGGGGTCATGCATACTCAAGAAGTAGATTAGCTATTATTACAATCTATACATCATCGGAGAGGTCATGAAAAATGTAGCAAATACTACAAAAAGTGTTACACAATTTGACCTTGACTTCCTGTTCAAACCGGAAGTTGAAATTTTCGAAATTCATACTTTAGGAAATATTCATACTTTTCACAAGCACACTACTCACAAATTTTACATCATGTTGTAGGTCAATAATCGTTCTCAAACTTTGCCACAGAGATGTTACCTATTTGACCTTCACTTCCGGTTGAAATCGGGTATGCATTGACCCGCTGTTAAACCGCGGGAAAATAACTGCGCTGAAAACACACACAGTGCGTGGTCACTACCAGTTGCGATCTGAGCGTCTTTTTCCTCTATTGACCACAATGTTCAAAGTCCAAACATTCTTGTACTCTAGTCTTTGGTCAAGGTTCAAGCAACCTGATTTTGGCAATAGCTTTGTTAGTCTATAAAACAGCGGGCCATGCAAACCTCGCTTACAATCAAACGTCAGGCTTTTAATCTTGTGCTTTTTTAGACTTTTGCTTTAGTGTGTAGCTTGTTAGGCACGCCAAAAAACAGTAATAGCCTCAAATTCAACTAAATACAATAGCTCACGCGTTGACTACGACACTGACCCCATTGATAGCAGAACACCTCGTGTTTGTTTGTCCGATGATGTGTAGATTGTAAAAATCCAACATGTGGTTCGGAGTTATTATTTTTTTTAATATTATACGGACTATCTTTCCAACATGTAACTGTTCAGTGCAATGCCCACATAAACTTAACTAAACGTGCAATGTACATGTAGCCTTGATTGCAAGGCTGTGTAATATGTTGCTTACTATAAAGCTAAAAATGTGCATAACCACAGCCGCACGAATGCGATGCCCGAATGCAATGCAACTCCTGTTCAGGTCCCCCGACTGTCTTTAAACACCACACAACGCTCTCACCCAAGGAAGCACACAAACGCTCGTTTCCACAGTCCCACACACACCGCTATTCCACACACCGCTATCGCCCACAATCCTAGCCCGTGAGCCGTCAGGCTCACAGCATTGACAATCTTGTACACTTCCGGGTCTTGCGGTTATGGTAATGAGTGCGCTCTTTGCATATCCACTCACCCCCCCCCCCCATTTTCCACGGATTTGCGAAGAAAAACAATGAAACACATAAGACACTCGGTTTACAAGATCGTCTTTATGTATGAAAGTATGAATGGAAATAAAACAAACAAACAAACAAACAACAAAAAAACGGAACAAAAACAGGAGGTGTTCCGGGCGGAGTGCCCGAACACCCAACTACTTTTTAAGCAAAACCTTACAAACTCCATTCTTCTCCACTAAGTCCTTTTGAAGGTGTGTGTTTCTGTTTAACTTTTCCAAATAGAGGAGACGCGTCCGGTAGTGAAAGAGGCCTTTTATCAGTATCTGAAAAAGTTTAGAGAACATTTTTGTTTCTTTTATACAGACCATCAAATTAATGAAACAGTTTTTTGGCGAGACGGTACACTTTTATGTATTCTTGACTCTTAGATTTGGATAACTGTTTGCCTAGTACGGGCTAAATTATTGAGTTAAAATGGGAATTTGTTTGAAATAGCTCCAGATTAGAAGGATCAGAATGCTCAATTACCAGTCATAAAACGAATACAAGAAACAAACAATATTCCTCTTCCCCCCGTCCACCACCCCAACCGCCCCTTCATTTTTGTTCGAGTTTGCAGTGAATTATTGTATTGTGCCTAAAGATCCTTGTCAGTGAATCACAAGCTCTTAATTTGTTCCATATGTATTTGTCCAACTTACCCCTATGATGAATACACTCAACATAAGAAGTCCTGATAGAACATAGATCCAGATACTATGATGTTCAGAGGATGTCGGAGGTTCAGAGGTTGTTGATGATGTTGGCTCATAAGAACTAAATCTGGTAGGATGTGTGACTCCTGTTGGGTTTAAAGAAAACAAACACTTTTTTTCTTGGGGTAGCTGGAATTAATGCATGAAGAGGGATTAAAAAAACCAATGAGGCAAGATGGACTATTTTTGAATATTATTTATGTTTTTGAGGGATCGAACTTATCAATTTATTTGTGCATCATATGTAAGAGACTACTTTTAATATGTCATTCTATTTCTACAATAACCTTAAAGTTACTTACATTATGATAAAGTTAAATTAGTATTAGTTTCAATGAATGTTCATCGTAAAAAATACGAACGTAAATGTAATTTTGTCAACATTGTGCTTTGCTGTTTGCAATGCCAACTGTTGTTGGTAGTTAGTGCGTATAGTTGTAGTAGCCTGTCGAGTGTTTATACTTATTAAGGCCAACAGTTGTGTAAAGGAAACCTTAAATTTAGGGGACCCCAAAGTTTTGTTTACTGTAACTGTAAACCCCAGTTTAAATTCCACCTTTCCCAAGCTCCCACTTCTTACTGACATTTGGCGACTACGCAATTTGTTGTGGTCGACCGATGACGATGGTGATGATAATGACCATGGAAAAGCACACAGATACAAGAGAAAGACCAATTAACCTCCCCCGCGATGAACCATTTTAGCACTTTCCTGCCGTAAGTACCCTGTTTTCTACAGCAGGTAGGGAAATCATAATTAGCCTGGGAAAATTAAGCTATTTCTATTTAGTTTCAAGCCCAGCACCTTTTAGAGGGTCTAGGGATGATTTCAGTCAAACAAATCAAAAATATGTCGAGTGTATTTAATTTGCTAATTAAATAGCAACGCCATTTTTGGCGCTTTCCTGCACCACCCGACTATTTTCTACAGTAAGTAGGGAAATCATAGTAAGCCTGGATCAATAAATGATTGATAAGCCCTGGAGTCCAAGCCCCTGGGCTGAGTAATGCTTGTAAACAAAGCACACAATCAATGGCAAAGCTCCAGGTACTACATATGGAATCAATCACAACGTGTTCTATAGCGGTATGTCTCTTCTGTAACTCTGGGACGGTACACGAATAGAGCCCTTTTCACACCACTCTTTTCACACACCCGTGGGCAACCCCGTGGAATAACGCCGGTCGGCCTTTTCACACTGCCCTGGCAAAATGGGCATACCCCGGGGAATAGCCACTCTTGCTCCGGCAGGAGTGGCTATTCCCCAAATCTTTACAATCTCCAGTCAGTATTTCTAACTTTATTGATGCAAACCTGCGTGTGTGTGTGTGTGTGTGTGTGTGTGTGTGTGTGTGTGTGTGTGTGTGTGTGTGTGTGTGTGTGTGTGTGTGTGTGTGTGTACACACAGAAGGGCATATGTGGGGTCCTGACAACAATGGAACAATGGACCCCACAAGGTCATTTCAATAGGAACAATTGGGCCCCACAAGGGAATTCTTCAGAAAAGGGAATAATAGAACAACAATAGCAGTACCCCACAAACCGGATCCGTAAGGATGTGTGTGTGTGTGTGTGTGTGTGTGTGTGTGTGGACACACGGAAGGGCATATGTGGGGTCCTGACAACAATGGAACAATGGACCCCACAAGGTCATTTCAATAGGAACAATTGGGCCCCACAAGGGAATTCTTCAGAAAAGGGAATAATAGAACAACAATAGCAGTACCCCACATTCCGGATCCGTAAGGATGTGTGTGTGTGTGTGTGTGTGTGTGTGTGGACACACACAAGGGCATATGTGGGGTCCTGACAACAATGGAACAATGGACCCCACAAGGTCATTTCAATAGGAACAATTGGGCCCCACAAGGGAATTCTTCAGAAAAGGGAATAATAGAACAACAATAGCAGTACCCCACAAACCGGATCCGTAAGGATGTGTGTGTGTGTGTGTGCGTGTGTGCGTGTGTGCGTGTGTGTGTGTGTGTGTGAGTAGGTATACACATTCAAACCGGCGGGCGGGAGGGTTGGGAAGAGCGAGATAAGATTGCTCAACCGAGAATGAAGTTGAATAGGCAACTTGGCGTTTATAAGGAACGGCTTCACAAAGAGTTACGTAACCAAGCACGCAAGGAATTTGCATGCTGCACCTGTCTTACGATAACGTAAAGAAAAGTCACTTTCTTGCTTCATTCTTCCGAAAGAAAATTATTTTCTATACTATATCTTCATCATGTGAAGAGTAATAAGAAAACACAAGTAAACAATTTTGGAGTACTATTGGTAGGAAGGGCCGCCTACCTCGCTGTATTCTATACTTTCACATCACAACAGTTACAAGCACGTCACAACAATTACTACAGTTACTACATCAAAACGCGAGCATAAGTTGCTCTTCAACTTGAAAACAGGTTTACTGTAGTGGTTTCGCATTTTTCTTGTATAAACAATTACATTTATAAACTAAATAAATTAATTATATGATTTAGTCAATTAATCTGGATCTTAAGAAAAGTATACAATAAGGCGTAAAGGTCTTATATATTATGATTATCGCTTTATTATTATTATTATTATTATTATCATTTAAAGGTATCAAGGTACAATCGTCTATTGTTTTTTCCAACAATGACTTGAGCGGACAGGTTAAATAAGCTGTTGATCAGACAATTTCGTGTCAAGTATTCCCAAAATGTTAACAAGGAGTAGGTAATGATCGAACATGTATTGTTGCTAAATTTCCAACACCGTAGATGGAATTAAACTAGTGTTCTCATCCACCTTATATGCGTTCCTTGCTTTTTCGGAGGACCATCTGCCGTGTTTGGAAATGAGATGGGATGGCACCAGAGCGTACAACTGGTAGTGATGAATCTACCGGGTCACCTGTGGCAGAGAAATACCTCTCGGCAATTTTGACTGGGCATGTGGGAGTTAAAGTTCTGCCAATGACTATTTCTGCTCCTTGGCGGAATTGGTCGGTTTTGGATTGGTTGAGATGAATGACTAACCGATCACTTGCAATTTTACAGTCTACACGCCAGACGTTATTGAGATCGCTGAAACGAAGGAATCCAGCATAGCAGATGAAACAAATAAATAGAACCCGCAGGTCAGCAAGAGTAGCAGCCGAGTGCCCATGTGCGTGGAAAAGCTGCTTGATGACGGCTGGTGAAACAGGTTCTTTCCGATTGGGGGTTGAAGCCAGAGAACGTCTATAACCTTGAAGTGCCATCTTAACGAGAGGTGGGCGATGGAAGACCGGCTAGACTGTGGACCCATTTGACAGCGGCTGCCGTGGAATCGGCGGTAGACTTGTGCTTGCTTGGGAGCAACGATGTGAAGTACAAGAAGAGGTCGATGGGTCGTACTGGAAAGACGGTAACTCCAGTCTTGGATGACGCCCAGGCTTCCCAACGGTGCCATGCCG
This sequence comes from Pycnopodia helianthoides, assembly GCA_032158295.1. Lineage (NCBI taxonomy): Eukaryota > Metazoa > Echinodermata > Asteroidea > Forcipulatida > Asteriidae > Pycnopodia > Pycnopodia helianthoides. The sequence continues at coordinate 98,777 of JASTWB010000030.1, forward strand.
AACTGTATTTTTTGATGGTGGATGGAGCTTTCGCCGAGAGGAGTAGTGCGGGCAATTGATGTCTGGCCAATAGTTACATTTCCGGTCGTCAATACCTTGATGAATTCTTTTCCGAATATCTGAAATACAACAAGAATAAAAACAGCACAAACAGCTGGAAAACCTGGAGAACGCCAAAAAAGGGGGAACGGAATAAAGATATGGGAATATCAGAACAATACAAAAAATGTAATATACTGCACAAAACGCAATAAGTTTGCAATCAGACCACTTAAAGGAACATTACAGAATTGGTAAGAAACAAACTTGTAAAATATACTTTTTTTTCACAGATTTACATAAAACTTACAAGGTCTAATGATGATGATGGTAGAAAACATCCCTTGAAATATTTATGTCTGAAACGCCTTATTTGATGAGAAATTAATAAACTAATTTTCCGATTGGAGTTTATCGCTCAGTGAGCGTTTTATTCATTTGTTGAATCTATATGACTTCATGCAAATGTTTAGTCGGTTTTTCACTATTTTCTCGTGACCCAGATGGCCGATCGATCTCAAACTTCTACAGGTTTGTCAGTTTATGTATATGGTGGATTACATAAAGTGCTTACATTGCCAGCAACTGTTTTGTTATCAAAACCAATCCTGTAATGTTCCTTTAAACGGGTCGCAGTATCATGTACAACTGTACCGACAACAATAAACCGTACTTTTACACTTAATGCTCGCAAATCGGCATCGACCAGGAATGGCCGGGTACAAAATTGCGGAACGAAGCCCGCTTAAATACTACTCACGGGCAATAGTCGCGCTGAGGGCAAGTGCCTAGTCTTAACCATGTGTATGGCGCTAATGAGGGATCAAAACGAATCGCTATGGAAGCGAATGATGGGGTTTGGAAAAACACTGAACTTGTACCCAGGGAAGACGGACTGAATGAAATATTCATCAATCTCCAATCAACCACCCTACTATGGAAATGTATGCCATCTGGGCAAATGATTGGCCAGAAGGAAGACGTGGGCCAGTGTGGTACGACTAATGTCCCGGTGGCATTGTCGGAGAGAATTCTCTTAAAGACCTGTATAATCAAAGATACTGGAGGACAAAAATAATTATTTTCACCCGACCAATTCTGAGAGAATGCATCGACACCTGCCACGCCTTTACACCAAAATCTGGAGTTAAACCGCGTCAATTATGCGTTATGAGGTGAGGCGAAACGGTCAATATTGTGAGGACCCCATAGACTATCTATAAACCGAAATGATCCCCGGTCGATAGACCAGTCGTCGAAGTCTCTAAATCGACTGATTTCGTCGGGGAGTTTGTTCTCGTTTCTAGGTAGCCACTCCGGTAGCAAGGTGCAACTGAATTCGTCGGTCATGTAAAATATTGATTTTGCGAGTTCATGCAAGTCGGGTTTGGGGCTGCCACACTGAATGATAATTGGGACATTGGAATTGTCGGTAAACCATTTGACGTTCTTGCCTGTAACTGCTTTTTGCAACTGCTTAAGTACGTGACTTACTGCGGCTAGTTCGCGCCAAGTAGAACTTTTTTGTTGTTCTACTGGGGACCAGGTACCGTGTACTTTAAAGTAAGGGTGACCTTCGACGTAACCACCGTAGCCCGTGTCGCTTGCGTCGGAATAGATAGACAAGGAGTGGACTAGCCTGCCTCGTATGGTAAAACCATTCAGGGACATTGTGTGAGCCAGAATCTGAGTTCTGAAACGGTGTCAGCAGGGAGAACAATTGAATCAGACCAAGAGTGACGCGACTCAATGGCGCGGTAGGAACAACGTGTCATAAATCTAGCGACTGGACCGAGTGCTAATGAGGATGAAATTATGTGACCGGTAAATCGCGCTAAGTCTTGTACGGAAATGGCTAGATTGGACTGGTGGGAATCCAGCACGGATGAGATGAACATGAGATTCTTGTGAATTTTTCTTTGTGGTACCTGAAAGCGAAATGCGTCGGAATTGATGGTAAGACCCAGGTACTGTATTGTTTTAGTGGGTGACCAGACACATTTTGTTTTGCTAGGAACGAATCCGCTGCAGGTTAGGAGGTTGCGCACAAAGGAAACGTTGGCTGAAGCTGACTCAAAGTCGGGGGAGACAATGAGACCGCCGTTGATGTACATAAAGGCGACGATGCCATTTCGACGGCAATGATGCACTAGAGGCCTGTTTAATTTTGTGAACAAGTGACAGGCGCTACTTAAACCGAAAGGAAGAACAGTAAAGGTATAATATCGGGTGACTGAATCGTTATGAAGCCAAGAGAAACCGAGATATTTTTGATGAGATGGGAAGATATCGACGTGATGGTAACCCGACTCGAGATCAAAGGAAAAACTAGTACTGATTGTAATCGAGTGAAGGAGCGATGTGGTTCAGATCTTCGTACTTGAATTTTTCTTTCCAAATGTACTTATTCGGGTGTCATAGGTCAAGCACTAATCGCAACTTTTTGCCTTCTGCGACAGTCAAAGGATTGCAACATTATGGGGTAAGCCGAAACAGAGCCTTGTTCCCACTGTAAAAAGGTCAGATTGTGGGCGGAGTTACTTTATGCTAATATTCCCGAAGGTGTATGCTCATTGGTTAATGTTAGTGGCATGGTGAATACTACATAAACAATCTCACGTGCGTAGTCAGCCACATTGCATGGCATGCATGGAGTCATGCAATGAATGTACTTGAAATATTATGGAAGGAACAGAAAAGTCCAGCGATCTGGCGCCGCTGAAACGTGTCGTTGGCACTACAACTGTGAGTGTAGATGGTGCATTATTTACTATCGACTGTTTCACGAGAATGTCAACATGGTTAAATTACCGACAGTGATCATGGTGATAGTATTACTTCTGCTATACTGTAACTCTAAAAAGGGTATTGGTAAGCCCTGGATAAGTTGTTCAATGTTCTTTAAAAACTATATGGAAAAAGGGCCATCTTGATCGTACGGGCCCAACTGAGCATGACTCACTTAGTCACTGTATGTTGTGATGTTGAACCATGGAGCTCCACGGTCAGACGGTTTAACTTACCGAAGAAAATCAGTGAAAATCCGCCGATTTTCCAAATCCCGTGGGCAGGTTAACGAACACGTCACGTTCTAAAAGAAATCAATGAAGTGCTTTCCGCTGTTCTGGGTTGAAATTATCAATTTCTAGCTTGTCTGCAGCAGAATTTAAACTTCCATTCAAGGCTTCTTGAGAGTACTCGCGAGTGGAGGACGCCATCTTTTTCTCGTTGTTGATAAACACACATCATTGCGTCATAACGAGAGTTTATGATTGGACGGTTATCCGCCCAGTACAGGAAATGAATATTCAATACCCGATTCCAGCATACGTAATTTGCGCCCGAACCGGGCGCAATTTTACAGTGGGAACAAGGCTCTGTTTCGGCTTCGTTTTTGGTACGAGGTTGAAAAACCTCGAAAACCGTGCTTCGACCCCACGGTATACTGTACATGTACATTGTACATACATCAAGTACAGTATGTAAAATGTACTGCAGTTTCTAGTACCGTGCTAGTATTCAAAGCGGGGTGCTTGCGTAAAGAGCCTTGGACAAGGCTAGGTTTCAGCTTACCCTTTACACCGGACGGGACGGGAGTAGTTGATTCCTGCTCTTCCCAGTCCCTATGCTGTGGTATCGGTGGCTGAAGGTTGTGACCGACACTGAGGCTGTCGGAGGGCCCGAAGAGAGGGGCAACTGGATCGGACATGTCCTGCGATTCCGCACCGGAAACAGGACCGGAAATCTTGACGATAGGTGTACCGGTTGTAGGGACGAAAAGAACTCGCAGCAGGGTAAGGACGTACAGGATTGCGAGCCTTGGTCTTGGACTTCTTAGCGGCTTCTGATTTCCTGCTGGTCGCCATTTTCTCCGCCTTTTTGAGTCGTTTCTCATCGTCCGAGTTGTCGGCTAAATTGTCGGTGACGTATACTTTAACCGTGGCCCAACCTTGGGAAGAACGATCAGCTGTTTGATTTCTGTGCTGGCTTGTTTGAGGGCCTCTCTAGCTGCGTTCACGTCTCCGGCGTCTAAATGATAAGGCCGTGTCAATTAAGCTGGAGAGCTTTTCTTCATGGCGATACTGGTCCTTGTTGCAGTCGCTTTTAAAGTCTGGTGGACTATCGGCAACGGTACGCTGCCTCTTAAAGGCTGAATCTACTTTACTGTCTATTGAGTTAGCCAGCGATCTGATGGCCGATAGTATCTCTTGATTTGCAATATCAGGATTAGGATTCATATTGCACTGAGAACAAAATGTATGTCAGCGAGATAAGGTTGCTCAACTTGGCGTTTATAAGGGACGGCTTCACAAAGAGTTACGTAACCAAGCACGCAAGGAATTTGCATGCTGCACCTGTCTTACGATAACGTAAAGAAAAGTCACTTGATGAAATTTGGATCAAGAAATAGTGAAGTTGAAATGTCACCATAGTCAAGTGGACTTAAATGGTAAGGCTGCAGGACTTGCAATCACAAGGTTTTGGGTTCGAATCCGACCAAGCTAACCGCTGATTTCACCATGACTAGAATATAAACTTTCGTCTAGTCTATGAATCACACTTTATTGATTTGTGTAATTTATTTTCATTTTATATGTTAAACCAATATGTTTGCATTGAGAGAGATTTGCTGTTGCCAATTTGGCGTTTATATGCCCTTGTTGGAGCTTTTCATGTTCCCCTTTTTGGGAAGATCATTCAAACAAATTAATTTTTACCTTTAATTAATGTGATTACTAAAAAACAAACTCACTTGGAAATTTGTTCTGACAGTTTGAACACACCCCTCCTTCTGAAAATCATGGATCAACGCATGTACTCACCAGTCACAATATATTTTCCAGCTTTAATGACCGTCACATTGAAGTGTTCAATCATAGTGTTGTTTGTTTCACACTTAAAGGTTGAGCTGGCACTCTCCAGTGATATCTGAACTGTCGCATAGGAGTTAAACGTGCCGCTAACATCAACACAATCTGGGAAAAAAAAAACATTAAACAAAAAAAATTGCGACTTAAAACAATATAATAAACTACGATTTTTTTTTATACAGGGTTTCTCTGCCAATTGCAACAAAAATCCATTCATTTTAACACCCGGCTCATTCAATTTCATTTGAAAATGAATGCTCCGTTGAATAGCGTTCAATAGTCAAATAGAGTAAATCAATTAAGCAATCACTGGTCAAATAAGATCATTCAATTTCATTATGTCTCAAGACTCATTACATTTTGTAAAAGCCATCAACAAGCGCTGGTCAACGATTCAATTTTATCAATGAGCAAACATTTTCCAAGAGTTTGCATTCAAGTTCAAATTATATGATGTGCTGTCTGATTCGTACTTGCCTATATAAATGCAGATATTTTATTAAAAGGAGAGTTCTATTCTACACCAGTATAATCACAGCCAAACTTACATGCCAAGATGCAGCACGTAAGAACATTGAAGGTTAAAGGAACCAACTTCTGGTATAATTAAGCGAATTGAAGAAATGTATAAACAAATAAAGAAAGGGACCTGTGGAAAAAATACACAGGAAAACAATAATAACTTGTTTTTAAGTTTTATAACGACACCTTATATTTTGAAAGTGTTGTTTCTTATAAAATAATTGTGAACTCCTAACTTGACATGGTCCGAACATTAGCAGAAATGAAGACGATAACAAAATATCAGGGCAAATATTCTCAAGGCTATAGCAGAAGATTTAGTTTTCACTTTCAGGGTAACAAAGCCAAAGAGGAACACTATTACAGTTAGAACGAAACAAGGGATATAGAGTGAAATGTAATAACACGGAAATACCTCTTATAACTGAGGGACCAGTAAAAGATCTCTTGTCAGCTTACTCGGAGAGCCATAACTTATGTTGAATTTGAACGCAAACAAGTTTAAATCAAATTTACATTTCAGGAAAAAAAAGACTAATAGAGGTTATTGCAAATGTTTAATTAAACGTTTGGTTTAGTCAATGACATGGCATATTTAATATTAAAGAGGATTCAAAAATCCCAATCTGAAAGAAAAAAAATAATAACTCCATTGCGCACTTGCAAAACACAAAAGAGATCTGTTTTTCATTTGATGGGAAGAACAAACTGTAATAATAAACAAGCTGTAACAAGAATGTTTTTTGGCATCCCATACAAAGGTTTTTTCCACTGCCTAGACAAGTCAAAAAGGTTTGAAAGAAAATGCACGGTGAATAGTTTTCCACATTGCACGCTGATTTATACGGAGCCCCTAAAGGGACAGGTAAAAAGAAAATTGAAAAGGTTAATCAAAAATCCAATATTATATCGTCCCCTCGAAATATTATTTCGTTCCCTCGAATTAGTATTTCGTTCCCCCGAAATCATTTCGTTCCCTCGAAATGTTAATTCGAGGGAACGAAATAAGTTATTTCGAGGGAACGAAACAACATTTCGTGGGAACGAAATAGTATTTCGATGTAACGAAATAACTTTTTAATATTTGTTTTACCTTTTCAATTGTTTTACCTGTCTCTTTAGGGCCTCCGTAGATTTATGACGTAGACCATGCAATAGTGTGTACAGTGCGTGACCCACGATTGTGCAATTAATCGACTAGGACACAACTGTGTGTTTCATGAGCTTACAGCAGCCTCGACTGATTTGTGGCATGTTGACCTGTACTTAGGTCTTTCCAAGAGCAAGCAATGATGTGGTAGTTCCATAAAGAACTCACCTGATTCAGATGAACTGCAAGTAACACGTTCAAACTTATGTGTAGACTGGATTTCCTCCCATGTGTTTGAACATGAACACCATCGGAACCATCTGATGTTCACAGCCGGCTTGACATGTTCGACACTGCAAGTCAAGTTGAGATCTGTTTCGTCGGATGGTAATTCAATTTCGCACGACGGTTGATCCTCGCTACATCTATCAATCTTAGGCCGTTCGGCTTTACAGGGAACTGTAACAAAATATTTTAATTAAAGATAATGTATTTGTGTTTTTTGACTCAAGGTGTAGCAAAGCTTTTTAGTTTTAAATTCAATTTGATCAGCGCTGGTGAACTTTGATTGACGTGGGTTCCCTGCTGCAACAACCAATCACATGCCGTTACTTTCTGCATGAAACTGCAACTGCCAATTTTAATTTATCTCAATGTTCTGTGTGACAAGCGCTTATTTTCTTTTCGCCATCAAACTAAAGACCAGTTTTACAACAAGAGATCTTTGCTGAAATTCATTTAAAGTGTTTTCAATAAGACAATTTATTTCACATAGGATTAAACAAATTTTAATTGTAAAACAAAACAAACAACAATTTAATTTTGAATACCCTTCTCCGGTGCGTTTCGGAAAGATTTGCGAAAAAAACCGTTACAACATCTCTCATGTTTTTACCAATTACAAGCAAAAGCAGAGTATGTCAACCATAGTCTCTGATGACGTCACACTGCCTGATCGTCTGAATAAGTTCTTTGCTCGCTTTGACCACAACAATCATGAGAATGGGTCACGGATTGCAGCAGCAGCTGGTATTTCAGACCAGCCGCCGTTTGTGGTTCACCCTGAGGATGTCATGAGAGTTCTATCAGGCCTGAACGTACGGAAAGCTACAGGACCTGATCAGATCACACCCCGCCTTCTACGTAGCTGTTCACGTCAACTTGCCGATATTTTGGCCAGCATCTTCAACTGGTCGCTCAACTTGGCCAGAGTGCCCAGGACTTTCAAAGACTCGATTATTGTTCCGGTGCCGAAAAAGAAACTGATCAGTTCCCTGAATGATTATAGGCCTATGGCTTTGACGTCACAGATTGCAAAGTGTTTGAGCGTTTGGTGATGAACTTCACGAAATCTCTGCTGCCGTGCGATCTGGACCCGTGTCAATTTGCGTATCGGACAAATCGATGTGTTCAAGACGCTGTAAATTGCTTGCATTTTGTCTTGAAACATTTTGAACCAGGAAGACCAACTGCATCAAAGTTTGCTAGTATTCTATTCATTGACTATTCATCGGCTTTTAACACCATACTTCTGGAAAAACTTTACAAGAAACTGACTGATCTTATTTTACCGAACTCTTTATGTGATTGGGTACTAGATTTTTTATTGGAGCGAAGACAAGTTGTCAGAATCGGTTCAAGTTTCTCAAAACCAATTTTTGTGAGCACCGGGACACCACAGGGCTGTGGCCTCTCTCCTTTATTGTACAGTTTATTCACACACGATTGTAAAGTGGAAGATTCATCTAATGTAATTGTAAAATTTGCTGATGATACCACCATAATGTGGTTTAATTTGTAATGGCGATAAATCTAGTTATCGACGTCAAGTATGTTCCCTTGAAAAATGGTGTGATTAGAACAATCTAATTTTGAATGTTGACAAAACTAAAGAAATGATCATTGATTTCCGTAGGAACAAGGGTGAGGTTGAACCACTTATCATCAATGGAAGAAATGTGGAAATTGTTGATTGTTTTAAATTTCTCAGTACATTCATAATGAACACTCTTTCTTGGTCAAATCAAGTATCTGATAATTTGAAGAAGGCCCAACAACGTTTGTACTTTTTACGCAGACTAAAATCCTTTGGTGTGAGCAGACACATTTTGATTAATTTTTATAGATGTGTAATTGAATCTTGCCTGATAGACCGTGTCCCCCCCCCCCCCCATGTGTCGAGCAAATATGCTGTCAGTAGATTCAAGAAACGGCAAGAGTCTTTAGGTGTTTTGTTATTAGTTTATTTTCCGAGGAATCCGGCCATGTTTGCTAACATCACTCGAAAAGATTTCAAGTTGTCAAGATGGACCTTGAATGGTTAATACGAGGAAAGAATCGCAAACAAAGTTGTTTAATAAAAAATAAATAGCTCATAGATTATGGGTTGTTACAAAAGGAATGGTGGAAAAAATACTGCAAACAGATAAAACTAAATTTCATTGGAAATAAATTATTTTGAACGCTTACAAAATGATTTTGTTCGAAATCATTTCGTGCTCTCAAAATCGTTCTGCTGAAAACCATTTTGAAAGCTCCAAATAATCAATTTTGTGTGCTCGAAATAAATTTATATTTCAAAAGCTTGAACAAATTATGGCAAAAATATTTTGGACTCTCGAAATCATGACGCTAAAAATAATTTATTTGTTGCACTTGAAATGAATTACTGTGAGAGTTTGATACACCTTATAAAAGAAGCTTGAAATATATTATTGCATAATCATTTTCATGCACTCAAAATCGTTTCGAACGAATCCGCTTCGTAAGTTAAAATAAGTTATTGCAAAAGCTCAGAAAAATTACTGCGTAATCAATTCGTGCTCTCTTAATAATTTCTCTCGAAATCATCGCTTAAAATGAATGTGCGTGTTCAAAATAAACTATTCGAGAGCTCAAAATAAATAATTGCAAAAGCTCAAAATAAATTTTTGCTTAATAATTTCGAGATCTCAAAATCATTTTGCTCGAAATCATTTCCAATTTTTTATTAGATTATTGCGAGAGCACAACAAATTTGTCCAAAAGCTCGACAACAAAAAAGATAAAAAAATTTGCTCAGAAAAAAATTATTGTGTATGCTCGGAAAAATCATTGCAAAAGCTCAAACAAATTATCGTGAAATCATTTCGTGCTCTTAAAAACAATTGCGATTAACCAAGATGATTAGTACTACAAACTTTTTGAGTGAGCAAAATGATTTCAAGTGGGTGAAAAAGTGAGCAAAATACTTTATTGCCAAAGCTCGACACAAAATTATTGCAAAATCTATTTGTGGTTTCGAAATTATTTCGCTCAAAATGTTCACAAAATAAATTGTGCGCTCGAAGTTAATTATTGCAAGAGCTCGTAATCAACTTTACCAACGGATTGCTTATTGGAAAACATAAAACGGTTGTTAAAAGAGGTTAGGACCAAAAAAAAGGAGTTTCTCAACTTATAGAGTTTTTTATGGCTAGTGTACAAAAGGCTGAAAAGACAAGCTAAAGATATGTGTAAATTAAGTAAAAAGATTTTGAGGCCCATTGTTGATGGTCTAATAAACAGTTGAAAACTAACAGTGAATCATAACACCTTTACAAGCATCATTCTGGAATAATTTTGCCATAGGTGTAAAACGTGTACAAATGCAAAGTCCCACATTCAATAAATGATGAATAGTTACATTTTGACATGACTATAACCCTATTGTCTACCATGAAATTCAATTCAATTTCAAGCTCTAGAAATATGTTTGAATAAGTTGCATTTCTAGAATGGGTGTAAACGATATGAGATGGTCACATTGCACCACGGATCGTCTCATGATCAGTTAGAAAATCTTACTGGGGAATAAAAACAAGCACAACAATTTCCTGTGCTTACATTTATTTATTTTGAAAATGTGTGTGTAACAAACACACTACCATCATGAAAAACAAATGCTATCACAATGCTTTGTCACAGTATTCCTATATCATGTTTATCATCATGTTTATCGTCACTGTATCGTTATATCCCTATTAAACATGTGTACTATGGAATTCCACTCTGATGACCTAGGTTGTCTAGGAAGGCATGCAGCATAAATTCATTTACAGTAACTAAAGACAACTGGAAAACACTATATTAGGCCTATGTGTAAATTTATGTTTGCTCTTCAGTTTATTTATTGTCGTTTAAGAATTGACCAGTACTTCAAGTGCTTTCAAACGTTGCCCGAGATCTTGTATGTAGCAACTATTAGACCGTGGGCCGTCCGGTCGTATCTTACAATCTTGTTCTCTTCAACCGGGGGTCTACTCAGTAACCACTCAAAATGGAAGATAATAATACAAAATAACACTTTTTGCTTGTTCCCGCGCTCAAATGTTGCACATTATTTCTAAATTTGAGGACAAACATCGCCCTAAATTGTGCAAAGATATACGGTGATCGAGCCAGCGTGACTAGGTTGTCCAATGAAAATAGGTCTTTCATCCTAAGTTGACCAATCAAAATTGGTCTTGTGTATACGTGCGGATGTACGAAGCGACGAGTTGCTAAGTATTATGTTTAAGCAAAGCGCATTTACAAATTTGCTCAATTTGAATAGTGCGCTGCTCTTTGTGCGGTTCTCAGTCTGGTTCTGCGTTACGAGATAGGGCGCTCAATCTTCAGATTGAGCAAAATTGTGCGCAATCTGGATTTTGTACAAGTCCATAAAACGCGCTCTACATAAAGACACAGTATCAACAAGCTGATCGTCATGCTGTCAACATCAAAACATCATGGCCGAAAAAGACAGCGAGAAACACTCAAATTTACGGTGTTATGCCCATTTGTGTGAAAGTAATGAAGCCGTAACACCTATGACCGAAGTATCGTGGACAATTCAGACGCTGTGTATATATTTGGAAGGAATTGGACGGGAAATCAGCTGAAATAGCAAGGTGTTTCTCAGATAGAGCTGTGCTGTGATAGTCAAACCCAACGGCAACGATGGTGGTTTTCATCGGAAGTGCTACCAATATTTCACACTCACAGATGCTTCAAACAAAAACGGGCTGCACTTGCGAAGCTGACGCAAGTCAAAGAACCTATGCCTGCTGCTGAAGGTTAGAGAATTGTTTCAAGTTGTTTATTGAACATTCGTTAGTGTGTATGACTTCCTATAATTATTATAATTAAAAAGTAGTGAATGATCACGTAGCGTAGAAACCGGTAAGATTAGAATGGGTACATACATTGTTAATACTGGACACCTTATTAATAATTATTAGTAGAAATAAATATCGTCTGCCCATGTGGCGTTGTTATTTTAAACTGGCCCTGTTTGAGCCAGTGTTTTTCAGTTCACAAAAAAGTGAATTCATGCCGTGTTTAATTTTCATAACATTCTTGTTTGGTTAGCCCCTACCATAAATAGTGCCAATACGCTGTACTTCCTCCGCTTCTTGGCCTTACGGCTGCGCCCATGTAATTTCAGGAGGTGATATTATTTTTCGGATAGAAACCCAAAAATTTATGCCAAGATTTTTCTGAAAATGTGTGCGCTCGTTTGGTGTAATTTTATGAAAAAACTTGGAGCTGGCAATCGCAAAATCGTCGGCGCCATGATTTTAACATTTAAACCGAACCATTGGAAATCAAGCCAGTTTGAACTAAATTTTTCAATTGTAGTGGCTTAAGACTTCCATAAAATGGTCCCCACCATGTATAACAACGGTTATGTTTATTTAAAATCATTTACATTTTTAAAAAACACCATTGGTGCCTTCAAAAAGTATTAACTAAAGCGGGACTTAATTTAGTTATTTTATTTTTGTTTTCAAACCAGGTATCAGTGAAACGTCTCACACCAGAGAAGAGGACTTGCAGCCTGCTGAGAAGAGAGTTAGAATGCTTCGGTCAAGATCTTCTTTGAAGAAAGAAGGAACCTTACCATCTCATATCCTACCATTATTTTTGCTCCAAAACGACTAAAGAGCATCTGTGTTTTTTTTTTAATATCAAAAATATTTAAAAGATTGATCAGAACGGAGTTCAGACAACTCGACGAGTCGGACAACTCGACGAGTCGGACAATTCGACAGGGTCAGACAACTCAACGACCCGTTGAACGGGTCGGACAACTCGACGAGTCGGACAATTCGACAGGGTCAGACAACTCAACGACCCGTTGAACGGGTCGGACAACTTGACGGGTCAGACAACTCGAAGGTGAGACAGCTTGACAGAGCGCCAAGACATGTCGACGGGTGAATGGCTGATCTCCGTTACTGACATCCAGTTTTAGTGAAGAGCTCAAAACGGGAATCATTGGGGTTACCCCTTCCATCTTGCCCTTACAATGACTTTGTTATAAGCACCATATACTCATTGAAATAGCATACCTTTAATCACTTAGTGGTACGGTAAACATGATTTTAATATTTTGTTTTTTACATTTTGTAAGTGGTAATTTTATTTACTTTATTTTATTAAACTTTTTCTCTGGCACAACACTACAACAAGAAAAATACAAAGTTAAAAAAAGATAAATAGGTTTAAACTAGAGCTTAAGTGTTTGTACGAACAAACACTGAGGTGTTCGGCTATTATAATGGGGTCAGTGTTCAGTGTTGTGTAAACGCCTGAGCTATTGCATTCAGTTGAATTTGGTGCTATTACTGTTTTGTGGGGTGCCTAACAAGCTACACACTTTAGCAAAAGTCTATAAAAAAAAAGCACACGATTAAAAGCCTGACGTTAATTAATTGTTAGCGAGGTTTGCATGGACGGCTGTTTTAAAGACTGACAAAGAGAACCATGAACAGAGACTAGAGTTTCGCATAGTTAGAACTTCCTGTTTTGACCGAAAGGGAAGGTCAAAGTGGGGTCATGCTTCAAATAAAATGTCACAATGTGTTTTAACCTAGCAAGCAGCACAAAGATTAAGACTTTATGACATATGATTCAGGAGATATGATTATTTGAATTTTTGAGCTTTCTGTTTGGACCGGAAGTAAAGATCAGGGTTGGGTCTTCCGTATGAACAAAATGTCACAAGTGCTGTAAGCTACAAGACAAAACAAACAATACAACTTTATGACATGCAGTTCAGGAGATATGATTTTTTAAGTACCAAGCTTTGAATTACTGTAACTTGACACCCGATGACGTCAAGATGAAAAAAACGTGTTTTGTTACTAACAAATTTTATATTGCCTGGTTCAGGAGTTTTATTCAATATAAAACTTCAACTGCCGGTTTGAACCAGAATAGTGCAAGATTTCATGTTTATTTCCATTACAAGGGTTACGATTTTATGAAACAATATTTGTCACAAGAGGGCGGTGTGTAAATTGACGACGTCGCCATATATTTGAAAGGGCAGAGGTTTAATATTGTCATTTAATACAATAGCATAAATATTGTGAGTTCCCTTTCATCTTGGATGCAGATCTCGATAAGAGGCTTTGAAATACACACACAACTATTTTAAGTATAAAGCCATTCACTATTAAAAGCTAATTTATTGTTTGATGAAAACTTATTCTTTATTGATTCGTCATAAATCACAAGTTCACACAAGCTATGTTGTTCAAGTTGACATTATTAAGCTATAATTATTAGAAATGTTCAAAGGATTTCAAATAAATTTGGATTCTCATTACGTATCGGTGGACGAACAATGATTGTTCATTACACTTGATGATGATAACCTTCAAATACGTCAAGCATTGTGTAAGATTTCAGTTGCAATTTATAAATGGCTTGCTTGATTTTTAAATATTGGTTTCTGTACAGAACGTTTTGTTTATTTAGACTTGAGAAAAAATTAAACCTTAGAAGACATTTGTTTAGAATAGTTGTGCAATACAAAGGCACATCATGAAGATGCGAGTCTAAGCCTCAATTGTGAAGTTAGACTATTAAAAAACTGAGTCAAATACTATTTCTACCTCCATGGTGCATCATACAGTGACTCGGCAGGGAAATAAGGAATGGAACATCACTGTAGACCATTCCGGTACTGGATGTGCTGTATTCTGATGAAGAAAAAACAATAAACAGAGTATGAGTTGATGAAAATATCTTCAGACATTTTTTCATAACCTATCAAGTCTCAAAAAAAAAATCATATAACACTTATAACACTATAAGAATCATAGCACAATATTTTAAATGCATGAACAAATTTACAATAACGTATGTTTACAATGTTTCTAAAATATGTAAATTTCTTTGAATAGAAAGTCTCACAGTATTAGTTACGCAAAGTCATGTTATCCATACCAACAAAAAATGCAATGAATTACAAGGAAAATGGGCTCAAAAGTCAAAACCGCTCAACCAGAAGTTTTATTTCAATTCCTTTGGAAATGTTTTACCTTGCAAAATAATTTGTGTCATTTTGAACTTTCAATAAACTACTGTAAATTTACCTCTCAAGAAAAGACCACCCATAATCATGGTTTTGGCCAGGTATATAGTTGACAACTGACAGGAGCAGTGAAGACTAAAGATGGCTCATATTGACAGCTGCAACTCTTTTCTGTGTACCAGTCCTGACCCAGTCATCAGACTCTCATCCCGCCACCAGACTCTGTTCCATATGTTCCTTGATCAGTGTACTAACTTGTAAAATAAACAAAATTCGAGACTTAAAACATTTCAAGATTATAATTTAATAAGTGGAAGGTGCCCATACTGCTTTGGAATTGAACAACTTATAAATCTTACCCTTTGGGGAAACTTCATTGAAAGGTTGTAACTTATCTATGGCATAATAATATTAATTCTATAGTTGATGGAACACATTCATCAAATCTTACCATTTTCTGACACTATTGACAGAGCCAACAATCATACCAATCCCCCATTGCCCAATTCTTCCTCCTCCATGATCATTAAACGACCCTTAGTCTTACAAACGTCACTACTTGACACATTCATTTTGAAAAGAGATTATGTTGAAACCAAGCTTACCGTTGTATTCACCGTGTCGCGCCGATAAACACTGCCGTGAGTGCCGGTCTGAAACGCCCTTGACAAGCTGATGTCACGTCCGTTCATTTCATTCGGTGTATGGTCAAAACATAACAAATGTTAATCCTTTTTCTGCTTGAATTTTCTCATATAAGAAAAGTGATACGAATCACTGAAGCAGGTGGACATCTCAGTGAAACTAAGTCTTCAATTCCATAATCACCATCAAGCCACCAGAAGGGCGAAGAGGGAACAATTTGACGCCAAACATAGCACAGGTTGAGAGAAACTCATTTCTGCAGTGTTGTGCCGCCATTGTTAAAAGTACGATGAACTGTACTGTACATGTCCAAACGACGGGCACAGAAACACGCACAGCCTTCAATGCATGCAATGTGTAGGCGCACGTTCGTATGTCTACCTGTGTTCTTTCAGTTTCACTATCGTGCGTTCTCACGGTGGGTCAACTTAAACGTGCGCCTTTTTCGACATGATGTAACGGTCAAAATATTGTCATCTCAGTGCAAAAGTTTGAGCAGGCTTAACGTTCTACACTGTGATACAAAAAATAAACTAAAATAATCGGTAGTTTTTGAGATATGAATTTTTGAAATTTTCAACTTCCGATTTGAACCGGAAGTTAAGGTCAAATGGGGTCAAGTTTTGTGTAGGGTTTGTTGAACTTTTAACGACCTGTCCGATGATGTGTCGATTGTAAAAATCCAACATGCGGTTCACGAGTTATGATTTTTTACAAATATTAAACTTTGATTTATTGTAATTCCAAACCTGATGACGTCATCATGACATCATCGAGTTTGTGTTGTCTTGATATTAAGGTTCAAATGTCTGATGAGTTTCAATGTTCAATTCAATTTCAATCTTGAGTTATGCCGTAAATAAGCCCGAAAGTGATGTTTTTCAAGAAAAAAAACCAAAGGCAAACTTCGACCCAGGGTAACGACCCGGAAGTAAAGGTCATACGATTTTGGTGTTAACTTTTCAAAGATTGCCCATGTCTAGATCTATCATATGCCCAAATTTAATTGCTGTAGCTAAAATATTCAGAGATATACAGGCATTGGCATGACGTCACTTTTTTTACCTAAATTTTGCTTGTAATTTGACACCTGATGACGTCATCATGACGGCACAACTTTTAGAATCATCTACAAGTTATTGTCTACGTACATGTAAAGTTTCAAGTTCATGTAAGTTTAACAACTATGCATTTGCTTGCGGACAAACGAAGCTGAGAAGAAGAATAAAAACTAAGAAAACAAACAAAACTAGAGCGCAAGTGTTTGTCCAAACAAACACGAGGTGTTCGGCTATCAATGGGGTCAGTGTTGTAGTCAACGCGAGAGCTATTGCATTGAGTGGAATTTGGTGCCATTACTGTTTTGTGGGGTGCCTAACAAGCTACACACTTAGCAAAAGTCTATAAAAAAGCACACGATTAAAAGCCTGACGTTAATTGATTGTTAGCGAGGTTTGCATGGACGGCTGTTTTAAAGACTGACAAAGAGAACTTTGAACAGAGACCTGAGTTTCGTATAGTTAGAACTTGCTGTTTTGACCGAAAGGGAAGGTCAAAGTGGGGTCATGCTTCAAATAAAATGTCACAATGTGTTTTAACCTAGCAAGCAGCACAAAGATTAAGACTTTATGACATATGATTCAGGAGATATGATTATTTAAATTTTTGAGCTTTCTGTTTGGACCGGAAGTAAAGGTCAGGGTTGGGTCTTCCGTATGAACAAAATGTCACAAGTGCTGTAAGCTACATGACAAAACAAACAATACAACTTTATGACGTGCGGTTCAGGAGATATGATTTTTTAAGTACTAAGCTTTGAATTACTGTAACTTGACACCCGATGACGTCATGATGAAAAAAACGTGTTTTTGTTACTAACAAATTTTATATTGCCTGGTTCAGGAGTTTTATTCAATATAAAACTTCAACTGCCGGTTTGAACCAGAATAGTGCAAGATTTCATGTTTATTTCCATTACAAGGGTTACGATTTTATGAAACAATATTTGTCACAAGAGGGCGGTGTGTAAATTGACGACGTCGCCATATATTTGAAAGGGCAGAGGTTTAATATTGTCATTTAATACAATAGCATAAATTTTGTGAGTTCCCTTTCATCTTGGATGCAGATCTCGATAAGAGGCTTTGAAATACACACACAACTATTTTAAGTATAAAGCCATTCACTATTAAAAGCTAATTTATTGTTTAATGAAAACTTATTCTTTATTGATTCATCATAAATCACAAGTTCACACAAGCTATGGTGTTCAAGTTGACATTATTAAGGTATAATTATTAGAAATGTTCAAAGGATTTCAAATAAATTTGGATTCTCATTACGTATCGGTGGATGAACAATGATTGTTCATTACACTTGATGATGATAACCTTCAAATAAGTCAAGCATTGTGTAAGATTTCAGTTGCAATTTATAAATGGCTTGCTTGATTTTTAAATATTGGTTTCTGTACAGAACGTTTTGTTTATTTAGACTTGAGAAAAAATTAAACCTTAGAAGACATTTGTTTAGAATAGTTGTGCAATACAAAGGCACATCATGAAGATGCGAGTCTAAGCCTCAATTGTGAAGTTAGACTATTAAAAAACTGAGTCAAATACTATTTCTACCTCCATGGTGCATGATACAGTGACTTGGCAAGGAAATAAGGAATGGAACATCACTGTAGACCATTCCGGTACCGGATGTGCTGTATTCTGATGTAGAAAAAACAATAAACAGAGTATGAGTTGATGAAAATATCTTCAGACATTTTTTCATAACCTATCAAGTCTCAAAAAAAAAATCATATAACACTATAAGAATCATAGCACAATATTTTAAATGCATGAACAAATTTACAATGACGTTGTAATAATGTTTAGAATGTTTCTAAAATATGTAAATTTCTTTGAATAGAAAGTCTCACAGTATTAGTTACGCAAAGTCATGTTATCCATACCAACAAAAAATGCAATGAATTACAAAGAAAATGGGCTCAAAACCGCTCAACCAGAAATTTTATTTCAATTCCTTTGGAAATGTTTTACCTTGCAAAATAATTTGTGTCATTTTGAACTTTCAATAAACTACTGTAAATTTACCTCTCAAGAAAAGACCATCCATAATCATGATTTTGGCCAGGTATATAGTTGACAACTGACAGGAGCAGTGAAGACTAAATATGGCTCATATTGACAGCTGCAACTCTTTTTCTGTGTATCAGTCCTGACCCAGTCATCAGACTCTCAACTCATCCCGCCATCAGACTCTGTTCCATATGTTCCTTGATCACTGTAGAAACTTGTAAAATAAACAAAATTCGAGACTAAAAACATTTCAAGATTATAATTTAATACGTGGAAAGTGCCCATACTGATTTGGAAATGAATAACTTATAAATCTTAACCTTTGGGGAAACTTCATCGAAAGGTTGTAACACATTTATGGCATAATAATATTAATAGTTGATGGAACAAATATAACACAATAAAAATCATAGCACAATATTTTAAATGCATGAACAAATTTACAATAACTTATGTTTAGAATGTTTCAAAAATATGTAAACTTCTTTGAATAGAAAGTCTCACAGCATTAGTTACGCAAAGTCTGTTATCCATACCAACAAAAAATGTAATGAATCACAAGGAAAATGGGCTCAACCAGAAGTATTATTTCAATTCCTTTGGACATGTTTTACCTTGCATAATTTGTGTCATTTTGAACCTTCAATAAACTACTGTAAATTTACCTCTCAAGAAAAGACCATCCATAATCATTGTTTTGGCCAGGTATAACCATAGTTGACAACTGACAGGAGCAGTGAAGACTAAAGATGGCTCATGTTGACAGCTGCAACTCCTTTCTGTGTACCAGTCCTGACCCAGTCATCAGCCTCTCATCCCGCCATCAGACTCTGTTCCATATGTTCCTTGATCACTGTAGAAACTTGTAAAATAAACAAAATTCAAGACTTAAAACATTTCAAGATTATAATTTAATACGTGGAAAGTGCCCATACTGATTTGGAAATGAATAACTTATAAATCTTAACCTTTGGGGAAACTTCATCGAAAGGTTGTAACTTATCTATGGCATAATAATATTAATTCTATAGTTGATGGAACACATTCATCAAATCTTACCATTTTCTGACACTATTGACAGAGCCAACAATCATACCAATCCCCCATTGCCCAATTCTTCCTCCTCCATGATCATTAAACGACCCTTAGTTTTAAAAACGTCACTACTTGACAAATTCATAATTTAAAAAAAGATTATGCTGAAACCAAGCTTACCGTTGTATTCACCGTGTAGCGCCGATAAACACTGCCGTGAGTGCCGGTCTGAATCGCCCTTGACAAGCTGATGTCACGTCCGTTCATTTCATTTGGTGTATGGTCAAAACATAACAAATGTTAATCCTTTTTCTGCTTGAATTTTCTCATATAAGAAAAGTGATACGAATCACTGAAGCAGGTGGACATCTCAGTGAAACTAAGTCTTCAATTCCATAATCACCATCAAGCCACCAGAAGGGCGAAGATGGAACAATTTGACGCCAAACATAGCACAGGTTGAGAGAAACTCATTTCTGCAGTGTTGTGCCGCCATTGTTAAAAGTACGATGAACTGTACATGTCCAAACGACGGGCACAGAAACACGCACAGCCTTCAATGCATGCAATGTGTAGGCGCACGTTCGTATGTCTACCTGTGTTCTTTCAGTTTCACTATCGTGCGTTGTCACGGTGGGTCAACTTAAACGTGCGCCTTTTTCGACCTGATGTAACGGTCAAAATATTGTCATCTCAGTGCAAAAGTTTGAGCAGGCTTAACGTTCTACACTGTGGTACAAAAAATAAACTAAAATAATCGGTAGTTTTCGAGATATGAATTTTTGAAATTTTCAACTTCCGATTTGAACCGGAAGTTAAGGTCAAATGGGGTCAAGTTTTGTGTAGGGTTTGTTGAACTTTTAACGACCTGTCCGATGATGTGTCGATTGTAAAAATCCAACATGCGGTTCACGAGTTATGATTTTTTACATATATTAAACTTTGATTTATTGTAATTCCAAACCTGATGACGTCATCATGACATCATCAAGTTTGTGTCGTGTTGATATTGAGGTTCAAATGTCTGATGAGTTTCAATGTTCAATTCAATTTCAATCTTGAGTTATGCCGTAAATAAGCCCGAAAGTGATGTTTTTCAAGAAAAAAACCCAAAGGCAAACTTCGACCCAGGGTAACGACCCGGAAGTAAAGGTCATACGATTTTGGTGTTAACTTTTCAAAGATTGCCCATGTCTAGATCTATCATATGCCCAAATATGATTATTGTGGCTATAATATTCAGAGACATACAGGCATTGGCCTAACGTCACTTTTTGAACTTAAATTTGCTTGTAATTTGACACCCGATGACGTCATCATGACGGCACAACTTTTAGAATCATCTACAAGTTAATGTATACCTACATGTAAAGTTTCAAGATCATGTAAGTTTAACAACTATGCATTTGCCTGCGGACAAAAAACTCTGAGAAGAAGAACAAAAACTAAAAAAAAAAAAAAAAACAAAAAAAAAAAAAACTAGAGCGCAAGTGTTTGTCCAAACAAACACGAGGTGTTCGGCTATCAATGGGGTCAGTGTTGTAGTCAACGCGAGAGCTATTGCATTGAGTGGAATTTGGTGCCATTACTGTTTTGTGGCGTGCCTAACAACCTACACACTTTAGCAAAAATTAAAAAAAAAGCACATGATTAAAAGCCTGGCGTTTGATTGTTAGCGAGGTTTGCATGGACGACTGTTTTAAAGACTGACAAAGCTATTGCCAAAATCAGGTTACGAGACTCTTGAACAGAGACTAGAGTTTTGTATAGTTAGAACTTCCTGTTTGGACTGGAAGGAAAGGGGAGTGGGGTCATGCTTCAGGAATAAAATGTCAAGCGTGTAATAAGCTAGCAAGCAACCCAACTATATCAAGTATGCCATTCACTATTAAAAGCTAATTTATTGCTTCATGAAAATTTACTCTTTACTGATTCATTATAAATCACAAGTTCCCACAAGCTATGTTGTTCAAGTCGACATTATTAAGCTAAAATATAATTATTAGAAATGTTCAAAGGATTTCAAATAAATTTGGATTCTCATTGAGTATCGATGGATGAAAAATGATTGTTCATAATACACTTGATGATGATAACCTTCAAATAAGTCAAGCATTGTGTAAGCTTCCAGTTGCAATTTATAAATGGCTCGCTTGATTTTTAGATATTGTTACTTGAGAAAAAATTGACTTGTGAAAAATTAAACCGTAGAGGACACGTGTTTGGAATGCAAGACAAAGGCACATCATGAAGATGCAAGTCTAAGCCTCTTGTGAAGTTTTTTAGACTGAAGTTTGACTGAAAAAACTGAGTCAAATACTATTTCTACCTCCATGGTGCATCATACAGTGACTTGGCACGGAATTAAGGAATGGAACATAACAGCAAGTGTCACAATTTTCACTGTAGACCATTCCGGTACTGGATGTGCTGCATTCTGATGAAGAAACAACAATGAACAGAGTATGACTTCATGAATAATCTTCAGACATTTTTTCATAACCTACCAAGTCTCAAAAAAAAAAAAATTCATATAACACAATAAAAATCATAGCACAATATTTTAAATGCATGAACAAATTTACAATAACTTATGTTTAGAATGTTTCAAAAATATGTAAACGTCTTTGAATAGAAAGTCTCACAGCATTAGTTACGCAAAGTCATGTTATCCATACCAACAAAAAATGCAATGAATTACAAGGTAAATGGGCTCAACCAGAAGTATTATTTCAATTCCTTTGGACATGTTTTACCTTGCATAATTTGTGTCATTTTGAACCTTCAATAAACTACTGTAAATTTACCTCTCAAGAAAAGACCATCCATAATCATTGTTTCGGCCAGGTATAACCATAGTTGACAACTGACAGGAGCAGTGAATACTAAAGATGGCTCATGTTAACAGCTGCAACTCCTTTCTGTGTACCAGTCCTGACCCAGTCATCAGCCTCTCATCCCGCCATCAGACTCTGTTCCATATGTTCCTTGATCACTGTAGAAACTTGTAAAATAAACAAAATTCGAGACTTAAAACATTTCAAGATTATAATTTAATACGTGGAAAGTGCCCATACTGATTTGGAAATGAATAACTTATAAGTCTTAACCTTTGGTGAAACTTCATCGAAAGTTGTAACTTATCTATGGCATAATAATATTAATTCTATAGTTGATGGAACACATTCATCAAATCTTACCATTTTCTGACACTATTGACAGAGCCAACAATCATACCAATCCCCCATTGCCCAATTCTTCCTCCTCCATGATCATTAAACGACCCTTAGTTTTAAAAACGTCACTACTTGACACATTCATTTTGAAAAGAGATTATGCTGAAACCAAGCTTACCGTTGTATTCACCGTGTCGCGCCGATAAACACTGCCGTGAGTGCCGGTCTGAAACGCCCTTGACAAGCTGATGTCACGTCCGTTCATTTCATTCGGTGTATGGTCAAAACATAACAAATGTTAATCCTTTTTCTGCTTGAATTTTCTCATATAAGAAAAGTGATACGAATCACTGAAGCAGGTGGACATCTCAGTGAAACTAAGTCTTCAATTCCATAATCACCATCAAGCCACCAGAAGGGCAAAGAGGGAACAATTTGACGCCAAACATAGCACAGGTTGAGAGAAACTCATTTCTGTAGTGTTGTGCCGCCATTGTTAAAAGTACGATGAACTGTACATGTCCAAACGACGGGCACAGAAACACGCACAGCCTTCAATGCATGCGATGTGTAGGCGCACGTTCGCATGTCTACCTGTGTTCTTTCAGTTTCACTATCGTGCGTTGTCACGGTGGGTCAACTTAAACGTGCGCCTTTTTCGACCTGATGTAACGGTCAAAATATTGTCATCTCAGTGCAAAAGTTTGAGCAGGCTTAACGTTCTACACTGTGGTACAAAAAATAAACTAAAATTATCGGTAGTTTTTGAGATATGAATTTTTGAAATTTTCAACTTCCGATTTGAGCCGGAAGTTAAGGTCAAATGGGGTCAAGTTTTGTGTAGGGTTTGTTGAACTTTTAACGACCTGTCCGATGATGTGTCGATTGTAAAAATCCAACATGCGGTTCACGAGTTTTGATTTTTTACAAATATTAAACTTTGATTTATTGTAATTCCAAACCTGATGACGTCATCATGACATCATCAAGTTTGTGTCGTCTTGATATTGAGGTTCAAATGTCTGATGAGTTTCAATGTTCAATTCAATTTCAATCTTGAGTTATGCCGTAAATAAGCCCGAAAGTGATGTTTTTCAAGAAAAAAACCCAAAGGCAAACTTCGACCCAGGGTAACGACCCGGAAGTAAAGGTCATACGATTTTGGTGTTAACTTTTTAAAGATTGCCCGTGTCTAGATCTATCATATGCCCAAATATAAAAAATGTGGCTAAAATATTCAGAGACATACAGGCATTGGCATGACGTCACTTTTTGAACGTAAATTTGCTTGTAATTTGACACCCGATGACGTCATCATGACGGCACAACTTTTAGAATCATCTACAAGTTAATGTATACCTACATGTAAAGTTTCAAGATCATGTAAGTTTAACAACTATGCATTTGCCTGCGGACAAAAAACTCTGAGAAGAAGAATAAAAACTAAAAAAAAAAAAAAAAAAAAAAAAACGAACAAAAACAATGAGTTGTTCGCGCTGTTGCACGAACACCTCAAAAAAAAAAAAAAAAAAAAAACACGAACAAAAACAATGAGTTGTTCGCGCTGTTGCACGAACACCTCAAAAAACGAACAAAATCAATGAGTTGTTCGCGCTGTTGCACGAACACCTCAAAAAAATAGACATAAGAATTTGTTTGATAACAAATTCGAGGTGTTCGTGTTTTTGGCCGGAATTAACGAGTCATTAGTTTTTAAGTAAAACTGACTGGAGTGATCGTGAGCTGTGCTGTTTGTTATTGTAGAAACAAAATGAATAGCTAAGTATGGATTTTTTTCTGAGCGTTTTACAGAACTTCAAGTTTAGACAGGTCAAAAGGTCAAGACAAGGTCACGAACATATTCATTTAAGTTAGTGAAGTATGTGGATCCCTTGCATATGGTGTAGATGGTCGAAATGGCTTGTGTAGTTAAAGAGATATGAATTTATGAATTACTGGCGACTGTTATAGAAGAGACTAGATCTAACCGAAGGAAAAGATCAAGTGACAAAACGCTTTTAGTAGAGACTCTTCATGACTTATAATAGCGCGCTGTAGCGAAGTGCACTGCACACACGTTGTTGTACAGACGGTTTTTGTGCTGTACCAGAATGAGGGTTTATCAACAAGCACGTGCGCACGACCGGAAGCAAAGGTCAAACAGGGGTAATGTCGATGCAAAATTTTGAGCAGGTTCAACCATGGTTCTTCAACCATCTTCAAACTGATGCAAACTTTGTGAAAAATCAGCTTTTGATGTCTTGTCATCAGTTACGCCCACATTAACGAGCTCATGGTGCGCTAGTGTGCATTTATATACGGTTCTTCCACCGTCCCCAATCAAACCATTCCCTTTGTCAGTCATTGCTTACGGGGGAAAAAAAAAGTTATTCCCAGACGTCATAACTAAAAAAAAAAAAGAAACATTAATGTGAGTTTCTTGCAAAGTTAAACCACTGCATTGTATTTTAGCAAACTGTGCCAGTTCTCGCATGGTCAACAGCTTGTATAATCGAAACAAACATTCAAAAATATGTGAACAAAAGCTTTTGGCAAAAATAAATAAAACATTCTATGGCAGCGCGCGATCCTTGCCAACAAAATGTTAAGGAACATTTGCTGCCAAACGCTATTAATACTAGGCATGTATGTTTGCCCAGAAGACTTGGCACGCTTGACACATAAATATGGGCCACGGTCGCCCAGAAACAACTTGGTACGGAAGTGCAAACAACTTGGCATGCTTGCCACAAACAAACAATTTGACAGCCGCTTGCCACCAAGCTACTCGCCCCGTCTCGAATGGTAGCTAGCCTGCAGCCTCAACTTGATCTTGTAACAAGTAAAAACTGTATGCAATTTAGGCGTAAGTGTGTAAACACCGATTACAAGAAATGAGTAGCTGTGTCAAAATGCTAGCATTCTGAAGCAAAGGCACTAAAAAATACTAAGGGATGTCTATGCATACAGCAAGGGTGTATGGAAGGATAAAGCAGATGTGAAGGGAGATTCAGTCTGTCGGGCATGCAGGAGATTCTCTCTGAGCATACGGCGTATAAATTTTTATCCTGACTCCTTCTGATAGCGCCCTCTTTTGAATAAACCCACAAGTTCACGTTAAGTCTACTGTATACGGGTGGTGATCGTGAACCACTGATCTGTTGTGCACTTCTAATATTATTGCATATGCTTCTACACAATACTAAATAAACAAGCATATCATCATAATATAAAAAAAATTTGGAGTGATTTAATCTGCCTTCTGTTGTCTAATTCTAAGAAAGACTTAGGTTTTTTAAAACGAGCCTTTGAACTACTCACAAGTACAACTTCCATGTATGTCAATCACTGAAGTATATTTATTTTTCTATGGATCATAATTCTTTATTGATTAGTAAATCCGACAATGCAAATCATGTTTACATTATTAAGTTACAATTCTTAGAAGTTTTAGCAGGTTTTCAAATACTGTAATTTGGCTTCTCATTTATATGTATCGGTGCCTGATACTTTGATTGTTCAATACATGCACTGATGATGATGTCGTTAAAATAAGTGGAGCATAGTATGAGCTATTGGCTGCATTTAAAAAAATAGCTTGCTTGATTTTTAGAAATTAGTCTCTAACAGAACGGTTTGTTAAATTTATAATATTGAAAGAAAAGACACTTGTTTGGAAAAATTATGCAAGATAAAGTCATGAAGACTGCAAGTTTAAGCCTCTCGTTAATTTTAACTAATAAAATATTTTTAATGAGTTAATAACTATTTCCACCTGTTTGTTGCATCATACACTCAACAAGGAATTAAGGAATGGAACACAGCATCGAGTATGAAATCTTTCACTGGAGACCATTCGGGTACTGGATGTGTTGTATATTCTGAAGAAGAAAAAAAACAAAGTATGACTCAAAGCAAATTAAGTCAAGCTGAAACTGCTCAAATAGATAAAATTCAAGACTTACAACATTTTATAATTTTATAATAATAATAACAATTTGTTGAATTTATATTGCGTCTCTCAAGGACCAACCTGTTCGAGGGCGCATAACAATTCAACATATCAGAGTAAGGAAATTACGCAAGAAAAAATTAGTGGAAGGTGCACTTCCTGTTTTTGATGTAAACAACTTATAAACGAAACCTTATTAGGGGAAACTTTATCAAAGGGTTTTCAAATAAGTATGTCATAAGTCTGACCATTTCTGACTACAGTGACACAGCCAACAACCATACCAATCCCCATTGCTATCTCTATCTCTTCGACGTTCATAGTACTAAACGTTCCTTAGTTAAAAAAAAAATTCACCAACGTCACCACTTGATGATACAGGATGAACTTTATAACGTAATTGTGCATCAAATAAAAGAATCATTTTTAAAAGCAATGATGTTCACATGAAAACATACCGAAGTTATTCCCGTGTAGCAACGATAAACACATGCCGTGTGGAGGGTCTGAAACACCCCTCATGGTCCGATGACACATCCTTCCTTCTCGGAGTGTGATCAAAGCATAACCAATGTTTGTCCTTTTCTGCTTGAATTTTCTCACATAATTAATAGTCATATGAATCACTGAAGTAGGTGGCCATCTCAGCGAAACTTCGTCTTTAATTCCATTATGATCATTAAGCCACGAGAAGGGCGAAGAGGGGAACAATTAGACGCTGAATATGAGCGGAATTCAGATCTATACTGTCAGTACGCCATTGATAAGTTGTAAGTACCGTGACTGTCAACTGTATGTATGCAGGCGTCGTGGATTTTGAACTTTAATATCAATGACGCAGCGTGTACAGTATACTGTACATGTAAGATTACACGTGGTCAAAGGCAGAACGACCAGCTCTGCGCTTCTAATTCTGCGGGCTGAACGAAATGTTCAGCTTACATTTTCAGCCGGAGGTCAATTACAAACGGGGTAACTCTTTGTGTAACATTTGTTGGGTTTTAAAAGACCTATCCGATGATGTATTGATGGTAGCAATCCATTCAGAAGTGATTGAGTTATGATTTTTGGTAATATTAAATTTTGATTTACTGTATTTCAACACCTGATGGCGTCATCATGACGTCACAACTACCTGATGGAGGTGTCATCAAGGTTCTAACATGGTGTAAATTTGAAGTTAATCAGTTAAACAGAAGTTAATAATTTTGCCAGGAAATGATTTTAATTATTTTTTTTGTTAAGAATTGCAGAAAGGCAAACTTTGACCTTCCAGTACGACCGGAAGTAAAGGTCAAGTGAATTTAGCGTTAACTTTTCAAATGTTGCCCGTGTCTTGATCTATCATATGCCTAAACATGAATACCATAGCTGTAATATTCAGAGACATACAGGCATTGGCAAGAGGGCACTTTTTGAACTAAAATAGCTTGTAATTTGACACCCGATGACGTCATCATAACGTCATTGTTCACACACATTCTGCTTGTTTCAAGTTGATCAAAGGTTTGCAAGTATGCTTTTTTTGCGGACAAACGACTATCAGAAGTAAAACAAACTAACCAAAAAAAAAAACGAACAAAAACAATGAGTTGTTCGCGCTGTTGCACGAACACCTCAAAAAACCGAACAAAAACAAAGAGTTGTTCCGAGCTTCGCTCCGAACACCTAAAAAATAAAAAAACGAACAAAATCAATGAGTTGTTCGCGCTGCTGCACGAACACCTCAATTAAAAATACACATTCATTAAACGGACGCCCATATTAATTAAATAAGTCTGCGAGCCCATCCCACCCTGTGGAGACGCCCATGCGTGCCCAGTACAATACGATCGCCCCCCCCCCATGCTGAACAGCCCCATTTGCGGTCAGCTGCACACTTGTATCGCTCGAATCTTCTGCCATGACATGAGGATTTACCATCCACCCATCGAGTTGTTTGATCAAAAGTCAAGTTGTATTACGTTTGAACGGACAACCCGTCGAGTTGTCTGACCCGTCGAGTTGTCTGATCTGTCGAGTTGTCTGACCCATCGAGTTGTCTGATCCGTCGAGTTGTTCGACTCGTCGAGTTTTCCAACTCGTCGAGTTTTCCAACTCGTCGAGTTGTCAGTCGGACAAGTTGTCTGACATCCATCAGAACAATAAGGTTGCATGTGCATTTACATGTTAGTTCTTTATTGAACTTCATTAATAATTGATAGAAACAGTTTGTATTGTTTAATGTTAAAATGAAGGGTTAGAATTTGTTTAAAGAGCATTCCTTGGTCTTAATGCACAAACATCATGACAATTATAACATGATATTATATGGTTCTTTTTTTGTAAGTTATGAAATTGTCACAGGGGACTTTTTAAAAACTTATACAGAGCTGTGATGTGAAATTTAAACAGAATGTAATGCACAAAAGAATGTTTTTTTTTTATTTTTATTTTAAAGATGATAACACTTTCTAGAACATGTTCTCTACAGATAATGGTTTCTAGGGACACAACAAATTCAAGTACAAAGTCACATAACTTATTTAATTCAGCATTTAAATTGTTGATTGTATATGCAGGTTGAGGTCACAGCCAATAAATTTAAAGAAGGAAATAACCGAGGTTTGTCAATTATTTGTAGGGCTGTTTTGACATACTTTGCGAGTTAAAAAGTGTCTCAGGAACTCCAGTTAGTTTACAATCAACATGAAATGGTGTGCTTATTTATTTTCCAAGACTTCCCCCCACCCCTCGGTTAGGTTATCAACACATGCTGAACCCCCCTCCTTTCATTCTTTATGCTTGAATTGTGTAGAGGTTCAAACACAAGTGAAAACTCCAAGTACAGTTAAAAAATAGTATTCCAATAGTTATATAAATACACCAACTTTAAGAAATGTTGTTGGCATACATGATCTTTTTAAATATGGAGGTTTCCACATCATACTGTGGATTTTGGGGGGGATAATCGATTCCTGCCTGGAAAAAGCTTCTTTTTGGTCAATAGAGCGCGCTGTTCTCTTATGTTTTTCTTTATGTCGGAAAATGTGACATTTTATCCGTGAATTACACATTAATGTGCAACATTTGAGCGTGGGAACAATTCGAATCTTGCTAAGACACATATAATCTACAACTTGGGCTATAGTTCGTTCAAACCCCCTCCGGAGAGAACAAGGGTTGTTTTCTAGAAGGATTTCAGAGCCACGGCCCATAGTCTATATGTGTTATATTGAGGTGTTTTTAAAACAGATACAGAACTGATTCTTATACACGATGCATGTGTGGTTCAGTAACATGTTGTCAACGATCCAGGTCCACGCGCATGCGCGATGCACAAAATAGTATATTATGTATGGAACGCCCGAAGTAATATGACTACACTATGATTCTTCAAAAACGATTTTATTTTGAAATATTAAACGTTGATTTATTACTAGGACGTCATCTATAAACTAATGTCTAAGTACATAGACAATTTCAAGTCTGTACGACGACCATACAACATACAAGCAAGTCGGTGTAGTAGGTGAAAGCATCATACTCACCTTTTTCAAAAACTTCAACTGATCCATCTAGTTGGGCTTTATACCACGGTATATACCTGTAGGAGTATGTGCCTTCATCTGATTGAGCAACATTGGAGATCACCAAAGAACTATTTTGAATTGTGTACTGCTCGTGATTACTATCGGGAGTAGTAGTTCCATGGAAGTATGATATTATACTCTTGGGGGAATCCGAGCTTCCCTTTGGAGAAAAAGACCAGTAGATCGCTTCGGTGTCGTCTGCCGAATAGCCGTTGTCCACCATGTCAGGACAAACTACAATCCCTTCACTGCCTCTCTCAAACTCGTACCGTCTCGGGGACACGCCACTGGTACATGACGCACATAGAATGACGACGAACAATGCTATCTCAATCATAGTCGGTTTTTTGTATCCTGCAATAAAAAAAAAATAAAAAAAACAACATTATTTTGATATAGTCACTGTCTAGAACGGGGTACGCCAATACTGGGGCTGTTTGCAATCTGTGCTTAAGTTCATCGAATGCCTGTTGACAGGCATCCGTCCAGATAAACTCCCGTGACTTTTCAGTCAAAGCATGTAGCGGGGAGGCTACCTCAGCAAACCCCCTGACAAACTTCCGATAATAGGACGCGAGGCCTAAAAAGCTTCGCACTTCCTTGACACATTTAGGTATTGACCAATCTGCAACAGCCCGAACCTTTTCAGGGTCAGTAGCCACACCTTTGGCTGACACAATATGCCCCAGATAGTGAACAGACCTCTGAAACAAGAAGCACTTACTCGGCTTCAACTTCAAACCAGCCTGCCTCAACCGGGAGAGAACGACTCGCAGCCGCTCAATCTCCTCCCTCACTGTTCTGCCAAACACTATAACATCATCGAGGTATATCAGAAGGATGTCCCACTGTAAACCTCTCATCACCCTCTCCATCAACCTCTCGAATGTAGCCGGGGCATTGCAGAGGCCGAAAGGCATGCATTTCCACCGGTACAAACCGTTGCGGACAACAAAGGTTGACTTCTGACTAGCCTCCTTGTCCAGGGCTACCTGCCAGTAACCTGAGGCTAAATCCAGCGTTGAAAACCATTGAGCCCCTGACAACGCATCAAGCGTCTCGTCGATCCGAGGGACCGGATACGCATCCTTAATTGTGATCGCATTAAGCCCACGATAATCAACGCAGAATCGCTTTGTCCCATCTTTCTTTCTGACTAAGACTACATTAGCAGCCCAGGGGCTATCGGAAGGCTCGATCACCCCTCGCTGCTGAAGTTCCTCAACTTGTCTCATTATCTCCTCCTGGTTACAAAGGGGATGGCGCCTTGGTCTTTCTTTAACAGGCTTCCCCTCACCAGTATCGATGTGGTGTTCTACCACGTTAGTTCTCCCTATGTCATGATCACCAGAAGAAAATACATCTTGGAATTCTACTAAGCAAGCCTTCACCTCAGAGTGGTATTCCTCACTGAGGTACACCTTGCTCCTCTCATACAAGTCACACAAGTGCCCTGGGAGGTTTACTTTAACCTCTCCAACACTACCATGACCAGATGGAATCACTGACTCAACTGCCGCAATGGTACCGACCGTAGTTCCCTCTTGTATCACTTGCATCGCACCGCTGGGGTTCAGGATACGTAATGGGAGAATCTCAGCCTGAGGTCCCACTAGTGATCTTGCCAGAACTAAACCTCGCTGAGCCAACTCACCTCCACCTTCCACAGGCTCAATCATTGCAGGCTGATCTAATGCCTTACATGTACTCGCAATAGTACCAGGCACAACAGCCTCATATCCCGCCGGGATTTCGGTGGTTTCAGCAACCATAACCCTACCAATGAACGGCTCACCCGAACTACTCTTGCATTTAATGCATTCTCCATTCAACCTTAATTCAAGGTTCCTGAAATCCAAGTTACCACAAGTCGGCAACAAGAAATTCATGCCAAGTATGCCAGCACACTTCATATCTGCAAAAATTGCCTTGACCGGGTAGGTTGTTTTCCCGACCTGCACCTCTACCCTGGCAACACCCATTACGGACAATGGACTACCGTCAACCTGCCGGATATTGGTTCTCTCCATTTCCAGCATTGGCCTCTTTTCTTGAGCAATCTCATGATAAACCGAACGACTGATAAGTGTTTCAGTCGACCCAGAATCCACCAAGAACCTACATTTTGTGCCTCGCACAACCCCATCCACAAACAAACCAAATCTAGGCTGAAACACAGAAACTGGCCGAGCAGCTATTGGCTCAACGGCCCCTGTCCCACGCTTCTTGTTTGTGTTTTCTTCTTCGGGAGCTCGCTTTCGTTTGGACCCTCCAGGTTTCCCAGCCTGCCCGTGGGCCCCCCGGTTGGCTGGTTGGCGTTTCCCTGACGCCAGAATTTTGGAGGTTGGGGACATTCCCGCTTGAGATGCCCAGCCTCATTACAATTAAAACACCTCACACCGTGAGGTTTCCTCCCCTAGAACCGTGTCCATCTTCTTAATTTGCTCTCCAGCATCACCCTCCAGTTTCTGGAGACGCTGCTCTGTGGAAGCATCCACAGCCCTTGCAAACTTTGCGGGCCTCCTCTCAGCCCTCCTTTCGCTTTCTATCTTTTCTACACTTTCGGTTTCTAGGGCCGCTTGTATCGCCTCGTCCAATGTCTTTGGACGTGCACGATATATGCCCTCCCTGACAGCCTGGCTGTCAACTGAATCAATAAAATGATTCTTTCCGAGGCGCTCTCGTGCCTCTTCAGAAAGCTCTGGATATGCCTTCACAGTCAAGTCACGGATCGCTTGGCCCAACTCTTGGAGAGTCTCTTTTGCACCTTGTCTCCGGTGCCTTAACTCGACCAAATAGTTTTCGGCCTGTTGGCCAGGACCGAATCTCCGCTCCAATAATTTAACTAGCTCACCGTATGTGAATTTCTTCTTTGACCCATCACCCAGGATCCGGGGCGCATCCCCCTGAAGGCTCGCAGCCAAGAACTCGGCAGCTTGCTCCTCGCTCCACTGATTCACCTTTTGACATGCCTCAAAATGCCTGTGATAGTCAGTCCAAAGAACTTTACCCTTATACCGGTCGGGAGTAATAGTAGGACGGCGGGGCCTGTCCTCTTGAGGCTTGCTAGAAACCTCATCACCAACCAACCTTGCCTCTCTCTTGAGTGGCCAGGGACCAGCATGAGGTTTACCAACCTCACTGTCCTCTCGGCACTTTTTCTCCACATAAGGATGAGTCAAAAAACTCATAATCTCACTGTGTAAACCTCGTTCGGTTGCCGGTTCAATCTCAGTGTTCAAAAATGGGTTCGTATTGGAGCTGTGCACAGGGAAAGGGATAGACCTCTGGTGAGGTGTACTCCCAACATGCCTTTCACCCCTTTGAACCAACTCAGGCGACATCCCAACACTGGAAACCTGACGTGCTTTTAATGAGGCAAATTCAGAGGTATCCTCTGGCAACTTAAAAAACACTTCTGTGTCAGTCTCGCACGGAGGACTATCCCTAACTCTAAGGGAAACCTCATCTGTGCCCTTGGGCTGGCCCTTCCGCCTTGTGGCCTCCAGTTCGGCCGCAAGCCGTTCCTTCTCCCACTTTAACCACTGGACCTCCATTTGGGAGCGACTCAGTTCCTCCCGGAAAGAACCTTGTTCTTCAACACCTCTAGAGGTGACACTTTGTTCTTTCTTTCCACTCATACCAAGTTGTCTCTCACAAGGACAACCTCAACAATAAACCTCTCCGTGTACCTCACAGAGGTACACCAAACATGTACAAAATAAACCTTAAAATAATGCACCTTAAAAATTACAATTGCTCTTAAATATTCACAGGAAAATCAAGTCTAGGAATCCCACTTCTGACACCATTTGTGGCGTGACCGGGGGTGGGGTCAAAGAGTCTGGTCTTATCTGACGGGGACACCACCCGGATTAATTATCCAACCCAAAATATATTTATAAGCCTTGCGCTCAGGTGAGCGGCTACCCAAACACAAGGGGGGAATTTATTACGAACGGCGGCTAAAGCCTAAGGGCGGTTCGTTGGGTGGAGATATACCACCACCTAGAGCTAGATTAACCTCAAAGTTAGAGCAATGAATAGGAAGCCTCAATAACCTCACGAGGATTCATAGTTTCCAAAGGCACATTTAAATGGTTTATTTCAATTACAATAATCAGTCGGTAATTCACAGGTTTATAATTACAACACAATAACCTCGCCTTCTAATAATATCAGGCCCATAGACAATGCAATAAATAAATGCACTGAACCTCAATAAATACACAAGTTACACAACTCTGCCCGAATGATAGGCTAACCTCACAACGGCGTAACTTCTTACCCCCAAGAGCTAAGCAGGAGGGAATTCCCCCAGGAACCTTCCAGCGATAATCAGTGTGCCTCACCGAACCCGCAAGCATACAAGTCGTGAATTCCCCGGGCTACACGCAGCCGTTTTCTCTACCCGAGATACGGTTATTCACCCTCACACGACCTCAGTATCAGCGGTCCCAACGTAAGGACACACAACACACGCTCCCGTTCCCAAACTCCCGGTAAACAAACTTATTAGTTACCTCGCTCTACCGTGTACCATCTCCAACCAGCGGGCCGCAGAGAGAGAGAGCACGCCGCCAGCGCTGCCTGTTTTATACACAACGCGCAGACCCCACGCGACGCAGAAAGGCGCAGTAGACTGGCCACAGTCCACCAACTACATTAAACTTACACCCTGTTCCGTCACACATGTATGCAATGTCGTGAAACAAATCGTGAATGTGTGCGCACACGAATGCAATGTCGTGAAACAATTCGCGAATATGTGCGCACACGGTATGCAATGTCGTGAAACAATTCGAGAATATGTGCGCACACGTCTGCGAATATATTTGCGATGTCGTGAATTTTATTGCATACCATGTTGCATACCTTTGAATAAAATGTCTAATGATCTGGGTGGTTTCTTCCCTACAGTGAGATAAGCGGTAGTCATTGCAGCGGTAGCCATTGTTGTTAGGCAAGCGAGGCGGGTGGTCTTCCGGTATGGCAAGACTTGGCCTGGTGCCAAGTTCCTGGGTACATGCTTACAGGGAGCCTGACCTGACTGTAGCGCCACGTACTCCCTAGGTTACTAACAAATTGTCCGCAACTATGAAATCACCTCAAAGGTATGCAACATGGTATGCAATAAAATTCACGACATCGCAAATATATTCGCAGACGTGTGCGCACACATTCGCGAATCGTTTTACGACATTGCATACGTGTGCGCACATATTCGCGATTTGTTTCACGACATTGCATACATGTGCGCACATATTTCGCGATTTGTTTCACGACATTGCATACGTGTGCGCACATATTCGCGAATTGTTTCACGACATTGCATACGTGTGCGCACATATTCGCGAATTGTTTCACGACATTGCATACGTGTGCGCACATATTCGCGAATTGTTTCACGACATTGCATACGTGTGCGCACATATTCGCGAATTGTTTCACGACATTGCATACGTGTGCGCACATATTCGCGAATTGTTTCACGACATTGCATACGTATGCGCACACGTTTGCGATATGCGATGTCCCTTCAGGGCCACCATACGAAACAGAGCCTTGTTCCCACTGTAAAAAGGTCAGATTGTGGGCGGAGTTACTTTATGCTAATATTCCCGAAGGTGTATGCTCATTGGTTAATGTTAGTGGCATGGTGAATACTACATAAACAATCTCACGTGCGTAGTCAGCCACATTGCATGGCATGCATGGAGTCATGCAATGAATGTACTTGAAATATTATGGAAGGAACATAAAAGTCCAGCGATCTGGCGCCGCTGAAACGTGTCGTTGGCACTAAGTACAACTGTGAGTGTGGATGGTGCATTATTTACTATCGACTGTTTCACGAGAATGTCAACATGGTTAAATTACCGACAGTGATCATGGTGATAGTATTACTTCTGCTATACTGTAACTCTAAAAAGGGTATTGGTAAGCCCTGGATAAGTTGTTCAATGTTCTTTAAAAACTATATGGAAAAAGGCCCATCTTGATCGTACGGGCCCAACTGAGCATGACTCACTTAGTCACTGTACGTTGTGATGTTGAACCATGGAGCTCCACGGTCAGACGGTTTAACTTACCGAAGAAAATCAGTGAAAAACCGCCGATTTTCCAAATCCCGTGGGCAGGTTAACGAACACGTCACGTTCTAAAAGAAAACAATGAAGTGCTTTCTGCTGTTCTGGGTTGAAATTATCAATTTCTAGCTTGTCTGCAGCAGAATTTAAACTTCCATTCAAGGCTTCTTGAGAGTATTCACGAGTGGAGGACGCCATCTTGTTCTCGTTGTTAATAAACACACATCATTGCGTCATAACGAGAGTTTATGATTGGACGGTTATCCGCCCAGTACAGGAAATGAATATTCAATACCCGATTCCAGCATACGTAATTTGCGCCCGAATCCGGGCGCAATTTTACAGTGGGAACAAGGCTCTGTTTCGGCTTCGTTTTTGGTACGAGGTTGAAAAACCTCGAAAACCGTGCTTGGACCCCACAGTATACTGTACATGTACATTGTACATACATCAAGTACAGTATGTAAAATGTACTGCAGTTTCTAGTACCGTGCTAGTATTCAAAGCGGGGTGCTTGCGTAAAGAGCCTTGGACAAGGCTAGTCTTCCGCGGGCATTATATTACTGACAAGGGCCTAATTTCATAGAGCTGCTTAAACAAAAAAAGTAGATAAGCACAACAAAATCTTGCTTAACAGAATAGGGTTACCAGCCAAACTACCATGTCACATGTACAATGTGTGACTGGTATCCTGCTCATTTCTGCTAAGCAGACAATTGTTAAGCAATATTTTCTGCTTAAGCAGCTCTATGAAATTGGGCCCCGATGGCTTCAACACAGAACCGTCAAGGCGTTGATTCAGTTAGTACACGCACGCAAGTGTGTAATGGCCTCCAATCGTGAACCCTCCTTTGTTCAACTCTTTGTCCTGACAAACGTACCCCATTGTTTTCCTTTGTGATATCAATCGTGGACCTATTTTCCCCTTTTGTTATAAGTCCTCGATTTGAATGTGACTACAAGAGGAGCGGCGCAAAGAATAATCATAGTTTTTAGGCCTACATTGTACCCCTATGTAGCTAGCTCGGGCGGGTAGCGCGGCGCAAAGAAGAAAAAAATAATAAATGAAGACAAAACTCCAACGCCTTCATCAAGGCTATGCGCGTACGAAAAATTTCGTTATTTCATGAAAAAAGGGTTCTGGCAGCAAAATTGCCGGAACTTGTTTTATGTTTCCTATCATTATTTAACGTTATTTTATTGACTTGTTTTTGTACGGAACTATTTTCACGGAATCAACGCACAAACAAATCTATGTACGGCAAACAATGTTGTCAATAAAATAACATGGTACATACTGACCAAATGTTATCATTGTAAACTAGATTCCGGGTCGTAACCAAACCTTGATTGTGGTCCTTCGCTACACGACGCAATGTCACAATTTATGTAATGTTTGTCTGTCATTGTTTTTTGTTTTGGGGTTTGTTTTTTCTTCTTCAAGATACCATTCATGCGTCAGTATGACTGTCTGGTAACTCGTAAAAGCAACTCAGGTTGACACACAGGCCTCTTGGGAACACAACTAACAGTATCCAAGATTGCAGTTGTGGTTGGTTTGATTCCACTGGTGCTTAGTTCAAGATGGAGATGGAATCTGACACCATGATGCTAACAGAAACACAGGTTTGATGCTTATCGAGCAAAAGTTCTGCGTTTCAATCAGCGGTATACCATTCCAAACTAAATATCTGACTGTACTTTAAAGGGAAGGGATACGTTTGGAAACGACAATTAAAACCAATGGCAAAAAATGACTTGGTAAGAAGTACAGCAGCGTTTGATTATATAAAGCATTTTGGGAATATATTCAATAATAAAATTTAATCTGAGAAAGTTTTTGTCTCAGGTGTCTCAGATTTACTGCCTTAAAAGTCGATTCCAAATTCGTCGTTTTTCGCTTTTCGTTCTCTGAATGGGCAAAATGTACAGAAAGACACAAAGGCCTACCCTCCACTTTGCCTGTTGTTCTACTATAAAGAACTAACGGTACTACTACTACTGCTACCATTCAGTTTCATCAACGCGCAAACATTTTCTAAACGGTTGCATTCAAATTCAAATTCTATGTTATGTGCTGTCTGATTCGTACTTGCCTGTAAAAAGGCAGATGTTTTGAGGAGAATTCATTTCTAAACTAGTATAACCACAGCCAAACTTAAATGCCGAGATGCAGTACGTCAGAACATTTCAGTTTAATTTAAAGAAACCATCTTCAGATATAAATAAACGATTAGAAGAACTGTATTAACAGAAAAGGAAAAGAAAACAACAACAATAATGTGTTTTAACGTTGTACAATGACCGCTTATATTTTTAAGCGTACTACTAAAACATTATTTTGTTAACATCTAATTTGACATGGTCCGAACATGAGCAGAAATAAAGACGACAACATAAATATCAGGGCAACCATTCTCAAGGCTATAGCAAAAGATTAGTTTTCCTTTCAAATTTATCGGGTACAGGCTTCAACGTTATGGGTGACAAAGCAAAAGAGGAACAATATTACAACTAAAACGAAACACAAAAAGTGAAATGTAATAACACGGAAACTTCTATTATAACTGAAGTGCCAGTAAAAGAGCTCTTGTCCGTCGAACTTGGGGAGCCATAACTTATGTTGAATTTGAACGAACACAAGTTGAATTTCATTGCCAATAAACGAACAAGAAAACGCAAGCTAGCAACAAACTTATGTGCGTTTAGAAGAGCCAGTCTTAATTTGACTTCATCCAGGTAGAAGAAATTCAACTTTAGAATGGTCAAGGTGTAGTCTACATGAAATAGAATGAATAGAAGATATAAAGGTTTACCATTGCTCGTCAAACATTTCAGTTAAATTCCACATTCCTGAAATGCAGTCGAACAAGTTGCCGGTATTACAACACGAATCAATTGTAACCTCTACGATGTTTTTATTTTACTATATTTATTCGTCCCCATATGTGTACAAAATGTACTACTATATTATTCTTATAAAGAATGATTTTTACGTAGTTTCTTGTACTCATTGCTTGAAATAAGTGACAAAGCAAAAAGTCACATGGAAATATATATTCAAACGGTTACTGCTTATTTTTGACAATTTAGTGTGAGCCGTGTTGGACAGCGGAAATGTCAAAGTTCAATGTTAAGCAGTTTTCAAAGTACTTGTCAAATCCGCACGTACACTATTATGTGCTGCAGTTGCTCAACGTGGGGATTTCCAGAAATGAATCAGCTTGATGGGGATTTCCAACCAACAGAAACCATCGTCATGAGTAACACCACTTCTTATTTATTTCACTTTAAACTCGGGTCAAAAACATGAATGTTAAAATATAAAATTTTCCGGGGGGTCAACATGTCGTTTCGAATGTTGAGGAAAGGTAATATTTGTGTTTTTAAATTGCGAAACTTCCTCGGTAAACGGGCGCTATACGCAGATTGTTCGCAGAGAGGTTGCTCGCCTCTAGTTGTTTAACGTAAATGCTCTTTACATTGACACTGGTTATAAACGGCTGGGTACTCCAATTGAGTTAGAAAACTGAACACAAGTTCAAAAACGGGATTTTAGGGATGTTTGAGTAGAAAATTTCCTTAATGTGTGGAAACAAAAAATTAGATTAGTAAAAATTTACACCATCACGAGACCTTTCCTATTATATATTTCGAATCCGGATTTCAACGGATTACTGCGCGATGCCACAGTGCATGGTTAATGGTGATTATTCGGTCGCGATATGATCGACCACTATCTGCCCGTAAAAAAATTAACAATCGATGGAAGACTGGTAATATCGTGATGAGTGCGTTTCATGGTAACTATTCGGATGGTAGTTATATTATATTATAATATAATGTGCTGCTTTTATTTGTATTATTTTTTCCCTTCAAAAATTTAGCGTCGTACAATGACGTCTACTCGAAGTTGTTTGAACGTTGGATCAACGTTGCTTTGATATGAAATATTATAAATGGAGCCTACATACTTTTCAATTCATATGGCAATATAAAGTGTTTGCAGCGCAATGCTTGTGTTCAGATCATTAACTTAGTAAATGTCAATAATATCAGCAAGTTTTGACAGACGTGCCAGCTGGTGATTTTTATCGGCGCTTAGATCAAGACGGATCCCAATACAACCCGACCATGCAAAGTCAATTGTGGACTTGGTGTCAAATGTGAGACAGCAATATGTTGCGACTCTAAATTGCAGCATAAATTATTTGAGGTCATTAAATCAATGAAATCTTTTGGAACTATCGGAATATTCAGGGAGGATCCTGGAGTCTTGCTACAAAGATTTAGCTGGAGTGTTTTACAACGTTTCCAGTGGTCCAGGGATTGCCACACGATTCCAAATTTTTGGAAACCCTCTGCATACAATTGTCAATAGTTCAAGTTCCCACGTAACCTAACCCGATTGTTCTCAATGACTACAGACCAGTAGCCCTTACTTAAATGTGATGAAATAATTTGAAGAATTTTTTTTCCAAGGCATCCTAACTGTAAAAACTCTGAACTGTGTTGACCCTCTCCCCCCCCCCCCCCGTCAGTTTGCTACATCAGGGGGAAACGTTGTGTATTGGATGCCATTTTTTAC
Source organism: Pycnopodia helianthoides (assembly GCA_032158295.1). NCBI lineage: Eukaryota > Metazoa > Echinodermata > Asteroidea > Forcipulatida > Asteriidae > Pycnopodia > Pycnopodia helianthoides. The sequence continues at coordinate 139,771 of JASTWB010000030.1, forward strand.
GCAATATTTATGAACACCTTGAAATACCAAGAAGTTGTGCACTTACTGCTTTTTTGTTCCTCTTCTTGTTCACATGACAATGAAACTCCCTTGTCTGGCCTGGCTAATACCAATAGCTGTGAGATAATCTATTAACAAAAATGAAATCAACAAGTTTGGTAAATGGAGTGACCAAAATCGTTTAATTTGAAATGTACAGAACAAATCGAAGATATGATATTTGATTTCCGGAAAACAGCAATCACTAATACAGAGCCTACGGAAATCAACATACGCCATTCGAAGTGGTCCATGAGTTTAAATACTTGGGTATACTGTAGTGAAAAATTAAACTGGACCGCAAATGCAAAATTGTCTTAAAAGATGTATCCAGTCTTAAGAAACTCCAGCCCATAGACAAACAAGTTGGGAAGATCCACTTATTTTAAGGGTATCCAAGAAATCATGTCACAGAATCATGTCACTTACACTATAAATGAAATACTGTTCATATCAACCTATTCTCTCAACCCTTTCATTATTCAGAACACAACTGGTAGATTACGCCAACTCGTTTGTCACTTTGTGCAGGACGAATGACGAGACGAAAGACTCGTCGTGTCTAGTTTACCCCATACTTTATTTACGACTCGGCAAACCCTTGAGGGTGACGCAGGTGAACTAGAATAATTAAATAATAAGTTGACGATTGTAACATTGAAATGCAGACCTTAGGCAGAATAACATTAAAACACAAAAGGGAAACTTATAAATACGAAATGCAGAACTTAATCTCAGAATAACCGACAAATAAAACTTAAAGCAATTCTCTGCACCCGACATCTTTAAGGCAAAATGACGACATTACCATGATTAATATATTACTGACAATTTGTTAACGGTGTAAATCTATGTCACGCGGTAGAGAGGTATACGCGACGGCGTTGGCCAGGGTATAACAAACGGTGATTTACTTGACTAAATAAAGTTTGGCAATGGAAAATGAGCCGAATTGAGCTGAACGAAATCACGAAACAAAAATATGATTCGAAATTCCCGCACTCAGTATGCGCTCAGAGATAGGGCAGACACACCCCGTTATTGACTCAGGAAACATTATTCAGATGCCAGCGCACGATTGGCGGAGGCCAACTATGAACCTTGACATATAAACAAACAAGTTTATGAACAATACGTTCAAGAAACGTGTACAAAAATACATATATCGATGGAAATGGCGTCACCTTCAAATAAAATGGACTAAAATCTTGACTTCTACCATGGGCTATCTAAATTTATAGTCTTAGTTTCACTGGATAATTATGGTCTGCATAATTTTATCCACCCCTCTCTCCACTTCATGTTGCGTACCCCTACCCCATCTAATAATGTTAATGCTTCAAAAAATTCCGCTGCAAATACAAATATCATGTCTTTAACGCACTCGTATAAAAATGAATTATTATTATTTCTTATAATCAACAGCCTTGATTGGAAACGTTTATGTTACTTGGTCGTTATTGTAAAACGTGTGATCTGTAACATGCAGTAGTATCAGGAGCAGGATCACCCGCCTTCATTTGTATGTAACCACTGATAACGATAAATGATACTACTATGAAAACAAAATTAATTGACATTTCATTAAAAGGGTATGACTTTGAATTAGTTGACAATTGCTCTACGTTGTAATCCTGACGCTTCAAATAATCCTTCAACCGTCCGTCGACTTTGAAATAAGGTATAGGCCTATACAAACGTCATTTTTGATTGCGCAGCTGACGTACTAAAATCTTTCACAGAGAACCACCGACCGTAATTCAACGTTGCGATTCGACGCCAGTCCAACGTCGTCGTGACAGAAGGCAGGACACTTCGTGAATACACAGCTTTGTCAAAGGTATGGTGTTTTATATCTGCCATCTGGTTAATGATAGGACTAAATCATGGTTCATGACTATGAAGTTTAAGAAAAATTGAAGAAAACTAAGCTGGGAAAAAAAAACCTTAATCAATCCTTCCATGAAGGTTCTGTCCCACCTCGAGGGAAGAGAACTGTGGTCGTCCCCATACCCAAATCAAAACCAGCGACTTGGGACAAGTTAAAACCAATATCCATGACTGACCACTTTGCCATAGTTGCGGAAGGTTTCATGGCAGAGTGGCTGCGACAGGACTTGGAAAAATCAATTGACCCCAACCAGTACGGGAATTGTAGGGGAGTCTCTTGTGGTGTATTTCGCGTGTAATTGCGTAGACAATAATTGCACATTGTGCACAGGAGCTGCCATTTTATTATTGGAAAAACGTTGTATTCACTAACACGGGGCATTTGGGTCATGGTGTGACCTTTGACATTAGCTGTATGCAAATCATACAGTATTAAATATTTATGAGTTGAGTGTAACCAAGTGGGCCAAAGCAAATATATCACATCTCTACCACTATTTACCTGGTGAAACTTATGGACACTTTGCTCATGAATTATGATAAGCCTGGTCACGTAAGCTCTGTTGTTATTACTGGTTTCAGCAAAAAGGCCTCCGATTTAGTTGACCATAATGTTCTCCTGAGAAAATTTATCTCTCTTGATGTTCAAACATCAGTTGTTACGTGGGTTGCCAGTTTTCTCACTGAAAGATAACAATGTGTTCGCTACCATGGTCAAACGATTGGATCAAGTTAAATGGTGGTGTAACCCAAGTCCCCAAGGTACTCGCATTGGCCCCTTGGTTTTGTTACCATGGTTAACGATGCAGCTACTGATACCTCACTTACCGCCCTGAAATATGTAGACAATTTAATCTTGATTGAGACAAGAGCACACAATCAGACATCTGTCATGCAAGGTCATCTTGATGAATTTGAGAATTGGGCCACACTTAGCCATATTAAACTTAATCCCGAAAAATGTTCCTCCATTAAAGTATCTTTCATGAAAAAGAGCCCAGTCGAACATTCTCCAAAGATTGCTAATGTTACTCTTCAGTCTGTGGCAGAGGCAAACATTATAGGTGTTCACATTCGGTCTGATTTAAAATGGGATACTCAGATCGCAGAAATGCTAAAAAAAAATAATAATAATGGCAGATTGTACCTCCTTATCACAATTTTTTTTTCTGATGACAAGTTTTCGTAGTGTAAAAACCTTAATTTAAAATAAAAAGGAGGTAAATACACGTTTTCCCAGTGAACAGCACGCTGCTTTGCGCTAGGGCGTCCGATAACAATTCAACAGTAAATGGCATCGCAGGGTTAAATCAAATAAACACAAGTAATAAGCTTATTGAAGTTTCTTTGTCTCTGTTTTTGGCTTCCGTAAATGTACGTGTACATTATCATATTTGATTTACAGGAAAATGTTGCAATCGCAACCTTGTCTTCTGTAATAATGTTGTTTTTCTCTCTCTCTCTCATACTATTTTTAAAAGGCATGACATGAGCGCTATTCATTTTAATAAGCTCATGGACGCTCCTTTCATCGTTACAAACCTGTTTTTCTTTTTGCATGCATAATGTGTATGTTTCATTATGTTCACGTGCGTCACGATAATAAAATGTGCGCGGGCAGGATTAAAGTAGGGTTCGTCTCAACAAAGGGTTAGTTAGTATTTGTCGCCTCTTTTATGCAGTTTAATAAGGTATTAAGATTTGCGTAATGAAGGCATATACATCCTCTGCGAGACTGCGTAAATCTAAAGACTGTGTTGGTCACATTAAAAAAAAAAAACATTTACAAGGATCGAGCAATGCAGGCAGTGGGTGTTTTCAAGAGTACATGAAACTACAGAGACATGTACAGACACAGCATGTGGAAAATACATACGAAGATCAACGCAGTACAAAATGTGCCGAACCTTTGTTTGACTAATTTTTAAAACAAAGTTCAACATGGTCTACAAAATAAAGTAGTGTTCAATTTTCCCTCAGATATTTAACCGAAGTGAACAAACTGATACTGACTCTGCAGAAGACGGTTTAAGGGGTAGCATTGTAAATACTGTTTGAACGTTATTGCTCAACTTAACTGTATGCCCGGCAGTTGAACGGGCGTACCGCCATGACGGTGTCCATACGCCAAGCTTCGCCTCTGAGAGACACAGCGTTAGACAATGCATAGGCCAGAATGTTTTTGTTTTTGTACATTCTTTAAAAGCCCGGAGTATATAACTCTTTAAAAAAAATCATATCTCTTCAACGTCTGGAAAGGTTATTAGCTTGGAAAACAAGTATAAGATCAACATTACATATACACGTTTTCCCAGCGTACAGCACATTGCAGCTGTAGAACTAGAAGACAATTCAACAGTATAAATGGCATCGCATGGTAATAACGAACATCGGCTCAACATTGAAAGCAGCGGTAAAACAAATGTGCTAGTGCCAACCTAGGACCAACATTGGTCCTACTACGGAAATCAACAAAATGATACTGCTGTTTTCATTAATAATCAACGTTTCCTCAACCAACGCAATATAAAATGTGCCGAACCTTTTGTTTTTCCTATTTTTTTTTTAAACTAAGTTCAACATGGCCTACAAAAGAATATGCTCTTAAATTTTCCCTGAGATATTTACCAAAGTAAACAAAAAAACATGATACTTACTCTGCAAACGACTGTTTTAGAGCAGCAGCGTAGGTACTATGTTTGAAACGTATTGCTCACCTAAACTATATGCCTGGAATTTTAACGGACGTACCACATCAGTGACGGTATTCATACGCCAAGCCACGCCTTTGGGTAAAAGGAATAGGCCAGTATATTTGTGCTTTTGTACAGCCTTTAAAGGCCCGTAATATTTAGTTAGGTCTTAAAAAGCACATTCAGTAAATGTTTTATATCAAATATGCTTTTGGGTAACTGTTTTATGGTTTTTAGTGAGCATTATTCTCACTGTTTCTTCTCATACGTCTTCTTGTAATCGTCTTAACAATGATGAAGTAGTTGTTGCTAGGAAAGCTCCTGCGTTTTTTTATGTAATTAGTTAGTCTTGAGGTGCTACCACTACCTTCCTTGTTCAATGACCCCCTTTAAGAGGAAACTCGACTTTGAAAATGTTAACTGTTACGTTTAATTATTACTGCTTTGTGACTTAATGTTGTGGGCGGAAACAGTTTCTGGTTTGAACTAATCAGTGTAAGTTGAAAATACTTCATGCGGATCTTCAAATAGGTACAGCGAAAATTGTAACTGATTATTGTTTAGTTTTCCACAAATTAACTTGAATTCAAGAGGCTGGGAGACTTTTAAATATTTTTTGGCTGTTTTAAACTATTGGTAGCCTATGTATAAACGCCTGTTTAAGTAGGGGATTCAGCGGGTAGGACCTATACTTTCTACAACTGTGCAGTCCTCGGCATCTCTCGTGAGCAACATTATGCATTGATATATAACTGAATATGAGTGCGCAGTGTGTGACCCTGTGTGCAAATAAATTTGATTGGCTCAAACTCAAGGTCTAGTCACTCACACTGATGGAAATAATGCAATGCACTATGCAGGCACAGGCTGCCTTGTATTATGACAAGAACTGTATGTCAACAACAGCAGTTTAGATTTCTAAATAATTGTTGAGAATGTTTTAGTCTATCTTAGTATTTAGCATTGGTTGATATGGAAACCTCAATCAGTGGGGTAAACCCTATAACCGTTGCATGTACGCCATGTATCACGTATGTCAATAGCATCCACACTACACGAAACAGCGACACAATCATGTGTCAAGCCTCAAACCCACAAGAAGTTCCAATAAATCAAAGGTTGATGTACTGACCGGGTGAATTTTGTTAAGTAATTTTAACTCTCCTTTTTTTAACAAAGAAAAAATTTACTGGTGCAGGATTTGTCTCCGTCCTCCAAATTAACGTGGCGGCGCTCTACCAACTGAGCTATCAAGACCTAATGTAACAAAAAATGAGAGACCGCCAATATGGGTCAGTTTATCTATTGTTATTGTTCTTATTATATATTACAGATTTATATGAGTTCTACAAGTACAAGGTTTATGATTTTACATACATTTGTACAAGAAAACCATGCTCTGTGGAGATTGAGTGGAATATTGAGAGGAACGAACTTTTGACAGGAAATCAGCAGAACACCAACAGCTCATACAGTGGCCGTCTAGCCTACGGACTGCACTGCGACTGACCCAAGCAACATTTACATCAACGAAGATCTTCACATATGTACACAAGAGATAAATCTGTGTTTGCATTGAAATTGTGTCCCTTATTTGGTGTCATTAAATGCTATTCAATTTATCTGCTCTATACCATGCAAACAAAGGACAGAACAAGTACAGCATTTTTATTTAAATCATAATAAATAAAAGTTACTACTTCAAAAATAAGGGCAGCAAAATTATGCTGAAAAAGTAACACTGTTCTTGCGGGGAAAAAGAACTGTTATTTCTTTGCTTAATAAGTTTTAGACAGGAAAAATAACACAGGCCGGCTGCCACTAGCGGACACACGTCCGCCCGCTCGCCAGTGGTCCACCCTCGGCAACCGACAGAGGGCCGATGATGGGCCAACAGCGGACCATCAGAGGGCTGCCTCTAGCGGACCGCCGGCAAAAACATCCGCCTGCTCGCAAGTGGTCCACCCTCGGCAACCGACAGAGGGCCGATGGTTGGCAAACGGCGGACAATCAGACGGCTGCCGACGGAGGACCACCAGCGAGCGGGCGGATGATTGTGCCGTCAGTCATCGTCGGCCCGCTGGCGGTGCCGCCGGTGCACCGATGACGGTCCAATCACGGCTTGCGGACTGGGAATTATGCTTCTAACATGTGGAAAGTCAGTTCGTGTGTAAAGTTATGATAATTGTATATTTAACAGTGAAATAAACTGGAAAATGGGCAACCATATAGGATTCGTCGATGAGACGTAGACGACAAAGGAGATTGTACACACCACATCATTTTGTGCACATGTTTGCGTGTCTCTGTGTACTTCACTTTTAAGGTAAAAATTACAAACATTTCCAGCGGCAAAAATGATGTATGCCTATCAAACCCACTCATTTTAAGGGATTTATTTTTACATTTTTGTATTTTTATTGTTATTAATGTTATTTGTTATAATCTTATCTGCGTAAAAATGTTGTCATAACGTTTACAAAGATGACCAGGTCTTGTGTAAAATATTGCAAAGTGACGACATCATGGGGGAAGGTGGCATTTCTTGGTCTACGGTGTTCTTGCCAGTGAACGCCAGCCATAGTTGTTTGGGTTATGTGTGCTATAAAGGGTTCCGGTCGCACAGTGGAATGCCCGCTTGCAGTACACTATCCGCTTATAACACGGTACTGGTTTAACATGTTGAGCGGTAACACTTGGGCAGTCACTCGTTGACACAAGCATTCGTAAGCGGGGGTAAGAGGGTCAAATACTGAGTCAACCAAACGCAAACAGAAAGCAAACTTAATTTCTTCTCTACAATTCTAAACAGACTGAACTGTTGACCTCAATAGGCCATAATGTTGTCCATAAAATAACATTCGTATATACTGACCAAATTGTATCATTGGGAACTAGATTCCGGGCCTCGTAAACTTGGGTGTGATCCCTTGCTACACAACGCAATGTCACAATTCATGTAATACTTCTTGTTGTTTTGGGGGGTGGGTTGTTTTTTCTTCTTCGAAATACCATTCATGTGTTAGCCTTGATTGCAAGGCTGTGTAATAGTTTGCTTACTATAAAGCTAAAAATGTGCATAACCACAGCCGCACGAATGCGATGCCCGAATGAAATGCAACTCCTGTTCCGGTCCCCCCGACTGTCTTTAAACAGCACACTACGGCTCTCACACCAAGGAAGCACACACACACGCTCGTTTCCACAGTCCCACACACACCGCTATTCCACACACCGCTATCGCCCACAATCCTAGCCCGTGAGCCGTCAGGCTCACAGCCTTGACGATCTTGTACACTTCCGGGTCTTGCGGTTATGGTAATGAGTGTGCTCTTTGCATATCCACTCACCCCCCCCCCCCCCCCCATTTTCCACGGATTTGCGAAGAAAAACAATGAAACACATAAGACACTCGGTTTACAAGATCGTCAAGGCTGTGAGCCTAACGGCTCACGGGCTAGGATTGTGGGTGATAGCGGTGTGTGGACAATAGCGGTGTGTGTGTGGGGCTGTGTACAGGCGCTGTGTGTGTGCATGGTGGAGAGTCGGGGGACTGGGGTTGTATCGCACTCGGGCGGCTGAGGTTTTAGTATCCTTGCTTTAAGGTTTTAGGCGGAGTACTTGTTTACACAGCCTTGATATCAAGGCTATTCATGTGTCAGTATGACTGTCTTGTAACTAGTAATAGCAACTAAGTTTGACACACATGCCTCTTGGGAACACAACTAACAGTATCCAAGAGTGCAGGTGTGGGTGGTTCGATTCCGCTGGTGCTTAGTTCAAGATGAAGAGGGAATCTGACACCATGATGCAAAAAGAAACAGCTTTGATATTTATCGAGCAAAAGTTTACATATCAATCAGTGGTATACCATTCCATTGTTCCAAACTAATTATCTGATTTTCCTTTAAAGGGAAGGGATACGTTTGGAAATTTTAATTAAAATAAATGGCAAAAAATGACTTGGTAAGAAGTACAGCAGCGTTTGACAACATATCAAGCACGTTGAGAAACATTTCACTTCGAAGTTATGTGGTTATGGAAAAATGTATCAAAAACTAAACTGAATCTGAGAAACGTTTTTGTCTCAGGTGTCTCAAATTTACTGCCTTTAAAGTCGATCCCCGATTCGTCGTTTTTCGCTTTTCGTTCTCTAAATGACAAAACGTACAGAAAGACACGAAGGCCTACCCCCACTTTGCCAGCACTTCAGTAGCAACTGTGTTGTCCACTACTATAAAAAAAAAATAAAAAAAAAAAAAAAAAAAAAAAAAAAAACGCCTGTACTACAACTACTTACTACTACAATTTTGACAAGCAGAAGGTAGAACAGACTACAGGTACATCCCATGATCCAAATACCATTCATCCATCCATGAAAGAAGATGACCCGAGAAGAATTTACATGCCTGTTTAATAGAACTATGTGTTCTTAGAATTATGAATGTGTGGAACAACTTTGACGCTTCTTAACAAACAAAATAAATGTATTTATTAAATTATAGTCGACAATATTCAAAATGTTGTATGGGTTTATTTATTTACATTAGTATTGATGCAATAGGCGACAAAACACATGCGCATACAACAACAGCAAATTGATGTTTCTCAGCCTGGGGAATTCCAACCAACAGAAATAGACGTCCGAACCTATAACGCAACGCAGCTGGCATATAATGTTTCTCAGCTAGGGAAATTCCAGTATAGATGTTTCTTAGCTCGGGGAATTCCAACCAACAGAAATAGACGTCCGAACCCATTACGCACAGCTGGTAACACACTGACTTTATTTTCGTTCAGCAATTACACCAAGCATTGCGTTTTAAAAGTATACACACTGTAAAAAAAAAAATCGTATTTTTACGGTTTTTTCCTGGCAGTTTGGACGCCACAGTACTATCCCGTAAATAAACGGTCTAAAGTAAATGTACAGGCCACACTGTTAAATCACAGTACCTTCGGTGTTGTAAAATTATGGTCCGTCGCTGTGATTTTACAAGGAGAGGCTTGTAAAAATAGGGCAGCTCCAGTCAATAAACGTAACTTTTCTTGTAAAATAACAACTTTCTAACCTTAATTTTACAAATTAAACCCTGTAAAGTCACGGTCCCACCAATGTAACTTCACGTTGACGGTTTAGCTAAATTACACGCCACACTGTTAAACCACAGTACCTTCGGCGTTGTAAAATTATGGTTCGTCGCTGTGATTTTACAAGCAGAGGCTTGTAAAAAAAAAGGGCAGCTCCAGTCATTAAACGTAACTTTTCTTGTAAAATAACAGCTTTCCAACATTAATTTTACAATTTAAACCCTGTAAAATCACGGTCCCACTAATGTTACTTCACGTTGACGGTTGAGCAAAATTACACGCCACACTGTTAAACCACAGTACCTTCGGTGTTGTAAAATTATGGTTCGTCGCTGTGATTTTACAAGCAGAGGCTTGTAAAAATAGGGCAGCTCCAGTCATTAAACGTAACTTTTCTTGTAAAATAACAGCTTTCCAACATTAATTTTACAAATTAAACCCTGTAAAGTCACGGTCCCACCAATGTAACTTCACGTTGACGGTTTAGCTAAATTACACGCGACACTGTTAAATCACAGTACCTCCGGTGTTGTAAAATTATGGTTCGTCGCTGTGATTTTACAAGGAGAGGCTTGTAAAAAATAGGGCAGCTCCAGTCATTAAACGTAACTTTTCTTGTAAAAAAAACAGCTTTCCAACATTAATTTTACAAATTAAACCCTGTAAAATCACGGTCCCACCAATGTAACTTCACGTTGACGGTTGAGCAAAATTACACGCCACACTGTTAAACCACAGTACCTTCGGTGTTGTAAAATTAGGGTTCGTCGCTGTGATTTTACAAGGAGAGGCTTGTAAAAATAGGGCAGCTCCAGTCATTAAACGTAACTTTTCTTGTAAAAAAAACAGCTTTCCAACATTAATTTTACAAATTAAACCCTGTAAAATCACGGTCCCACCAATGTAACTTCACGTTGACGGTTGAGCAAAATTACACGCCACACTGTTAAACCACAGTACCTTCGGTGTTGTAAAATTATGGTTCGTCGCTGTGATTTTACAAGGAGAGGCTTGTACAAATAGGATAGCTACACCGTCCTTTCACATACCTTTTGTTTTATAATCACAGCTTTTTGAAATTAATTTCACAAAATCAGCCCAGTAAAATCACGTTCCGTAACCTTACCGTAAAATACACGTCAATTTAATAACTGGAAACGTCAAGAACAAACAATTAATAACATTACCGGAACACATCAGTATAGGGTTTCGATTTCTTTTTATTTAGCGCCCAACATCCTCAAACCACAAACATGTAAAAACTTGGCAAACTTTGGCATATACCTTCTTGGAACCCTAAGAACAAACAAGAAAAGCAGAACAAAAACATCTCCAACATTTAAGTATTTGTAAATAACGGTGTAATGTTCTGTTCTGATGGTGGAACAAAAAATAACTAAATTTATAATAAAAACATGTCATTTTTTTTTCCACTATCAGAACAGAACATTACACGTATATTACATCACAAATTATGTGCTACATGTTTTTGCAGTGACACATAATTTTTATCTCCAATAGTGACTCAAGTTTTGGCCACCAAGAATACATATGTGATCACAAGTCTTTGTTTATTGGCATAACTCCAACTGATTTTAAAGGCCTGTATAAAAGTATGACCTGAATAAAAACGAGACAAGTATTTATGTGTTGCAGATTTTTTGCAGTGACACATAATTTTTATCTCTAATAGTGGCTCAAGTTTTGGCCACTCCACCAAGAATACATATGTGATCACAGGTTTTTTGTTTATTGGCATAACTCCAAATGATTTTAAAGGCCTGTATAAAAGTATGACCTGAATAAAAACGAGACAAGTATTTATGTGTTGCAGATTTTTTGCAGTGACACATAATTTGTATCTCTAATAGTGGCTCAAGTTTTGGCCACTCCACCAAGAATACATATGTGATCACAAGTCTTTGTTTATTGGCATAACTCCCACTAATTTTTAAGGCCTGTATAAAAGTATGACCTGAATAAAAACGAGACAAGTATTTATGTGTTGCAGATTTTTTGCAGTGACACATAATTTTTATCTCTAATAGTGGGCAAAATCTCTAATAGTTGAGCAAAATTACACGCCACACTGTTAAACCACAGTACCTTCGGCGTTGTAAAATTATGGTTCGTCGCTGTGATTTTACAAGCAGAGGCTTGTAAAAAAAGGGCAGCTCCAGTCATTAAACGTAACTTTTCTTGTAAAATAACAGCTTTCCAACATTAATTTTACAAATTAAACCCTGTAAAATCACGGTCCCACTAATGTTACTTCACGTTGACGGTTGAGCAAAATTACACGCCACACTGTTAAACCACAGTACCTTCGGTGTTGTAAAATTATGGTTCGTCGCTGTGATTTTACAAGCAGAGGCTTGTAAAAATAGGGCAGCTCCAGTCATTAAACGTAACTTTTCTTGTAAAATAACAGCTTTCCAACATTAATTTTACAAATTAAACCCTGTAAAGTCACGGTCCCACCAATGTAACTTCACGTTGACGGTTTAGCTAAAATTACACGCGACACTGTTAAATCACAGTACCTCCGGTGTTGTAAAATTATGGTTCGTCGCTGTGATTTTACAAGGAGAGGCTTGTAAAAAATAGGGCAGCTCCAGTCATTAAACGTAACTTTCTTGTAAAAAAACAACTTTCAACTTAATTTTACAAATTAAACCCTGTAAAATCACGGTCCCACAATGTTACTTCACGTTGACGGTTGAGCAAAATTACACGCCACACTGTTAAACCACAGTACCTTCGGCGTTGTAAAATTATGGTTCGTCGCTGTGATTTTACAAGCAGAGGCTTGTAAAAAAAAGGGCAGCTCAGTCTTTAAACGTAACTTTTGTAAAACAGCTTTTAAATTAATTTACAAAAAACCTGTAAAATCACGGTCCCACCAATGTAACTTCACGTTGACGGTTGAGCAAAATTACACGCCACACTGTTAAACCACAGTACCTTCGGTGTTGTAAAATTATGGTTCGTCGCTGTGATTTTACAAGGAGAGGCTTGTACAAATAGGGTAGCTACACCGTCCTTTCACATACCTTTTGTTTTATAATCACAGCTTTTTGAAATTAATTTCACAAAATCAGCCCAGTAAAATCACGTTCCGTAACCTTACCGTAAAATACACGTCAATTTAATAACTGGAAACGTCAAGAACAAACAATTAATAACATTACCGGAACACATCAGTATAGGGTTTCGATTTCTTTTTATTTAGCGCCCAACATCTCAAACCACAAACATGTAAAAACTTGGCAAACTTTGGCATATACCTTCTTGGAACCCTAAGAACAAACAAGAAAAGCAGAACAAAAACATCTCCAACATTTAAGTATTTGTAAATAACGGTGTAATGTTCTGTTCTGATGGTGGAACAAAAAATAACTAAATTTATAATAAAAACTTGTCAATTTTTTTTCCACTATCAGAACAGAACATTACACGTATATTACATCACAAATTATGTGCTACATGTTTTTGCAGTGACACATAATTTTATCTCTAATAGTGGCTCAAGTTTTGGCACTCACCAAGAATACATATGTGATCACAAGTCTTTGTTTATTGGCATAACTCCCACTAATTTTAAGGCCTGTATAAAAGTATGACCTGAATAAAAACGAGACAAGTATTTATGTGTTGCAGATTTTTTGCAGTGACACATAATTTTTATCTCTAATAGTGGCTCAAGTTTTGGCCACTCCACCAAGAATACATATGTGATCACAGGTTTTTTGTTTATTGGCATAACTCCAAATGATTTTAAAGGCCTGTATAAAAGTATGACCTGAATAAAAACGAGACAAGTATTTATGTGTTGCAGATTTTTTGCAGTGACACATAATTTGTATCTCTAATAGTGGCTCAAGTTTTGGCCACTCCACCAAGAATACATATGTGATCACAAGTCTTTGTTTATTGGCATAACTCCCACTAATTTTTAAGGCCTGTATAAAAGTATGACCTGAATAAAAACGAGACAAGTATTTATGTGTTGCAGATTTTTTGCAGTGACACATAATTTTTATCTCTAATAGTGGGCAAAATCTCTAATAGTTGAGCAAAATTACACGCCACACTGTTAAACCACAGTACCTTCGGCGTTGTAAAATTATGGTTTGTCGCTGTGATTTTACAAGCAGAGGCTTGTAAAAAAAAGGGCAGCTCCAGTCATTAAACGTAACTTTTCTTGTAAAATAACAGCTTTCCAACATTAATTTTACAAATTAAACCCTGTAAAATCACGGTCCCACTAATGTTACTTCACGTTGACGGTTGAGCAAAATTACACGCCACACTGTTAAACCACAGTACCTTCGGTGTTGTAAAATTATGGTTCGTCGCTGTGATTTTACAAGCAGAGGCTTGTAAAAATAGGGCAGCTCCAGTCATTAAACGTAACTTTTCTTGTAAAATAACAGCTTTCCAACATTAATTTTACAAATTAAACCCTGTAAAGTCACGGTCCCACCAATGTAACTTCACGTTGACGGTTTAGCTAAATTACACGCGACACTGTTAAATCACAGTACCTCCGGTGTTGTAAAATTATGGTTCGTCGCTGTGATTTTACAAGGAGAGGCTTGTAAAAAATAGGGCAGCTCCAGTCATTAAACGTAACTTTTCTTTGTAAAAAAACAGCTTTCCAACATTAATTTTACAAATTAAACCCTGTAAAATCACGGTCCCACCAATGTAACTTCACGTTGACGGTTGAGCAAAATTACACGCCACACTGTTAAACCACAGTACCTTCGGTGTTGTAAAATTATGGTTCGTCGCTGTGATTTTACAAGGAGAGGCTTGTACAAATAGGATAGCTACACCGTCCTTTCACATACCTTTTGTTTTATAATCACAGCTTTTTGAAATTAATTTCACAAAATCAGCCCAGTAAAATCACGTTCCGTAACCTTACCGTAAAATACACGTCAATTTAATAACTGGAAACGTCAAGAACAAACAATTAATAACATTACCGGAACACATCAGTATAGGGTTTCGATTTCTTTTTATTTAGCGCCCAACATCCTCAAACCACAAACATGTAAAAACTTGGCAAACTTTGGCATATACCTTCTTGGAACCCTAAGAACAAACAAGAAAAGCAGAACAAAAACATCTCCAACATTTAAGTATTTGTAAATAACGGTGTAATGTTCTGTTCTGATGGTGGAACAAAAAATAACTAAATTTATAATAAAAACTTGTCAATTTTTTTTCCACTATCAGAACAGAACATTACACGTATATTACATCACAAATTATGTGCTACATGTTTTTGCAGTGACACATAATTGTTATCTCCAATAGTGACTCAAGTTTTGGCCACCAAGAATACATATGTGATCACAAGTCTTTGTTTATTGGCATAACTCCAACTGATTTTAAAGGCCTGTATAAAAGTATGACCTGAATAAAAACGAGACAAGTATTTATGTGTTGCAGATTTTTTGCAGTGACACATAATTTTTATCTCTAATAGTGGCTCAAGTTTTGGCCACTCCACCAAGAATACATATGTGATCACAGGTTTTTTGTTTATTGGCATAACTCCAAATGATTTTAAAGGCCTGTATAAAAGTATGACCTGAATAAAAACGAGACAAACATTTATGTGTTGCAGATTTTTTGCAGTGACACATAATTTGTATCTCTAATAGTGGCTCAAGTTTTGGCCACTCCACCAAGAATACATATGTGATCACAAGTCTTTGTTTATTGGCATAACTCCCACTAATTTTTAAGGCCTGTATAAAAGTATGACCTGAATAAAAACGAGACAAGTATTTATGTGTTGCAGATTTTTTGCAGTGACACATAATTTTTATCTCTAATAGTGGCTCAAGTTTTGGCCACTCCACCAAGAATACATATGTGATCACAGGTTTTTTGTTTATTGGCATAACTCCAAATGATTTTAAAGGCCTGTATAAAAGTATGACCTGAATAAAAACGAGACAAGTATTTATGTGTTGCAGATTTTTTGCAGTGACACATAATTTGTATCTCTAATAGTGGCTCAAGTTTTGGCCACTCCACCAAGAATACATATGTGATCACAAGTCTTTGTTTATTGGCATAACTCCAACTAATTTTTAAGGCCTGTATAAAAGTATGACCTGAATAAAAATGAGACAAGTATTTATGTGTTGCAGATTTTTTGCAGTGACACATAATTTTTATCTCTAATAGTGGCTCAAGTTTTGGCCACTCCACCAAGAATACATATGTGATCACAACTTAGTTCAAACAAATCGTGCATCTCTTCCACTATCATTTGAATAGTGTTCTCTGGAACTAGGAACTTTGAATATAATTTGAGCAGAAATAGTGCAATACTCTTGGTAAAGTCAGCCACAGATACTCCAGGATCATCGTCATCTTCATGATCATTGTCATCACCATCAACTGTTTCTTCAGGCTCAGTAAATGTGGATGTACCTGCTCCATCATGGCATGGATTATCATCAACATTGAAGTTGACATTTTGGTCAACAATTAATGTTTGGTTCACATTATGAGCCGAGTAGTTTCTGTGATACCGCGATAAGTGAGAAGAGAAAGACTTTTTATTTGTGAATGTTTTAGTACAATCTTCAAATGGACAAGGTACATTCAAACCACTTGTAATATGGCTTCTTAAATGAGCAAGTAGCTCCTGAATATCGGAACATTCATGCTGACAGAAATCAAGTGGACACCGGAAAAGTACACCAGCATCTCTGTACCTATTATTGTTTTCTTCCTTCGTAAGTTGATGGTGTCTTTCAATATGAGAAATGAGACCTTTGTATGTGAAATACGTTTTTTGACAACCCGACACACAACAAGGAAATCGCATATTTCGATCATGTCTATGTACTTGATAATGTCGTATGTATGCTCTGATACTGTCACATTGTGTACCACAAACATGACAAACAGTCCTGTTGTACATGTTTTTGGATCTTTTTGGTTTAAATGTGTACTGTACACATAGTTAAGGTACTGTACATACATTAGCATATGATACTGGAGGTTTTGTGTGCAAGATTGTCGTCTGCACAGAGAAAACGTGACATAAACTAACTAACGTTCAACGTCAACAACGGACATGACGCTACCCCCGGGGCTATTTTGTTTTAATTAAAGTTAATCCTTTCGTTAATTCTAAAAAAAGGAGTAAACAACAAAACACCTTTCCAATTTTGCCAACATCAACAACGTATAATTCTAAGCTACACGTACAATATGAATGGAATGATATAATCATACCTTAAGCAGCAATGATTCTGCTGTTTGACACAATTCTCAGTACAGTACTTCAGCTCAGGATTCGACAGTTCACGTGAAAGGAAGAGAGCAACTGTTGACAGCTCAGCCAGTCGTCAACCGGTCGGTCCGTTCGTATCATGCGCGCCCGCTTCTCGTCTAGTTTCCCAAATTTAGCCCATGTTATTCACGGTACAGCGAGGATAGACTGGTTCCTAAAAAGTTACTGGTTGCCAAAATGCTTGTTGTCTATATCGGTATGTAAAATCAGGGTACCAGTTTCCACGTGCGTTGCATACATGAGCCACGGTAAATTTACAGGATTTTTTCGGCAAATATTAACCATCGACTTAACAAGGAAACTACAGGCCCATAATAAGTAAATGAATAAATAAATAATAAAAATACATGATCAATGGTTACAAGGAAAATTTTCTTTCGGGGGGGGGGGGGTCACAAAAAGAAGGTAAAAGGGGTCGGTGGAAATGAAAAGGGAAAAACATTGAGGAGACGATATTCAGATGACTATGAGGGCATCCTTGCAGGTTTCTTGAATGGGAAACAATGTATTTTGACAGCGGGAAAATTCATAAAAATAGCTACAATTTAAATTTACAGTTTAATTATGTACTAAACGGTGTGTTAATTATTAACAGAAAGTCTACAGTCGTCAACAAAATTCGTCAAACCAACGTTGGTGCGCTGTTATTTTAAACGTCGTAATGTTAACAACAGTAAGTTGGCGTTAACTTACTTGCAAAAGTCCGTCAGACCACAAAGTGTTGCCATTCTTTGATTACCCCCCCCCCCCCCCCCATAAGATGTTTTTACACAGAGTATTTTTACATAGGCCCTAAGGGTTTATTCACACGCACGGGAAACCTGTATGTATACGGAATTGATCCTGAAAAACAGCATACAATTTAAATTTACAGTTACAGGGTAAAAAGTGTGTTAATTAACGTCGTAAAGTTAATTAACAGTAAGTTGGCGTTTACTTACTTACAGAACTCCGTTTGACCCAAAACACGTTGCCATGCTGTAATTTTATTGCCAAAAAACGTTAATTTGTACAGTGTTTTTTTTTTCACACGCACGGGAAACCTGTATTTTGCCGGAAACGATCCTGAAAAAACAGCATACAACTTAAATTTACAGTTTCATTGTTAAAAATATGTAAATAAACGTCGTAAAGTTAATTAACAGCAAGTTGGCGTTTATTTACCTGCAAAACTCCGTCAGACCAAAAAACGTTGCCATGCTGTTTTTTTATTGCCAAAAAACTTGTATTTTACGGTTAATTTTTACAGTGATTTTTACAATTTTTTTTTTCACACGCACGGGAAACCTGTATTTTGCCGGAAACGATCCTGAAAAAAACAGCATACAACTTAAATTTACAGTTTCATTGTTAAAAATATGTAAATAAACGTCGTAAAGTTAATTAACAGCAAGTTGGCGTTTATTTACCTGTAAAACTCCGTCAGACCAAAAAACGTTGCCATGCTGTTATTTTATTGCCAAAAAAATTGTATTTTACGGTTATTTTTACAGTGTATTTTTACAGGTTTTTTTTTCACACGCACGGGAAACCTGTATTTTGCCGGAAACGATCCTGAAAAAAAACAGCATACAACTTAAATTTACAGTTTCATTGTTAAAAATATGTAAATAAACGTCGTAAAGTTAATTAACAGCAAGTTGGCGTTTATTTACCTGTAAAACTCCGTCAGACCAAAAAACGTTGCCATGCTGTTATTTTATTGCCAAAAAACTTGTATTTTACGGTTATTTTTACAGTGTATTTTTACAGGTTTTTTTTTCACACGCACGGGAAACCTGTATTTTGCCGGAAACGATCCTGAAAAAAACAGCATACAACTTAAATTTACAGTTTCATTGTTAAAAATATGTAAATAAACGTCGTAAAGTTAATTAACAGCAAGTTGGCGTTTATTTACCTGTAAAACTCCGTCAGACCAACAAACGTTGCCATGCTGTTATTTTATTGCCAAAAAACTTGTATTTTACGGTTATTTTTACAGTGTATTTTTACAGGTTTTTTTTTCACACGCACGGGAAACCTGTATTTTGCCGGAAACGATCCTGAAAAAAACAGCATACAACTTAAATTTACAGTTTCAGTGTTAAAAATATGTAAATAAACGTCGTAAAGTTAATTAACAGCAAGTTGGCGTTTATTTACCTGTAAAACTCCGTCAAACCAAAAAACGTTGCATTGCTGTAATTTTATTGCCCAAAAACTTGTATTTTACAGTCATTTTTACAGTGTATTTTTACAGGTTTATTTCACACGCACGGGAAACCTGTATTTTGACGGTAATGATCCTGGAAAAACGGCCTACAATTGAAATTTACAGTTATAACTGTTATTTTCAATTGCAGACCGTTTTTTCAGGATCATTTCCGTAAAAAAAAAAGTGTACTATGTAAATAAACGTCGTAATTTTTTTTAACAGCAACTTGGTGTTTATTTACCAGCAAAACTCAGTCAGACCCAAAAAACGTTGCCTTGCTGTAATTTTATTGCCCCAAAAACTTGTATATTTACAGTTTTTTTTTACAGTGCAGTAAAAATGTATATCCCAAAGTTTGTTTAACGAAAATGCTGTTTACATCATTACAAACCTGTTATTCTTTTTTGCGTGCGTAATATGTTTATTTTTTACTATGTTTGCATGCGTCACAATAACAGGTATGTGTGTGGGTTGGAGTAAAGTAGGTTTTGTCTCACCAAAGAGTTAGC
The DNA here is from genome assembly GCA_032158295.1 of Pycnopodia helianthoides. Taxonomy (NCBI): domain Eukaryota; kingdom Metazoa; phylum Echinodermata; class Asteroidea; order Forcipulatida; family Asteriidae; genus Pycnopodia; species Pycnopodia helianthoides. The sequence goes on from JASTWB010000030.1 coordinate 159,520, forward strand.
TAGTATTTATTGCCTCTTTTATGCAGGGGGTTAATAAGGTACATATTTGCGTACGGACATCCTCTGCGAGACTGTGTAAATCTAAATCTAAAGACATCTTTAACAAACATTAACAAGGGAGCAATACAGGCAGTGGGTGTTTTCAAGAGTACATGAAACTACATGTACAGACGACAGCTTTCGGAAAATACGTACTAAGATTAACGCAATATAAAATGTGCCGAACCTTTTGTTTGACTATTTTCTTCTTTTTTAACAATGTTCAACATTGCATACAAAAGAATGTAGTGTTAAATTTTCCCTCTGATATTTAACCAAAGTAAAACTTACTAGGAGACGGTTTTAGGGGTAACATTGCAAATACTGGTTGAACAGTATTGCTATCACCCAATTTATTATTCTCTTGCATTCGAATAGGCGTACACGCATAATGACGGTATTCATGCGCCAAGCCTCGCCTCCGAGAGAGACAGCAACAGACAAGGCATAGGCCAGTATGTTTTTGCTTTTGTACAGGCTCATAATATTTAAGTATTGAAGCGCCCATTCAAGATGCTTGTTGGAAATTGTTTCATGGCAGAGAAAACATTATTTTCACGATCATCGAATCCCCAGGCCGGCGAAGTAGCTGTACGTCTGCTCTTATTTCTTATTTTGTATTGGTGTTCCTTCTTTCTCTTCTCTTTCGTCTTCTTGTAATGTCTTAACAATGACATTAAATATGAGAAAACTCTACTTTGAAAATTGTAACTGTTACGTTTATATTATATAACTGCTTTATACTTAATATTGCATGTCAGTTTCTGGTTTGAACTGATCAGTGTAAGTTGATGAAAATATTTCGTGCAGATCTTACTTTACGTAAATTTAAACATAATCCTGAAGATGACTAGAGCAAGCTAGTCGAAACGTTGAGACATAAAAAAGAACCCACTCCGCGGCAGTTAATAATGAGATGTCCCCTCAATCCACTAACTGCGAAAGTAGTAGTCCCGCCCGATTTCCTACCTTCCGCCCAGGTAGTAGTCAATATAGCAGGACAGTTCTTTTCAGAACTGAGAAGTCTCCCGAATTCCGAAAATCTACTCCGCGGTAGTAGAACAGATAAAGTAGATGATATACACATGGTGTTACCGCAAACCGAATATACACCGATACCTCACCAAGCAATGCCTCAAAAACAATAAAAACATAATTACAGAACGTTCCACCAAAAAACACTCCCACTCGCAGGCGCGGTTCTAGAGCCACAATTTTCGGGGGGCTAGACCCTTTGCACGTGACGTCACCCTTTTAATTTTCGCTACTGCTATTTCATTTTGGGAGCCGAAAAGCAACATTACAGCGTATTTTTCATTTATTTGGCGCGTAATAAGTAGAAAGATACAGTAATCATACAACACATGATGCAGTTGCTTGCAAATTATTTTGACTCCAAAACGGTGGACAGAACAAAAGCTTGCAGTGGTGTAACGACTTTGATTGAGAATATTATGGGATATGTTTATAAAGGGAAGAGTGAAATCGTATAATGCAGCCGTGTGCCATCAAATCAAAGGATAAGATCATGTGGCCACGAAATTTTTGTTTGATAGTATCCAATATAAGCATCATATAGAGAGGCTTTATTGATGGACAAGCAAAGAAAAATAATGGGACCGGAACGCACTCATAATGTTCAAAAAGCTTACAAATTTGTCAGTTATGAAGATTCTCTCCGTGACGAGTGAGAATCATGTATTGAAAGGCAAGCTTTAAAAAACATTTGAGGTGTCAAGTATAGTTCTCTATAAAATAAAAAAGGGGGGGGAGGAGGGGCACAAACAGCAGGAAGCCCGGGCTGGACGGAAGGGAGGGAGGGAGGTTGGTGAGATAAAGATAGTAGAGACTGTATGACCAGTCGGCAGCGAATTAGTTTGTGTTAATTGGAGTGCAGGAAAATGGAAACTATTATCTCCAGAGGTAGCCATCGAGGGATAAATAGGCAGAGAAAAGTTTTGAAATTAATGTCCCATGGTTCTGGTGTGGTCTCGTAATCAACCATCCTATGACTGTTTGTTGTTTAAGTGGGAGACAAAGGTCTCTGTCTTTTGAAAAGTCAGTGGGCGATGTTTAAGACAGACCTTTGCTTTGATGTTTTCAAGCCCCCTTAAACTAATAGAAAAAAAGAAGGTTTTTACGGAGGGGGAAGGAAAAGAGGATAGAGTTTTTCTAAAAAGAATATTTTTACGGTGATAATTTGTTGAGCCACTTGTGTTTTATCACCGCATCGTCTTAATATCCAAACTGAGATTGGTTTTTATGTTCATGTAATACAAAACAAAACAAGGCGGAAGCGCGCTGGCATAAACACCGCGCTTGTCCGACGTGAAACATTTAACCGTACATGTATTCTGGTCCAAGACCATAGTATATGTGAAAAGACCATGCAAATCTATTTATTTTCAAGTTTTAATGAAGATCCAGTATTTTCAAGCATGTACCTTCTTCTTCTGTTTTTCTCTTGCATTTTTTTTGGGGGGGGGAGGGGGGCTAGACAAAAGTTTGGGGGCTTTAGCCCCCCCCCCCCCCCGTAGAACCGCGCCTGGTGTTGGAATTCGATTTTAAATACTAATTATTAGATAATTTACTTCGTACTTACCAAAATCCGGCAGCAAACGATGTAAGACTCCTTCTGTATGCCTCATGTTATTCACTAAAGTGTTTGGCAATGCAGTGCTTGTTGGCACACAGTTGTTTTTCTATTTCAAGGAAATGACGATTCTTGTGCCATCTCATGAAAACCGAAAGTATAACAGACGTGTTTGACACTTCTGGTTATTCACAAAACATTGTGAAATGCTAAACGAAAACAAAGTAATCAAACATTTACAACGCAATGTCATGGCATCAACGATAAACATTTCCTTGTTCCTTGAACAGCAACGCAAATATACAAGTGACGTTAGAGCCAGTTTCCTCATTGTCATTACCATTTGTTATGGTATGTTTATACTTTTTTTTTTTTTAACAAGACGGGAAAACTTATTGTGAAAGGATAGTCCAAGTTAAGTTTCGAGAGATCAATGTCTCCAATATTACTTACTTATCCCCGCCGAGTCTATAATGGAGACTTTGAATCTTACGTGGCCAGCTCAGCGGTGAATTCACTTTTGAAATGACCGGGGAATGAAATCATCAAAAATGAATGCAATTAGTATGTTATATGCCAAGATGCTTTGCTGTTAGCTCGCTCGGGACCGGGGAAGTGCCTTTAACTTACACATTTAGTGCTTATATAACTTTTAAATTTCAAAACCTTATTGTGAATTTTCCTAAATTACCTTGGGTCATATAGAAGAAAATTCAATGTGGGTTTGCTGTCACCACATCAAGCGTTTAATTTTACCTTGGTAGCTATGTTTTACCGTGATTGTTCTATACTCTACAATTGTGAGTGATATTATTTGTATTTATTTTTATTTTGTAATATACATGTGAGTCTGAAGTATCACGGGACAATCTAAAATACAGTATGGGAATGTTGTTTGTTGATGGATAAATTAATAAAGTTACCATGAATAATACGTATTTTGGTATTGAAGCTTCTAATTTGGTTGTTTTATGTACAACACAGTATTCAATATAATGTTGCAGTCATATTATTACGATCTTAAGCTCTAATAAAACAAATTATATTCTATTGTATTTTGTTCAACTACATGACATAAGTGCTTCAATAATTGTTGCTATATATTTTACAAGCAGGTCAAAGAGCATACTATTGTATTGATTGCTTTATTTATTTATTTATTTAGTTAAACCATATTTAACGAGGGCGACCCATCCAGCACAGCTGATCATTTGGGGCCCTCACATAATAATAGAAAAGGAAAGAGAACATCAAAGAAACAAATACAAAAAGGGACAAATGGACGAAATAAAACATCCAAACAGCAAATCACACAAAAAGTAGGAGAAATAACAAATAAAGGAATACGAGTGTCCCATATTCCCGAATACAGATCATTTACTACTTACAAGCCAACAGCCCGGGCAAAACGCAGGAAAGCGGTTGAATGAAAAGTTGAAAGAAAAGGTTTAATGAATAGTGTGAAAGCAGTTCAAGCCTTACTTTCCTTCAGCAAACGCCAAAATGAAGAATAAGAGTTTGAACGAATAGTTAAAGGAATACCATTTAAAAAAGAGGGAGCTCTGTAACTGAAGCTGTTTTTAAAAAGTTCACATTAAGGTTTGGGAACAATATAATTACCCTGTGTGATTGCCCGGGTAGTTGGACGACCACAAGGCCTAATTCGGTCAAGTCTCTGGCATAGGTAATCTGGAGCAACACCAATGGAAGCTTTAAAGGCCTGGCAGGCAAGTTGGAAGTGGATGCGCTGAGAAACTGTCATAGTGTTAACGTTACTAAAAATTAAGTTTGTATAGGAGAGAGGGGGAAGCTTTAGAACAATGCGAATGGCATGATTTTTGAGTTTTTGAATTTTGTTGAAAAGAGTTAGTTTGGCACCCCACACCATGCAGCAGTATAGTATACATGTATACGGGGAAGAACCAAAGCATAACAAAAAGGCTGTTTGCTGGTTAATAAATTTTCTCGTTTTGGCGAGCAAGGCAACTGAGGAATTTAGTTTATTGCAGAGTTTGTCCACATGATCATTAAAATTTAGCTTGTTGTACACCAAGATGTTTATGAGAATCCACTTGTATTATTTGGCCTGAAATCAAAACTGTAAGGGGATTGCTCTTTTTTAGTTTTTGAGTAGTACCAACGAGCATGACTTCTGTTTTTTTTAGGATTCAGGGTAAGTTTGTTTGCCTGCAGCCAAATAGTCAAACTGAGAAGATCTACGTTCAGTTTACTTTCAATGACATTGGTGTTTCTGTCACCATAATAAATGAGTGTATCATCTGCATACATATCAATGTTGCAGTGATTAGGACAATTAGGCAAGTCGTTAATATAAAGTGAAAAAAGCAGGGGCCCTAGAATTGATCCCTGACGGAATTGCTTACGGAACCGCCCCCCAGCATACAATCTATTCACATGAGGCAATAATGCATGCATAATGTGTGTATAACCGTCTGCTTCCATTGCCAGTCTCGGGTGCGCCATGCATTACCGTATACGTAATGGGTTTGTACTTGAACTCTGTATGACCATGGTATTAGGCAAAATGAAATTAAAAACATGTTTAGCGTCCTGACTTTTTGAAAAAAAGGAAGGAGGTCATATTATTCAAGACAACCGGATGGGCTATTTTTCAAGATGGATGTAGCATGTAAATAGGTATGTGCGCGGTATATAACTGAATCTAAACACATCGTCTGTGTGGTAGGCTATAGTATTATGAGAGTAATAAGCTGGGTAGCAAACCCGTACATCATAAATGAACTAATTTTTCTCCGTCAGAAATCCTTCACATTTTTATTACACTGTTTTTTTTTACATGCAGACTAAACTGAAGAGTATACTGTTAAGTTTCTCCTAAACACTATTATAAAACTCAAACAGGTGTATACTTCCTTCGCACGGTTTGTTTTCTATGTAAAACTGTGAAGCAAGTTGATTGTTAACTAGCGGTACGCCACAAAAAAAATGGCGCCAAGCCTGCAGCTTGCACCTTGCATCTACCAACCCGCATCTATTGTGAGCTTGTGTGATCCTTGACCCGAAACAGTAATACCATAGAGCTCTATGGTAATACCATGGACACACATTTCAAGCACACACCTTGTACGCCACAAAAATTGGCGCCAAGCCAAGCTAAAGCTGGCCCTGTTTGCTTACGAGCGTAGGGATTTTTTTAATTTTTTTTCCCCTGCGTGGCCGGGTGTGGGTGTGTGTGTCATTAAAAATATTTGGCATTGCTCCAACATTTGCAGAGAAAAAGAAGATTAGTTTTCTGCATTTTTTTCTTCAAACATGGTGAGGGGCTTTTATATAGATTGGAATATTTTTAAGAAACCAAATGAGCATTGGTTTATATAAGGAGATTAGCAGAGGATCTATTTTAAATTGATATTACATCGGGTGCGTAGGTCGACGTCAGTGCGGGGCTCAGGTTATAAGCCGCCATTTTGCTCTACGCGAACACATGTAATATACATGGTGTAAAGTTGGTGATCAGAGCAGACCGGCTTATGCTTCTACATACTGCACAATCTGTAGATGTGGAAGGTCAGTTCGTGTGTAAAATTATGATGATTGTTTATTTAACTTTGACTGAAAACAAACTGGCGTTTATAACCTCGAGTGCAACCATGGGATTCGTCGATGAGACGTAGCTGACAAAGGAGTATGTACACACCACATCATTTATGTACATGTATGCTTTTTCTCAGTGTACTTCACTTAAGGTAAAAACATCGCAATAACGAACTGCATTTTGTTTTCTTTTTAGATGTAGATAAAAATCACAAAAATTTCCGGAAATTTTATCATTGTAAACTAGATTCCGGGTCGTATCGTAAACTTGGGTGTGATACCTCACTACACAACGCAATGTCACAATTTTCATGAATTATTATTATTATTTTTTTTGCACCATTAATGCGTCAGTATGACTGTCTTGTAACTAGTAAAAGCAACTCAGGTTGACACACATGCCTCTTGAGAGCACAACTAACAGTATCCAAGAGCGCAGGTGTGGGTGGTTCGATTCCACTGGTGCTTAGTTCAAGATGCGTATCAATCAGCGGTATACCATTCCAAACTAAATATCTGATTGTCCTTTAAAGGGAATGATACGTTTGGAAACTACAATTTAAATGAATGACAAAAAAATGACTTGGTAAGAAGTACAGCAGCGTTTGACAATTATATCAAGCATTTTGTGAAACATTTTACTTCGAAGTTATGGGGTTTGTATCTTCATCAATCAAAGATGGTGTAACAATAAAATATGCGTAAAACAATTACGTTAATGCTCACCTGACATTGAACTTATTACTGTGGGGCTGCGAGAGTTCCCTAAGATATGTGTCACTGCTGTGTATATCCATCCGAGAGCAGATGTAAATATTGATTTAACTACTCTGGCTCAACAAATACATGATTTAGAAAAGCAATCTCCAGATGCAGTTTATCTCATAATGGCCGACTTTAATGAATGTGATTTGAAAGCTGCAATGCCATTCCTACCAGAGGTTGCTGCACCCTTGATAAATATTACAGGAATATAACGGATGCCTACAAGCCGTACAGCAGAGCACCGGTTGGTAATTCGGACCACGACATGATATACCTTCTCCCTAAATATACACAAAAACTAAAGCAAAGTAAGCCTATAACCAGGAAAGTCAGGAATTGGAATCAAAACAACATGGATACGCTTGGTAGCTGTCTTGAATGTACTGATTGGGATGTCCTGCAGGTTCCTGACTCTATTGACGAATCTGCTAGTGTTATCACAGATTACATCAAGTTTTGTGAGGATCTTATTGTTCCAGAAAGGGTTATACAAATTTACCCAAACAATAAACCATGCATGGCTGACAAAAGACATCCGGGAACTTATCTACGCAAAGCAGACGGCCCACAAGAATAATAACACTCAAGAAAATGGTAAGTTACAGAAAGAAATTAATCATATTGTTCGTCTCTGCAAAAGAAAATGTATGGGCTCAAAAATCGAACACAAATTTGAGAATGGAGATCTCAAGAGCGCATGGATTGGGCTGAAAGACATTACAGGTTTTGGTTTTCGCAATAAGCTGGAAATTCCCTCCAGTGATTTTAAACACTTTGTCATTGATCTTAATGCGTTTTTGGGTCGTTTTGGCACCAATAACAGTAATCAGGACTTAGCTTACACCAATTTATGTTTAGACTTAATATATTGTAGTAATTCAAACTTAATGATACCATTGTTCTCACAGCCGCCAAGTTGAAAATGTAAACTTAAATCTATTAGGACAAACAAAGCTGCCGGTCCTGATGGAATTTCTGGTAAGACTTTGAAAGGGTGTACAGAGCTTGCAGGAGTCTTTCAACGACTAATTCAACGGTCTTTGAACACTCACATAATTCCTAAACTTTGGAAATCCTCTGTTATTAGTCCAACTCCCAAAATTCCTAATAAGCCACATGTTCTAAATGACTATAGAACTAAGTTGCATTGACATCTATTGTGATGAAGTGCTTTGAAAAAAAATGTCAGAAGTCTCCTACTTTATGAAACAAGAGAGACGAAGGACCCCTTTTAGTTTGCATATCGTCCACACCGCGGTGTGGAGGATGCTATGATAACATTACTTCATATGGTCATCTTGACAACGGTAAAACTTATGTCCGCTCACTGTTTTTAGATTTTTCTCCGGCTTTTAATACCATTGAACCACATGCTTTTTAACAAAAGTTATATCAATTTAGGCCTGCATCAATTGAACGTTAGCCCTAAGTTGTCCCTGTGAATTAACGATTTCCTAACTCAGCGCCCACAAAGAGTAAGAGTAGCTGGTGTGACTCTGATGAAACAATCCTTAGTACTGGAGTTCCCCAGGGTAGTGTGTCATCGCCCCTCTTGTTCTCCTTATTTATAAGTGACTTGAATGTACAAAGTGACTCATGTTTTGTAATCAAGTATGCTGACGATAGGGAACTGACAGGTTGATTACTGACAATGATGAATCAGAATATAGTAATAACATTAATCAATTTTCTAATTGGTGTGCCAAAAATCATTTAATCCTCAATGTAAAAAAAACGAAAGGAATGGTTTTCAATTTTCAAAGAAACAAACAGATCATGCAACCAATTGAAATTAATGATGTTTCTGTTGAAATAGTAAAGGAGTACAACTATATTGGTTCGGCAGTCGATAACCAGTTGAACTAGAATTCCAACACCACTATAATTTTTTTTTTTAACTAACTTAACCATTTCGTAAGGAAACTCAAATATTTGTATGTGAACACCAGAATGTTAACATTGTTTTATGAGAGTACTATTCGATCTTTAATTATTTGTGTAGTTTTATGTACTTAAAAAAAATGCTGTACAATGGAAAACAAATTTCATATGTTTTCATATGATGGTCAAATAAATTGAATTGAATTGAATGGAACTGAATGGAACTGGACTAAAAACTGTCGACAGACTAGACAAGCAAAATCATCGAAAACATGTGGGAAGCACAGGTAATGTGCATACCTTCTTGGTTGTGTTTTCCTCCATCATGGATTGAGAGTCTTGATCTTGGTGAGCCATATAATGCTTCTGAAATGAAGTTTATGGACCACCAAGTTATTTTGTTTGCTGCCTAAGTACATTGTTGGTGATGCCTTTTTTATTTTTGTATAATTAGGCCTATATGTTTTGAATTTATTTGTTTTTTCTTGGTTTTCTGGGTTTTGGGTGTTTTTTTTGGGGGGGGGGGATGGTTGAGCTATATGTATGAAAGTAAATACAGCAATGACCGGCTAAGAGTCGTTGGGAAATATATCCATGCAATCAGCATTTCACATGGGATTATTGCACACAAAAATATCATAAAATGGACAATAATATTCCCAAACAAAAGCAAATGATAGATTTGTTTGGGTTCGAAGTCCTTTTCTGAAAAACCCCCAATATAACCCGTTTTAAAGTAGCCTAGTGACAGGAATCGATAATGGGTATTGTAGCTTTTTAGTGAGCACCCATATACATGTACATTACATTGTACAGTGAGAACTGCGAGCGACACGTACTGGTACATGTACATGTACGTTGTTTACATATCGATTGAAAACGCAACCGATCAAGGATATACGACATATCCTCGGGTCACAATGTCATCTTTCTACATGTACACATACATACACATGCATGTGAATGTATACTACAAATTATCGGCCGTGCGGTCGGCCCTGCTGCATATCATTATCATCAGATTATGAAATTGCCACAGAGAGTTCGTGAACTGCTCGAATCTACATTCGTACGATAACGACCGAAAGAGGGCGATAGTACTTTTTTAATGAACTGCAATTTGATATGTGAAATATTTTTACTACGAAAGCCAGAAGAAAGAAAAAAAATTGAATCCGTAATAACGGATTCCGAGTCCGTTGCGGCGCTATATTGCAGGTCTCCCCCGGTCGCCCTGCTTATATTTGGGCAAGTGTTATATAATAATAATTTATTCGTTTATATTGCGCCCATTCCATAAAATGTTCACAAGCGCATAACAAAAATAGTTATACAAAGATTAAAAAGCTAACAACCTGTAAAAGTGAGGGGGAAACAAATGTAGGCTAAATACGAGACCCTTACTGGACTTCCCAAATAGTAAAAATGCATTAACATTAAGACAGTAGAAACCAAAATGCATTAGGAGAGGAACAATAAATGCACATTCAGTAAAAAGCTTCTTTAAAAAGATAAGTCTTTAAAACATCAAGGCTACCAGCGTTCCTAATATGGAGTAGAAGTTTGTTTCAGAGGTGCGGTGCACTGTTCTCAAAGGCTCGATCCCCAAGAGCAGCCTTACTACCACCAACAGGGTGGTTAAGAAAAATTCCGTCACCAGAACTGCGAAGGCAGTAACGAGACTGGGACTTGATAGAAACAAGCTGACTTAAGTACTGTGGAGCTAGACTATGTATAATTTTGTAAGTAATCATTAAAATTTTAAATTCAATTCTGTACCGGACAGGAAGCCAATGTAAATCCATAAATAAGGGTGTAATATGACAAAACTTGAATGCATTACAGACGAGCCTGGCACAAGCATTTTGCACTCTCTGAATTTGTTTAATCTTAGTGTTAGGTAGGCCATAAAACAGACTGTTACAGTAATCCAGTCTGGCTAGAGATAAATGCATGAATAAGTGTCTCAGTACATTCCTTAGACAAATATTTTCTTATGCGCCCAATGTTATGCAAATAATAAAACGCACTTAAACAATGCATAACAAAAGAAAACGAATTCAAGAAGTATAAATGAATCAAGTTTTACAAGACAGAAAATAAAATAAGTATGCAGGCCACAAACTAGAAGCCAGAGGGTTCGTGGTGAAAGCCTGGCGGACAGAAAACCCTAGCCAGGGGAAACATTCCCCTAGGGGATTCTGTCGCCCAGACCGTTGTGCGGGGGGAAATGAGAGGGGGACAAATTCCTCTGGCGGACAGAAAACCCTAGGGGGACACCCTTAGGAGATTCTGTTCCCCTGACGTTTTTGATAAACAAAATTAAAAGATTTTTCAGGTAAAATAACATTGACCCGTATACTACACTACAGCGTGTGATGATGCTTGAAGAGAGACTCGTCCAGATGGAAACCTCCAGAGGTGAGAATAAGGCAGAAACCATATTGCAGAGTAATGCTTTGATAATTAAGCAGAATGTTGATACGCACGAAGCTCTGATCTGTGGAGGGTTGCTTCCTCGGCGACCCACCTATGCAAATGTTGCATCCACCTTGCCCCCTAACTCGGCAAGGTTGCTGAGGCCAGACCAACTGATGTCCCAAATGTTGGTTCTACTTCAACTGGTGTCATTGCTCCCAAATCTGGTAATTCTGGTTACCAGACAGTATTGCCGAGAAATGTGAGTGTTCCCACTTCAGTTGATTCAACCCCGACTATATCCACCAAAACTGTTTCAAGATAAGTTGTAGGTTCTAGTTCCCAGAGACCTAAGCAACTAAAAAATCACCGTCAGCAATCACATCCACCGACCAAGCCAGCACCCGCTCCATGTTATCCTGATGTCGAACTTAAATCTGATTCGATTCAATCGTGGGTACTAGTGGGACCTAATGGTAGGCCTGTGAAACAAAAATCGTCTAAATTGACTAATCCTCGACAAAAGGTTATGGGTTGTGCCACTGCTAGTAACGATCTGATTCGTGGAGATACTCTCCCTTTCCTAGAGGGAAATTTCTTTCTGTGCATCTTTTAATTGAGACCTATAGCTATTTCTTTCACGAGGGTTATGCGGGGCACGCTTCCATTCCAGTGACTCTCTTAAGTTAGTTTGTTCATATTTTTAACCGTTATCCATAATCTGCATACAAAATCGCCTTTGTCAAATACTCCTGACCAATTGTAAAAAAAAAAAAAAGGGTAAATTTGGTGCAGTAATTAACTTGTATCCGTCTGGAAGTAAAACTAACTCAAAAAATCACGTGATTTATCCGAACCAAAAGTCTGGTTCGGATAAATCACGTGAGTAAATGATTGCACGTAACGTCGCACTAATATTGCCGTGTCGAACTCAAATGATTTCCGTACGAAAAAAATGTGACAATTAAAGCAAATCGGTGAGAAACGTAGAATTTAGTATTAAAAATCACTTTAAAGTGATTCAAAATGGCGGACGTAGAAGAAAACTGTCAAAGAGTCATGTTCCATGATGGCAAATTGAGCTGTGACACTCAAATACTAATATTTCCACCGTTGTCGAGTGGCGTTCGTCGTCTTTTAAAAGAGAGCCAAGCAAAATCGACTAGTTTAATTTTGAATTATACAGAATTTGTTCCGGGCAGAAGTTGTTCCACCCAAACCCGTAATAACTCAAAGTTACGTTACTATGAGAACGTTCACATTGTTACTCTCCTCTACCCTGGAAGACATTAAGAGTTATATTTGACACCGTGTACGGAGACTATACGCATGCAGGCTTCAATAACTTTGAACTTTATGGTAAGTGTAGCCAACAGCCAGACACCGTGCTTCTAGATTACCTTCAGTTAGAGACGGGTTTGTATAGTTTTAATTTTTGTAGCTAAAATCTGGGTCCAAACGTGTGTCTTTAACTTCAAGTTCAGCCAGCAGTAATGATCAAAATTGTACTATTTATTACACGTGCGAAAGTTTGAGAAATCTGATGATTTTTGGGGGGAATAAATGATAAGTAGGCCTAGTTATTAAGATATGCCTTCCTGTTCTAATCGAACGTCAAGGTCATGATGGGGTCACGACCTGCTTAGCATTTGTTCAGTGTTTGAACCCCTTTCCGATGACGTATAAATTATTTTAAAAACGATTTGTGGTTCCTGACGTATGACTTTGCTTCAAACATTAATTTTTTGAATTGATGTTACATAAATATTGACAAAATAGGGAGACCGCTAACTTAGTACTAGATGGCTCAGTTGGTAGAGCGCCTGTACGTTAATCCGGAAATCGCTGTTCAAATCCCGCTCAAGTCAATGTTTCTTTGTTCAACCCCAGATCAGAGAATCTTTGATGTTATCCCGAACAAACAATGAAAGACTCATGACACACAGTATTTGATGCTCATTGTCTCGCACGGACAGGGTCAAAATTTATTTCCTTTCAATTTTACTCTTTTGTTTAAAAGAAACATTTCAACAATCAAAGGAGTCAGCCAACTCTATGAAAGGGGTTTAAACAAAAGTGGACGAAAAGCCACTACACACAATTCTTTTCCTCCAGTGATAAGACTTGAGGAACTTCCTTATGTCTATCAGGAATCCAAGAATTATCAAATTCAAATAAGTTCGCCGCGGACTTACACAACATAAAAATCAAAATACACGGCTTTGGAAGTGTCTACTCTAAGGCACTAACTCCACTCGGTGATGACACCGGTGAAGCCAAAGGGAGCAAGCAATAAAAGCAAGCGTATGAGATTTAATGGCTGACACCTTAATTCGTGTCTATTGTTATAACTATATACATCACCTGCTCCGAGCGTCTGCCGAAGCATTTCTCGCAGGAGTCTACCTGAAAGAAACTTATTTTATCATAATTTAATTCAATTTTACAACATATCATTTAATCAATAGTTTACGTGATGATAACTAAATTGCAGAGACTTTTTTGTATGCACCGTAATCCAGATTTAAACGTACCCTCGTCTAGTATTATCTGATGTTCTAATCAATGTGTTCTTTATGGGAGAGGTGGGTGGGAAAGAAAATAAATTTGGACCCTCTCTCTACGATGCCGTGACAGAGAATGAACTGCAATGCTTCCCGCGGCGGCAATTATCGACCTACGCCACTTGTGATTGGTTCGTCAAATTGACACAACCCTTGAAACACGCATCATGACCGCGCGTCCCCAAAATAAGGAGACAATGAGACTTAGCGGACCGGAGCACTATTTGCCAAGGATAAATGAGTTTTTTCTTCGATGTTCGAAATAAAACGTTATTACCATAATGTAGGATATTAATCGTTTGCTTATTTTAAAGCAATGGTCTGTTTTTGAAAAACTACTTAGAGGGACACATTGCCTTCTGATTGGGCGACTTCGCTTTATAAAATGAACACGGCTGAAAAGATGTTTTATAAGTAGAACACATTGATTCACACCCCTCTAAATTGTTTTGTTTTCCTTTACTTCGTGAACTATTACGGTCCGTACTTTGGTGAGGACAGAAATTTGGTTCTACGAAATGGCGGAGCGTGCTAGGTCCCGAAATGAAAGGAAAACCATACAATTTCGAGGTATATCTTTGTTGATCGTTATATTCTACTATTAAAACATTTTTCCAACCATTTAACCTGCGAAGTGAAATTATTATTTTTTATCCACGAAGATTTTTGTACATTTTGAAAGCAGTGCCGGTCGGCTGCACCATGATGCATTGGTATGAATGCAAGGGAAAGTGAATGCTAGGGGAAAGCACATCTGGGTCGACCTGGGCAAGAACGTAATCGAGCGCACCCAAAGTGGGGCTCTAATTTCAAATTGTTTTGCTAGACTAATTTTTCAATAGCCAGAGTCCTTATGGAAGTGAAAAATATATAAATATATATCACAAACCTCTGAAGCCCTATTTCCATTACAATTTTGGATAGAGAAAATAAAAGTTGTAATTTGGGTTTCAGTGCTGGATTGTACCTAATACAATAATTAAAATCAACTGTACAATACATCTATTTTTCAAGGCCTCAGTATTTTGACCTCAGTGATGAAGTTCAATCACACCAACAAGCAGCAAATGAAAAGTAGATTCTCAAAATATGCACTGACTTGTTCCCATTGTTGATATAAGCGTTGAATTACTGTAACTTGACACCCAATGACGTCTTGATGAAAACAATTGTTTTTCTTACTAAAAAATGTTATATTGTACAAGATGTTTTGTTTTTTTACTAATCCCATTCAAATGCCTTTTAAAACACATTTGCTTACCTAGGAATTACATATGTTGGTCATGCACAAATCCAATGGGGGTGTATGTATGTTCTAACCAAGTGGTTCACCTTCGGTTAGGAATAAACTGCGGCGCAATCTCAGACACATTGCCGTGGTTGCGCAACCCAGTGTTTTATCCATGGGGTTATTTTTAGTGGCCTAGAATAACTCTTAGTAAAAACATTACAAGCTACACACTTAAAACCCTGCAGTAAGCGGGCGAGCCAAGGTTTTCAAGGCACAATTTGCATGTTTTGTTAATTACACCTGTTATGAATGAAGTAGAAAGCCTTTTTTCTTGACTTTATCCATTATACGATTGAGAAACATAATATAGAATTTGAGTGGCCTAGCTTATCTGGTTTACCATCTACATCCAAATCAAGTGGCACTGGTCCAAGGTTCCTGGGGAATTCCCCATAGACTTGTGTTGAAAAAATGCCTTAGCATACATGTACATGCTGGGTAATTGAAAGTGCCTGGCAGGCTTGTCTGTCAACATATAACCTTACGGCCTTGATGGTGCCAGCTGGCGGGCTTCACCAAAGCTTCCAAAGAGGTATTTACTATTGCGGTCAGGGGTGGGGTGCTTTTGTTTGACTTTGTAAATGGAGCGTGAATTGATTTTTTTTTTTTTTTTTTTTTTTTCTTATTGATACTGATAGGCCTCTAGTAGAATCGTTTAGGGCGCTGGGGGGTATGGGGGAATTGTTTTACAATCTCTAGACCATCTCAAAGGTGTTGGGGATGCTCAGAGTCCATTATGCAGCAATAAATCCCCGTGTGTGTAGTGTATTAGTGTTTGTTATAGTGTGCCATGATTTTCATGGCTCGCCTAATGCATAGCGTTTTTGTACTGGATTACACACTGCAGGGTTTAAGAAAAAGTCTTTAAAAAAAGCACACGATCAAAAGCCTGGCATTTGATTCGTAGCGAGGTTTACATGGACGGCTGTTTTAGAGACTAGCAAAGCTATCGCCAAAATCAGGTTGCGTAAACCTTGAACAGAGACTAAAGTACAAGCATGTTTGGACTTTGCTCCTTGCGGTCAATAGAACGATAAGCCGCTCACAATGCAACTGGTATTGCATTGTGTGTGTTTTCAGTGCAGTTCTTTTCCCGCGGTTTAACAGCGGGTCAATGCATACCCGATTTCAACCGGAAGTGAAGGTCAAATAGGTAACATTTCTGTGGCAAAGTTTGAGACCGCTTATGGACCTACAACATGATGTAACATTTGTGAGTTGTGTGTGTGTAAAAAGTATGAATAATTCCTAAAGTATGAAATTTGAAATTTTCAACTTCCGGTTTGAACAGGAAGTCAAGGTCAAATGGTGTAATACTCTGTGTAGTAATTGCTACATTTTTCATGACCTCTGCGATGATGTATAGATTGAAATAATAGCTAAAGTACTTCTCGAGTCATGAATTTTTGAAGTATTAAACTTTGATTTACTGTATTTTGACACCTAATGACGTCATCTTAACGTCACAACTACCTGATGGAGGTTGTATTACGGTCCTAACATGGTGTTAATTTGAAGTTGATTTGATATACAGAAATAATGTTTTTTACCGGGAAAGTGATTTTTTAAAGAAAAACACAGAGGCAAACTTTGACCTTCCGGTACGACCGGAAGTAGTAAAGGTCATGTGAATTTTGCGTTAACTTTTTAAATGTTGGCCGTGTCTTGATCTATCATATGCCCAAATATGAATACTGTAGCGAAAATATTCAGAGACCTTAAATGGCTGGTAATTTGACACCTGATGACGCAATCGTGACGTCACACCTTACTTTCCTTCTGATAGTTATATTCTAACTTCACATGAAGTTTCAAGTTAATCAAACTATGCGTTTGCCTGCGGACAAGTCTCGTTCGTAAGAGTAAGAAAAACTATAAAAAATGAAATAAATAAATAATAAAACGAACAAAAACAATGAGTTGTTCGTGCTTTGCACGAAGATCTCAATAAAAAACGAACAAAAACAATGAGTTGTTCGCGCTGTTGCACGAACACCTCAATAAAAAAGATAAAAATAAAAACAATGAGTTTTGTTTGCGCTGTTGCACGAACACCTAAAAAAAACACGAACAAAAACAAAGTGTTGTTCGGGCTAACTGCCCGAACACCTAAAAACCAAACAAAAACAATGAGTTGTTCGGGCTATTGCACGAACACCTCAAGAAAGAGTTGTTCGCGCAAACACCTAAAAAAATAGAATTTAGTGTTTGTAGAAACAAACACTCGGTGTTCGGCTATCAATGGGGTCATTGTTGTGTTAATGTTAACTGTTTAATTAATCTGTTTGGAATGGAAATAAAGGTAACAATGGGGCAATGCTTATGTACACAATGGCAACTGTGTATTCGGCACAAATAGTATGTCTTTATGACATGTGGTTCGGGAGATATGATTTGTATACTTTGAGCTTTCTTTTTGGACCAGAAGTAAAGGTCCAAGTGGGGTCATGCTTCTGTATAAGATGTCAAGTGTGTATCTAACTAACAAACAGCGCAAAGATTTTTATATTTTATTAAATGTGGTTCAGGAAATATTTTTCATTTGAACTTTAGCATTCTCGGTAGCTGCACCAATTTGCTGGAACAAGCTCCCTCTACACATCCGTGACTCATTTTCGATCAGCTCATTCAAGTCTCAGCTAAAAACACATCTTTTCAGACAATGTTAAAGGGCTTTGAAACGCCTGTGGAAAGCGCTATACAAATTCTATTCGTATTATTAACTTCCTGTTTGGACAGGAAGTTAATGTCAAGGTGGGGTTATGCTTTGGAACAAAATGTCAAATGTGTATTAAGCAAACAGACAGAGCAAAGATTATGACCTTATGACATGTGGTTAATAAGAAATTATTTGTAAACTTTGAGTTTCCTGTATGGACTGGGAGTAAAGGTCAGTTTCTTAAAAAAACAAAACACCACAAACATTGCGTCTTTATTACATGTGGTTCAGGAGATACGTTATAAAGTAATAAGCTTTGAATTACCGTGACTTGACACCCGATGATGAAAAAAGGTGTGTTTCATTCTAACACATTTTATAAGGTACAAATAGGCATGTAACTTATCCCAATATTAAGCCTTAAAAAACCTAGACGTACCTGGGAATTACACATGTTGGCCATGCACAAATCCAATGGGGGTATGTACTAACTAATTTTCCACCTTCGGTTTGGAATAAACTGCATTGTCGGCCCCACAATTCTACGAAACAAATTGGAAATACTCCATAATAAATCGTCCTGGTTTGAAAACATATTAATGGGATTTTTTGCTCAGCTGATCCACAGTTATCGGGTGAATGTGAAAGGTCAACATGGGGTCATGGCCAAAGTTCAATGTTAAATGCTCAAAGGGTTTATAACTGAAAACAAATGAACATTGGCAGTGTACTTCTTGAAATATGGTCCCACTTCCGGTTGCCCCGGAAGTAAAGGTCAACAATGGGTTACGGTAAGCCAAGGCTAATCTCCAATGCCCACCCAGCTAACAATTTGACGTTCTCACAACGTCGTTTTGAAGTCAGACTTTGGTGTAAGTAACGTTATTAACATAACGTTGTAGCTATATACTTTGTCGACTCCCCTATACGTTTTCCGAACGTATTGACGCAACGTAACAACGTAGCAACTTTTATTTAACGTTGCAACAACGTTCTCAGAGCGTGTTTGTTTGGTTGTTATATAGTTATCTAAGTAACGTTGTAGCAACGAATTTTTGTCGACTCCCCTGTACGTCTTTAGAACGTAATGATGCAACGAAACAACGACGTTGTTGGTACGTATACACAACGTTGCAAATTTGTAAATAATCCATTAAAAAGAACGTTGCAACAACGTATCTTTTTCCAGTAGCCTCAACGTCGTCACAACGTCAGCCTAATGTTATGTTATTGATTGTTATATCAATTAATTATACAATAGTTTCATGAATAATATTGTTAAAGGAACGTTACAGAATTGGAAAGAAAAAACACTTGTAAAATATACTTTTTGATCACAGATTTGCATAAAACTTTCACGGTCTAATGATGATGATAGTAGAAAGCATCCCTTGAAATATGTCTGTCTGAAATGCCATATTTGATGAGAAATTAATAAAATAATTTTCCGATAGGAGTTTATCGCTCAGTGAGTGTTTTATTCATTTGTTGAATCTTTATGATTTCATGCAAATGTGTAATCGGTTTTTCACTCTTTTCTCGTTACCCAGACGGCCGATCGATCTCAAACTTCTACAGGTTTGTCAGTTTATGTATATGGTGGATTACATAAAGTGCTTACACTGCCAGCAACTGTTTTGTTAGCAAAAACCAATTCGTTAATGTTCCTTTAAGTGATATGTCATCATGATCAATGAATTATTTTTACAAACTTACCTACTACGCGTTGCCGTAACCGGACTTGTATACTTACACCTGTATACTATACATGTATATATACAGACCGATTTCCTGACTTTGGCAATCACGGGTGTGTAATTTCTTTAATTGTTTTCATTTTCTTAATATTTCTGAACTAAAATTACATGTTTAGTTATTGAATTATATTTATCCATATGATCCTCTGTTAGTTTAAACAATTACAAGAAGAAACAAGTACACCTAGTTTATAAATGTGGCAAATTTCGTGAAATATTTTGTATAAATTGTACAACTTCTAATCCCAATCTACTAATTTGCATATGTGATATTTACGTTGTCATGACGTTGTCATATTAATTTGTAATAGACATGCAGCATTCCGCACGCTGGTCAATGCGGCAAGTTGAGCGTAAAACCTGAGCGGAAACGTAGGTCTTCAACACTGAAACAAAACACATTTAGTGGTACCCTATATAAAGAACTTCAAACTTCAAATAGGAACAAATTTTGGTTTTAGAGGAAGTTTTTAGCGGGGAACAAAACGGCTTTAGTGAAGAAAGAAAATCCTATCAAGGGTAAATGTTTCTCTAGAAGATTCGACGGCTTGGAATGCCGCTGTATATGGGGTATTGGGGAGGGGGGAGTAGAATCGAATCTCTCCCCAAACCGGTGAACTGTTGCTTGACATAATAAGCTCAGTTAAATGCTACTAATGATTAGTAACTGTTCATATTGATCATTAAATGCCAATGTGACAGCAACGCCGTTCCTCAAGTGCCTATTGTATTGATGACAACCGATATAAAAAACTAAATTGAGAACGAACAGCGATGTCAGGCCTACCAATAGTCGTTAGCTACGGAGCCCCTAAAGGGACAGGTAAAAAAAATGAAAAGGTTAAAAGAAAATCCAATATTGTTTCTTTCCTTCGAAATATTATTTCGTTCCCACGAAAAAGTATTTCGTTTCCTCGAAATATTTGCTTTACCACGAAATATTAATTCCTTCCCTCGAAATCATTTTGTTCCCTCGAAATGTTAATTCGAGGGAACGAAATAAATTATTTCGAGGAACGAATTGATTTCGAGGTAACGAAATGATTTCGAGGGAACGAAATGATTTCGAGGTAACGAAATGATTTCGAGGGAACAAATAATATTTCGAGGGAACGAAATAATATTTTGTTTTACCTATTCAATTTGTTTTTACCTGTCCCTTTAGGGGCTCCGTAGTTATCTAATAAATGTTCTCCAAAACCATCCAAACGAGCTGCTTGAACTATTCAACAAAATGGTCTAAACATCGCCAATACAAACTAAAATACAACGCCAAACGATTTCATAGTCGAAACATAAGCGCTATTATTTGTACGTTGTAATTAAACTAAAATACATTATGTCACAGCGTGATGGTACAAGCAAAGATAATACTTTGTGATAAAACTACAAGGCCACAACGTGATAGTTACAATATACGTTTGAAGGTAAAGACAACGGGCTGTCACAACTTGAATAGTAGGCTACCTTTTTTGCAATGCCAAAATACAACGTAATGACAACGTGATCCTCAAAGCTTATACATTACGTTTTGACAATACCAAAATACGACGACAAGACAACATAAAGCCGAAACTTAAATATTCTTGCAACATTCTTGCAACAAAGTCAAAACGTTGTCATCCCATCGACCAAATTGCAACCTTATCACAACGTTGTGCAACGTTGTAACAACGTATTGTGTTAGCTGGGCAAGGAGTCTATATCTGTAAAAAGTTTGAAAATCGGGTGTGTACTTCTTGAGATATGGTCCCACTTCCGCTTGACCCGGAAGTAAAGGTCAACCTCGGGCCACGATTAACAAAGGCTAATCTTCAATGCCCAAGGAGTCTACAATTGTAAAAAGTTTGAAAATCGGCTGTGTACTTCTTGAGATATGGTGTCACTTTCTGTTGACCCGGAAGTAAAGGTCAACATGGGGTCACGGTAAACCAAGGCTAATCTTCAATGCCCAAGAAGTGTCTAACTGTTTGAAAATCGACTGTGTACTTCTTGAGATATGGTGCTGCAAAGATTTTCACCTCAGTACATGTGACATTGGTCAAGTCTCAACACATGGTGGCGCTGTAACAGTTTTTATACTATAACCTTCATTCTGAAAGTGACCCTAAACTTTAACAGGTTTCACAGTTGCAAAAAATTAGTTAGTGGCCTGACGTTTCGACCCTAGCAGAGTCTTTCTCGAAGGCTAAATGACAAGACAACACACATACATGCATACAAGGGGGACAAAAGCAGTCAAGTGGAAAAACATGAATAGAGAGAGTGGAGAGAGAAAAGCAAGAAGCATTCAGAAAAAGCAGGGGGTAAGCAGGGATTATGAAGACAAAGGGGGGGGGGGGTTGGAGGGAAGGGGATGGCTAGACCACAAAGAAGTTGGAAACACAAAGGACAAAATGGAAGGTTGGAAGAAAAGTAAATAATTAGTTAATAGGGCAGACTAAAAATATGGATATCTGTGGGGGAGAAGGGAGAGGGCAAAGACAAAGGGTTATTAGTCATTTCCTTCTTGGATGTTCAAACCATGGGGTTGAATGGTCTTTATGCGCCTTATCCACAATTTCTCCCTACTCAGACGAACAGTCTCTCTGGAGTTACCTAGTGCCTCAATGCCCTGTAAATTCATGTCAAAAATGGAGTGGTTAGGAAGATTGAAGTGGTGTCCTACAGGTGTATCCAGCTTGTGGGTGTTGACTGTTGATCTGTGGCCGTAGAAACGCCTCTTCATTGTAGTTCTTGTTTCACCTATGTATTGAACACCACAAACTCTGCAAGATATTAGATAGATTAGATTAGTTGTGGTGCAGGTGACATGACCCCTTGTCTTATGGGTGGTACCACCTGTATGGCTGGTAAAGGAGTCAGATTCCCTGATGTGTTGTCTACAAACGATGCATTTTGATGTGTTGGAACACCTAAAAGTACCCTGTGGCAAAGGGGGATTAACATCATCATCAATGGGTGGGACTTCTGCCCGGACGATGAGATCCCTGAGACTGGGTGGGCGTCGGAAGGCAACTGTTTCACAGTTAATACCATAGTGCACTGAACGAATGCAAGAAACATTGAACACTAGAGGGCGTTCCACAACAATTGGTTGCGCACCCTTGTTTATGTTGATGTGTGATTGCGTAAAATCAAAATGCAGCAATGAAGACGTAATGTTTTGTTAACTAACGTTTGTTTTACTGGAAATTTTGTTCATGAAACAGATGGTTAAACGTGTAACCAACCGTTTCATAAAAAAATGTTTACATCACAAAACCGTAAATGCACAGAGTTAGTAAGCCTTTGACTGTTACATGATTACCCAGTTAACCGACTGATAATCTTGTTAAATGTTTACATTTTTGCGGTTGGGATCAGCGTATCAAAATTCACTTGAAAAGTGCTGCGAAATGCTGAGCATTAAAATTGCTATCACGATTTACAAAATCAACCGGATCCCATGCAACACACAAAACACCCAAATCATTTTCAATTTACAGGCTAACGGTCTTTGTTATTTCATTACTTTGCGTGCGGCATTAATTGTATTAAGAAACATTGAACGCTAGAGGGCGTTCCACAACAAATCGATTGCACATGATCGTTTACTTTGCAGGGTGATTGCACAAAGTCAAAATGCTGCAATGAAGACCCAATGTTTTTTATTGTTTGAGTGGCTGTGTTAATGGTTTGTTTTGTTCATGAAACAAACGGTTACATGTATTACCCCCCCATTTTAGAAACGGTTACACATTTACAAAAAAACAAAAACGTAAATCATCAGGCTTTGTAAGCCTGCCTGTGACGGTCACACATCCGATTAATAGCCGGGTTAAACATGTATATTATAACGGTTCGGATAAATGTTAAAAAATCATCCTCAAAAAGTGTCACAAACTTTTGACCATAATAAATGCTGCAATGCAGATGTAATGTTTTTGATCACACTTCCGTTTGTATTATCATTTTTTTACTTGAATATTTGTTCATGATGCGAACGGTTAAGCCCGGTTCATACTTCCTACGAATGCAAATGCTTTGAAAACAGAGTTGTGACATCAAACTCACGTCATATTGCTTCGCATTCGCATTTGCAGGAAGTAATCACTTCGCTGATTTGGAATCACTTTGCTTATTCGGAATCAATTCGCTTAATCGAAATTAATTCGCTTATTCTGAATTTGCTGATTCGTAACCATTTTGCATATTCGTAACGATTTTGATCATTCGTTAACCCTTACGGTTGTTGAAGTAGAACGTAAAGTTAAATACACTTCATTTATCAAATGTGAATGAATTAATATTCGCCTATTCAGAATAATTTCACTGATTTGGAATAAATTTACTTATTCGGAGTCAATTTGCTTATTCAGAATTAATTTGCTTTTTGTTAATAATTTTGCTCATTCATAACCATTTCGCTTATTCGTTACGGTCTTGCTCATTCGTAATCATTACGCTTGTTGATGTAGATTGTAGTTAATTACACTTAACACTATATCATTCAATGATTCACCACAAGCAACATGAATGATATCACCGTTTCAATGTTCATTCATAAAATGTGAATGAATCATTACGCTTATTCAGAATCATTTTGCTCATTCGTAACCATTTCACTTATTTGTAACGATTTCGCTCATCCGTAACCATTACACTTGTTGATAAAGATTGTGAAGTTTTTGAACTACACTTAACACTACATCATCATGATTCACCACAAGACACATACATTGATAGTACCATTTCGATGTTCATTTATAAAATGTGTATTCCGTGTAAACTTCCAAATCTCGGGCAGGTGTATTCGTCCGTGCACGGTCCATTTTTACGTAGATGGAGTGTTATGATGCCTAGATCGAAGCCAAATAAATAAGTAAAGAAACAGGTGTTTATGTTCAACACTGGTTTGTCTTCTCTGATAAGTTTCAGACAAAAATTGCTGTCACTTTGTGGTGATTGACAACACACGTAAAGCGAAAAAATGCAAAAATAGCGCTACTCGAACAAGTTTTTGTCGCCTGTCTGCCTAACCTATGCTGAGGCTAGGGAGATGGAGCTAACACATTGCACTTGATTGAAATGATTCTAAGTGAGCATTTTAAATCAGAATAAGCAGTGTGATTGCTAGTAAACCAAATAATTCTGACTTTGTAAGCAAGATTATTTTGTGCGTACACAAATCGTTTTGTGGAATCGTTCTATTTCAGGCTATAAATTATAATAATCGAGGTAGAAATAGACCAGGCTAGTATAAATTAAAATGAACTCTTGCAAGTGCTCTCACCAAACATACCACCAAATAATTCTCGTTTTATTTTCCGGGAAAATGAAATTCTCAGGAGCCAAAAATACGAAAAAGAATATGTGGTACTGTTCGTTTTAATGTAGGTACAAGTTTCTCATTGTAAAAAGAAAGTAAAATGTATGCTTTAATAATATTGAAATCGTCGAGATCCCGAAGGGCCTCGAACTTGCGATCATTGGCTTGGCAATAAACGCGGTAAACCACGGTGCCATCAGACCATCGACGCATTAGCTTTATTACTTATATTATTATACTGTATATTTTGAATAGACTTGTTCAAAGTCCGCCATCGTTGTAGTCTCATGTTAACAGTACAAAGAATACGACAGCATCGGAACAGCTAAACAAAATAACAAATCTCGACGATTACAATAGCTGTTCCGACTGAAAGTCCGGAACAGCTTATAATACAAAAAATACAAAATCTCGACAGAAACAATAGCTGTTCCGAATGAAAGTCCGGGAAACAAAGCTAATTAAAAATCTCGTACGCTTACAATAGCTGTTCCGACTGAAAGTCCGGAACAGCTAATAATAAATCAAATACAAAAAACTCGAAAATAAACACATAGCTGTTCTCCAAACTGAAAGTCTTGGAAAAGCTAAAATAATAAAATCTCGACGTATTACAATAAGCTGTTCCGCCCTAACAGTTCTGAAACAAGCTAATAAAAACAATAAAAATATATATAAATCTCCACGATTTCAATTAGCTGGATACTGAATGAAAGTTCTGAACAGCTAAACAAATAACATCTCGACAGAGACAATAGCTGTTCCAACTAAGTTGGG
>JASTWB010000031.1:0-115000 GCA_032158295.1 Pycnopodia helianthoides
GGCTCTCCAGCATCTGTCTTGGCCAAGGTCCATGGCTCTTTCACATCAAAGAAGTTTGACCTTGGTTTGTTGAGTTGATCCCTGGAAAGTCTTCCACTACATGTCTGAAATTCTTTCAGCGTGATTTTTGAATTTCTTATTACAAAATAAGGCTTTAAAAAGACTATGAATGTCCATAGACACTGAATGTCCGTTTACTGCTGAGTAGGGCGTTACAAAACAGCAAGGATGTTTTTGTGGGGGGGGGGGGGGACGACGGGGAGAGAATGTTTATTGTCAGGGGATGTCGACAGTGAATGTTTATTGTAGCGTTGGGAATGGGTGGCCCAAGCATTTTGCGCGGGATTGTCTGAAAGTTCCTTTAGTTGATTTTGCGGAGTTGACTGCACACAGATATACTCCAATCTTTGGTGGATCAGAGACAATTCATAAGTGAAGCAAAGCATTTGATACATAGTTATAGAAAGCAAGAGCCAATTTACAACATGGTGTTTCGTGGCTTAATTTCGAACGAAAATCGTGCATATATTCGTCTTTTGCGGAAGAGCGGAAAATCACAGAGAGAAATAGCGGCAACGTGCAATGTATCCCGTAGTTCTGTTCAGCGGAATTGTAAACATGAAGGGCAAGTTCGCCGGTGTCACCGTGGCCGAGGTGGGCGAAAAAGACTTCTTTCTAAGCGCCAGGAGCGTCTTTTGGTGAGAAATGTACAGAAACTTAGGAAAACAGAGGGGCCATTTACCTCGGCAAGAATAAAGTCTGCATGCAGACTGATGCATGTCTCTGATAGAACCATGAGGCGCGCCATGAATAGACTTGGATTCAAGTACAGGCAAGCTCGTAAAAAGGGACTTGTAACGGATTTGGATCCGAAGAAGAGAGTGGGGTTCGCCAAGAAGATGACCCGTCAGTACCCGCCAAATGTGTGGACAGATCACGCATGTCTGACGGTTCACCACACGATTCACCATGGCATGTTTGCTTGTAACTTACGTGAAAAAGGTTTTTGTTCAACACGAAAAGGGCATTACAGTGCACAAACAACACATAACCTGTCCATATTCTTTTGAACCACCTCATTCGGTTATTTGGCAGAAAATCAAACGGTTAACCCTCAAAACCAAAATAGAAAAGAAATTTATGAAATCTCTTTATTTACTCTACTACGGTGAACCGTGTAGACTTGGTTTCAAGCCTGCGATCGTGGCTTTTAGTCTACTTGATAGCCAATACATTATTGGGCCAAATAGCGCACATTGTTATATTGGCCCATGATGGCTTATCTGTGGGGGCGTTTCTCGTGCCTGATACAGAGGAATAACCGCGATCTCAGACTTGAAATCAAGTCTATCAATGGTGTAAGTCTATGAATGGTGTAATGGTTAAGAGATACGCTTAACAAGTCAAATGTCTTGAACCTAAATGGAGTTCAGGAGAGACAAAATGCTCGTGTTTTTTTTTTCTCTTATTTTTTATCACCTTCCTCGACAAACAATGAATGTTCATTGTTTATAACCATTCTTTCATTTTTCAATCCCATTGTTTCTATTCTCTTATTACTTATTTTGTATTAATGCTCACAACATAATACCACCCCAACAAAAAAATTACACAAATTTCAACAACAAAAATGTTGCCTGTGTGTGTTCTTTTGTGTTCAAACGCTCTACTCGGCAAGAAATAGTCATTTACTGTCAAAGCACAATCATAGTCAGACCCCCCCCCTCCCCGACAAAAACATCCTCACTGCTTCGAATTGTGTATTAACGCCGTTTTCAGCAATACATGAACATTGGCTGTCTCTGAACATTCTTAGTCAGCCCCCCCCCCCAAAAAAAAAAAAAAAAAAAAAAAAAAAACAAAAATCATCCTTGCTGATTTGAATTTTGTTTTAAACGCCCTACTCAGCGATGAATGGCAATCAAGCTGTCTTTGGACATTCATAGTCATTTTAAAGCCTTATTTTGTAATGTTTAACCAAAAAATTCACGCTTAAAAAATTTCAGACAATCCCGGCCATAACGGTCTTCTGCGTTCCAGACAACATTGAGCGGGGGGACGGGGGACGGGGGAGAGAATGTTTATTGTGAGACAGGGAATGGTTATTGTATGGTTATTGTAACGTTATAGGAACGGGTGGCCCAAGCATTTTGGCCGGGATTGTCTGAAATTCTTTCAGCGTGATTTTTGAATTTCTTATTACAAAATAAGGCTTTAAAAAGACTATGAATGTCCATAGACACTGAATGTCCGTTTACTGCTGAGTAGGGCGTTACAAAACAGCAAGGATGTTTTTGTGGGGGGGGGGGGGGGGGACGACGGGGAGAGAATGTTTATTGTCAGGGGATGTCGACAGTGAATGTTTATTGTAGCGTTGGGAATGGGTGGCCCAAGCATTTTGCGCGGGATTGTCTGAAAGTTCCTTTAGTTGATTTTGCGGAGTTGACTGCACACAGATATACTCCAATCTTTGGTGGATCAGAGACAATTCATAAGTGAAGCAAAGCATTTGATACATAGTTATAGAAAGCAAGAGCCAATTTACAACATGGTGTTTCGTGGCTTAATTTCGAACGAAAATCGTGCATATATTCGTCTTTTGCGGAAGAGCGGAAAATCACAGAGAGAAATAGCGGCAACGTGCAATGTATCCCGTAGTTCTGTTCAGCGGAATTGTAAACATGAAGGGCAAGTTCACCGGTGTCACCGTGGCCGAGGTGGGCGAAAAAGACTTCTTTCTAAGCGCCAGGAGCGTCTTTTGGTGAGAAATGTACAGAAACTTAGGAAAACAGAGGGGCCATTTACCTCGGCAAGAATAAAGTCTGCATGCAGACTGATGCATGTCTCAGATAGAACCATGAGGCGCGCCATGAATAGACTTGGATTCAAGTACAGGCAAGCTCGTAAAAAGGGACTTGTAACGGATTTGGATCCGAAGAAGAGAGTGGGGTTCGCCAAGAAGATGACCCGTCAGTACCCGCCAAATGTGTGGACAGATCACGCATGTCTGACGGTTCACCACACGATTCACCATGGCATGTTTGCTTGTAACTTACGTGAAAAAGGTTTTTGTTCAACACGAAAAGGGCATTACAGTGCACAAACAACACATAACCTGTCCATATTCTTTTGAACCACCTCATTCGGTTATTTGGCAGAAAATCAAACGGTTAACCCTCAAAACCAAAATAGAAAAGAAATTTATGAAATCTCTTTATTTACTCTACTACGGTGAACCGTGTAGACTTGGTTTCAAGCCTGCGATCGTGGCTTTTAGTCTACTTGATAGCCAATACATTATTGGGCCAAATAGCGCACATTGTTATATTGGCCCATGATGGCTTATCTGTGGGGGCGTTTCTCGTGCCTGATACAGAGGAATAACCGCGATCTCAGACTTGAAATCAAGTCTATCAATGGTGTAAGTCTATGAATGGTGTAATGGTTAAGAGATACGCTTAACAAGTCAAATGTCTTGAACCTAAATGGAGTTCAGGAGAGACAAAATGCTCGTGTTTTTTTTTTTTTCTCTTATTTTTTATCACCTTCCTCGACAAACAATGAATGTTCATTGTTTATAACCATTCTTTCATTTTTCAATCCCATTGTTTCTATTCTCTTATTACTTATTTTGTATTAATGCTCACAACATAATACCACCCCAACAAAAAAATTACACAAATTTCAACAACAAAAATGTTGCCTGTGTGTGTTCTTTTGTGTTCAAACGCTCTACTCGGCAAGAAATAGTCATTTACTGTCAAAGCACAATCATAGTCAGACCCCCCCCCTCCCCGACAAAAAACATCCTCACTGCTTCGAATTGTGTATTAACGCCGTTTTCAGCAATACATGAACATTGGCTGTCTCTGAACATTCTTAGTCAGCCCCCCCCCCCCCAAAAAAAAAAAAAAAAAAAAAAAAAATCATCCTTGCTGATTTGAATTTTGTTTTAACGCCCTACTCAGCGATGAATGGCAATCAAGCTGTCTTTGGACATTCATAGTCATTTTAAAGCCTTATTTTGTAATGTTTAACCAAAAAATTCACGCTTAAAAAATTTCAGACAATCCCGGCCATAACGGTCTTCTGCGTTCCAGACAACATTGAGCGGGGGGACGGGGACGGGGGAGAGAATGTTTATTGTGAGACAGGGAATGGTTATTGTATGGTTATTGTAACGTTATAGGAACGGGTGGCCCAAGCATTTTGGCCGGGATTGTCTGAAATTCTTTCAGCGTGATTTTTGAATTTCTTATTACAAAATAAGGCTTTAAAAAGACTATGAATGTCCATAGACACTGAATGTCCGTTTACTGCTGAGTAGGGCGTTACAAAACAGCAAGGATGTTTTTGTGGGGGGGGGGGGACGACGGGGAGAGAATGTTTATTGTCAGGGGATGTCGACAGTGAATGTTTATTGTAGCGTTGGGAATGGGTGGCCCAAGCATTTTGCGCGGGATTGTCTGAAAGTTCCTTTAGTTGATTTTGCGGAGTTGACTGCACACAGATATACTCCAATCTTTGGTGGATCAGAGACAATTCATAAGTGAAGCAAAGCATTTGATACATAGTTATAGAAAGCAAGAGCCAATTTACAACATGGTGTTTCGTGGCTTAATTTCGAACGAAAATCGTGCATATATTCGTCTTTTGCGGAAGAGCGGAAAATCACAGAGAGAAATAGCGGCAACGTGCAATGTATCCCGTAGTTCTGTTCAGCGGAATTGTAAACATGAAGGGCAAGTTCACCGGTGTCACCGTGGCCGAGGTGGGCGAAAAAGACTTCTTTCTAAGCGCCAGGAGCGTCTTTTGGTGAGAAATGTACAGAAACTTAGGAAAACAGAGGGGCCATTTACCTCGGCAAGAATAAAGTCTGCATGCAGACTGATGCATGTCTCAGATAGAACCATGAGGCGCGCCATGAATAGACTTGGATTCAAGTACAGGCAAGCTCGTAAAAAGGGACTTGTAACGGATTTGGATCCGAAGAAGAGAGTGGGGTTCGCCAAGAAGATGACCCGTCAGTACCCGCCAAATGTGTGGACAGATCACGCATGTCTGACGGTTCACCACACGATTCACCATGGCATGTTTGCTTGTAACTTACGTGAAAAAGGTTTTTGTTCAACACGAAAAGGGCATTACAGTGCACAAACAACACATAACCTGTCCATATTCTTTTGAACCACCTCATTCGGTTATTTGGCAGAAAATCAAACGGTTAACCCTCAAAACCAAAATAGAAAAGACATTTATGAAATCTCTTTATTTACTCTACTACGGTGAACCGTGTAGACTTGGTTTCAAGCCTGCGATCGTGGCTTTTAGTCTACTTGATAGCCAATACATTTTTGGGCCAAATAGCGCACATTGTTATATTGGCCCATGATGGCTTATCTGTGGGGGCGTTTCTCGTGCCTGATACAGAGGAATAACCGCGATCTCAGACTTGAAATCAAGTCTATCAATGGTATAAGTCTATGAATGGTGTAATGGTTAAGAGATACGCTTAACAAGTCAAATGTCTTGAACCTAAATGGAGTTCAGGAGAGACAAAATGCTCGTGTTTTTTTTCTCTTATTTTTTATCACCTTCCTCGACAAACAATGAATGTTCATTGTTTATAACCATTCTTTCATTTTTCAATCCCATTGTTTCTATTCTCTTATTACTTATTTTGTATTAATGCTCACAACATAATACCACCCCAACAAAAAAATTACACAAATTTCAACAACAAAATGTTGCCTGTGTGTGTTCTTTTGTGTTCAAACGCTCTACTCGGCAAGAAATAGTCATTTACTGTCAAAGCACAATCATAGTCAGACCCCCCCCTCCCCGACAAAAACATCCTCACTGCTTCGAATTGTGTATTAACGCCGTTTTCAGCAATACATGAACATTGGCTGTCTCTGAACATTCTTAGTCAGCCCCCCCCAAAAAAAAAAAAATAATAATAATAATAATCCTTGCTGATTTGAATTTTGTTTTAACGCCCTACTCAGCGATGAATGGCAATCAAGCGGTCTTTGGACATTCATAGTCATTTTAAAGCCTTATTTTGTAATGTTTAACCAAAAAATTCACGCTTAAAAAATTTCAGACAATCCCGGCCATATCTCGTTGGGCCCCCCTGCCCCCTTCCAATGTTGAATCACATTGTTGCACGGTCTTCTGCGTTCCAGACAACATTGAGCGGGGGGACGGGGGACGGGGGAGAGAATGTTTATTGTGAGACAGGGAATGGTTATTGTATGGTTATTGTAACGTTATAGGAACGGGTGGCCCAAGCATTTTGGCCGGGATTGTAGCTGCCCAATAGCCACAAACAAGTGCTCCCACATCTTGCTGTAGTGACAGACCTTGCACAGAGTGACCTTGCAGACTACCTGGGATCATTAAGCAAAATGATTGTTACCCACAAAGGTTAGCACTATTCATTTGTTCCTTATTTGGGCGCTTTGTATCAAGTAAAGGGCACTGCAATAAGAATTGGAAAGACTACTGCACATTTAGGCCAAATAAAAACAAAACAAAACCAAACATTCTTGTCCAGGCTTTTTTGAAAAGAGAATGAGGAGGCCCCTTTAACACAATCAGGGCTGATACCTCACTCACCGAAGCAACAAAGGTAAATGCCTTTTGTGCCCTTTGATAATGTTCAATATAAATAATTATATCCTCTTAGAGGTGCCCTTTTCCAATGTCAAATTGCCTTGGTCTCATACCAGAACAAAATATTAGGCCTGCAATACATTTACAATAGATTTATTTTTTGCAATATAACTGGTCATGCACTCAACTTTGCCAATTTAAAATGGACTCCCACCAAAGGACTGCAGTCAGTGATTGTTAAATCAAGCAGTTGAAATGGGCGATTTCCAAATCAATAAGTTGTAGAATAAGCTGTTTGATTAATACATGCCAGATTTTAGGCATTTGGTCAATATTTTTATGAACTTTGTATTCAGATGTTTATGTGTACAATACCTTTTTGATAAAATCCATAATCCACCTTGCAGAAAGTCTCTGGTTGCAGCACACGATAGATCTCTGCCTGTTTGCCCACATCGCAAATGCACACCAAATTGTATTTGCTGAGTGTTGATAGCTGCATATTGATGAACCGGAGCATGATGCAACATTTCTGAAGGTCAGTAACTGTCCAGGGGTCGACTTCACAAAACTCTTCCTAACTTAGGACTAGTCCTAGGCAATGCTAAGAGATAGGACTTACTGGTCTTAACGTAAGACTAGTCCTATCTCTTAGCATTGCCTAGGACTATAGTCCTAAGTTAGGAAGAGTTTTGTGAAATCGACCCCTGTTCTGGAACATGACCAAACATATTAAAACAGTGTCTATTTTTAAGGCACTTGGATCTCTAGTGGGAAACGTTGGGACACATTAACAGCAGACATACTTTATAATTTTACATTGTTAACCCCAATCTTAGTGTGTGAATTACATTTGAAGCAATGTATTAACCTGGTATGCATGAAATATTTGGAATACAATTATATGAGCCATAGTTTTTTGTCGGGCAGTTTTGTATGTCAATAGTTAATTCCCCGAAAAACAAAAACCGAGTGAATTTATTTAAAATAAACCTCAAACCTTTGGCACACACATGTACTGATGAAACTTCAGCTCAGATGAGCTCGAGTATAAGCAAACAGTTTTTATTCACCAATCCCCCTGTACAACTACCCCCTCCCCCACCTCTGTTGAGGAACAAACGGCTACATGTATGTCAGCCCCCCCCCCCACCCCCCACCCCCCCCCCCCTTGCAGGTTTGAACCACCAAGGCACCGTATTATTTACCTCTGGAAAATCAAGAATCGCAAGGCCAAATCCTGAAAACTTCTCTGTTTTCTGCTGGATAATGGCATCATCCAGCTTGAGAATGTCCATGTTTATAATGTAACCCTTGCAGGTTCCATTCGGACCAATGAAAACATTTGCCACCTGGCTGTCATGATGAGGATTGGCATCTGTGGTTTGCCTTGCTGCCTTGGCGTACGCCACAAGAGCTGCAGGCCTATTGCCATACTGGAAGTTGTGCTTCATGAAGGCAGAAAGTCTATCCCTTGAAGTGTGGTGTGGATATTTTTCCAGGGCCTCATCCCAGGTTTTGAGGTTTACCTCGCGAAGGGAGGCTTCCTGGATTAGCTGTTGATATGAATGTTTGTGAATTATTGGGAATTACTACTATTTCATACAAACCTCACCTCTCAGTAAGTTTATAAGGTCTTTGTGGCCGTATTTAAGAATTGTGGACTTCAGAAAATTATTCTGCCTAAATACATAAAACCCAAATAATATAATTCATATCATGGAATTTTTCAGAATGTTTGCAAACTCCAGCTGGCATGGAGCATTGCAGATTTTTTTTTCAGATGCTTCCCTAATAATTAAATTTATTTGCACACCTTGAGCTTATGCTTAACCTTTGCTTCACATTTGAAGGAAGATACATCAATCTCTCCATTTTTCAGTTGATGTAGGACTTCTGTCTGGCTTGTCTTCTCCAGCATTACAAAATGCATGAACACATCAATCAATCCCACTGTGCCAATCCACTTGAATATTCTATCTTTTTCCATGTAGCAGTTTTTTAAGGGCCACCCGTATAATTTGTCTTATTATTGGTTGGGAGTGCTCCACATGATTCATGTTAGGTCATTAGCAAATGAAATAATAATTCATTGAAAACAGTCTGCTGAGTAAATTTTGATCAATGGTTCCCCCTAAGAGCAGATGCGTGCATTAAGGAGGCTTGCAGTCATTTAACAAAATCAGTGTAATCATGCGAATTACCTTAT
This sequence comes from Pycnopodia helianthoides, assembly GCA_032158295.1. NCBI lineage: Eukaryota > Metazoa > Echinodermata > Asteroidea > Forcipulatida > Asteriidae > Pycnopodia > Pycnopodia helianthoides. Next base: position 8,828 of record JASTWB010000031.1, read on the forward strand.
CCTTTAAAATCATGCTGCACATTTTTCTTCGATCTTCTTTGCGGAAATTGGCCTTTGCTGAGATGACATGATAACACAAACAGTTCAGCATCTGAACAATCTAACCACTACTAGATGGGTTGTAAATTACATAGATGCTGGATTTTTTGTCACAATTTCTATTCAATAGATATTCATTTGTTTTATATAGCCAGTAAAAGTTGGAGAATGATGGCAGATTATTATAATACGAATGTCCATAGCACCTGTTGCACTTAAACAAATTGTTTTCAAAACAGGTAAAATCTTTGAAGAAAACATCTTTGAATAAGACCAAGACCCAGGCAGGGGAAAACAACTTGCTCACGATATTGAAGTGCGCGTTGTGTTTTTTACATGGATCACACGATACACAGAACATGTCCCAATCATCTTTAAAAAAAAAACCTTGATTGGGTAACAAGCAAAACATGGACCCCAAGCCCTCAAAAAATACTTAAATTTGTTAAAGATTGTTAAAGATTAATCTTAAACAATATTCATTAAGGTTTTTGTTTTTGTTTTTTATTCCCTTTGTGTCTTCACTTAGGTTACCATTGGATCAAACCATAAGAAATGGGCTGTCACCAGGGTTGATGATTTTTCATCTATGTCACCAGGAATGACAGTGGCTGTTTATGTCAAAGATAACCTGACTAAACCACAGATTGGCCGAATTCTGCAAATCGAGGACAACTGGATCGAAATTCATTGGTTCTCCGGGCAATGGAGTACTTCCCCAAAACCTTGTTACTCAGGTGTTGGAAAAAAAACGAAAACCAGTAACTGAATGGTTGGACGAAAAGTGTGCACTTTTATGGGATTTTGCCTTGACATCAAAAAATAGTGCACTAACAAAAGCAACGCAGCTTGAGTTGAAAGTGCGATATAACGAAATAGAACAAATTGTCGTCAGCTCAGAGCTGGAAGGTAACACTTCAATCTCTATATAATTATAGAAAAAGCGTTGCGCGGTTTGCTTGCTAGTTTCTATATTTATTAAATTACCCCTACTTAGAAAATGTCTCTGATAAGCAAAAAATGAGTGGGGCACCATGCGCAAAATTATCTTCCAATACGCGCTAATCTGCTTTGGAACACACGCAGACATTTGTGTGTTTTGTTCATAGAGCTATATATATTGACTAGAGCGCTAACTTGCTCTGAGTTTAGAAGCCACCCTGGGCGCAGACATGTTTTATGTGTTGCGTGACTACGGAACGATTTTAATTTTAAAGATCTACTTCAACGGCACTAAGATAATTTAAACTTTGGCGAAATCCAATCAATTTGTGTTTCATGATTACGTATATATTAAGGAAAATACTTAGCGGTAATTGCGTAATTAAAAAAAAGGGTCATTTAGGCCAGCGTTCAGCAGCTCCTCATACCGAGTTTTTGGAAACAGCCTGTCACGTGATGAAAATATACCATAGACTCTGATGACGTACATGAATGGAGACGGCTTGTTTACCCCCCGCGCAGCGAAGTGTGTTTATTGTACGCGTCTATAGCTACTCACACAGTAAACGAGGACAAAATGTCAGACTTTAGCGGATCGTGGGAGGAACACAGTGTGGACGAAGAAGAATTAGGAAATACAGATGATAGTATTGATAGTGAGGATAGCTCTGACGGTGGAGGGAGCTCTTCCGAAGACGAAGAGGGCGTTGATGAAGCTGGGGGAGTGCTTGACGAGGAAGTGCGAGGTGCCAAACCATACAGGTTTGGGCCACTGGCCGCCGATGATCGTGAACGTGCGAACCCTGATGCAGGAGGTCGACTAAACAATACTGAATGGTGAGTCCCACAGGTTTTTTGAAGAACAAACAATGCTATGTTTACTGTTGTTTATCGTCATGAAGTACTTATTTATCTATGCGGCATATGAGGCCGCTATAATGGATAGAAATAGCAGCAGAAAGTTGATTTTTTTTTCTCACGAAATGGTTGCTGTTGTCCAATATGGTTCACGTTTTCATGATACATTGAATCGGTGTCACTCAAAAATTGTTCCCTTTGGGTTAGTGCAGGTATCCTTATCGGAGAACCGGGTTCCATGGAGAAAGGAAAATAGATGAATGTTGTTTTATTTGTTTCTGTATTTCCTTGTTTATCGATTAATTTGTTCACAATACAATCATCAAATCTCAGTGTGTCGGAGATAACATTTATTTTCAGTACCGAACTGATCCTGACAAGCCGTATTTTCTGTCAGTGTCACTGTTGAACCGCATTTATTTTTTTATTTCTTTTAGCAAATGATTGAGGTAGGTCCTAGCCTAATTGGATTAGTTTTTATGTCAAGCTCATTTGCTAATTATTTCTCATAATTTTCTTTTAGGCTAGTATGATATGTCATGTTTATTCTTTAAAACAGAACTACAATTACAAACCACTTTTCAAATAAATAAAAAAATAAAAAAATTCCCAGAGACACAAAGTAAGAACGACGGCCATTGATAAACAATGCGAAACATTGCGTGATTTTTTACTTAGATGTATAAATGAGACACGCATCGTTTCAATCCCCACTCATTTTGTATTACCCCCGTTCATGTAAAATTAGTTAATGGTCATGAACATAGTCCATCCTATGTCAGTACAGCAACACTTTCATCCATTAATTTTCTGTTATTTAAATTTTTCTTTCAGGTGCTCATGCGGACACTGTGTGGTCCAACCAATGGCAGTGAACTCCATCTGCTGTAAGGAAGTGCAGAAGACAAGAGCCCAAATGGCAGCATTGAACATTGATGTAGAGGATGAAAACCAAAGCCTTGCTGTGCATGATTGGTTTGAAGCAGTCTGTCTGCACCCGGCTGTACTTCAAACCGCGTATTTACAGTACCGGTGAATACTATGGCAGAGATGCAGTTGAAGGGACTCTAGACCAGTAAGTGTCTTTTTTTAATTGAACTGTAAAATTAATGTAAGGAGCAAACCCTCCCCCCAAAAAAATTATTACGCCTCTTACCTGACCCCGAGTATAATTGACTGTTGGATTAGATTTATACAACTCAGAAAAACGAATAACCATAAAACCTGTACAAGATTTTTTCTAAACACTTTGATCTCTGTCACAATTGTTGAGTATGTTACAGCTTGTTATGACTTCTTTAAAGAACCCAAAAGTGTGTGTGTGAGTTTGTAGTGACATTCAAACCGAGGACTTACAACAAAAGGGACAATAGGTCCACATTTGTTATCACAAAGGAAAACAATGGGGTCCACGTTTGTCAGGACAAAGAGTTGGACAAAGGAGAGTCCACGATTGGAGCTCATGACACACTTGAGTGTGTGTGTGTGAGCTTACACATGCCAACTTACGGAGCAATGCTACCCCATAAGGTTTTCTTTGTTCTGGTGGTGACCCAAATAGGATTTCTTCAGAAAAAGGAATATTAGAACAACAATGGAAGTACCCCTGTAACTGCCATATGTAAGGGTGTGTGTGTGTGGGGGGGGGGGGGGTTCTCCTACAAGTTGTTCAACTGGACAAATCAGAAGAGTATATTTCCACCCATACTCGTACATGATTTCTTCAAAATGGGAAAACTGTGTTTTTAAACAAAAATTGATATCAAATGTTTACCTAATTTGATTTTCTTCTACTACTTTGTTTGCAGAAGAAATCGCCATGTTGCTTACAGGCAAGTTGTCAGATGGTGTACGGGCTACCTCGGAAGGTTCAACAGAGTGCCACTTCCTTCAACAGAGTGCCACTTCCAAGGACATATCCCAACCCCAATGGACAATATAAAGGGTTTACCCGCCACTTGACTAATAGTAACTTAAAAAACCCTAAAATTTATTGCCAATCATATTGTAAGAATTCCTCTTCTCACTCGAATTTAGTGTGGTATTTTTAGCCCCTATAGTTGATAAAATGTTTGTAAATGAGACTCAAAAAATAGATGTACAAATTATTTGTCAAACATAAAGCTCATGCTGTTGTGTCTCTCACTGGAAAATAGTGAAATGCATTCAACTTACATGTACATATTACAAACATGGAAGTTATATAGCAAAGAGGCTTCAAAAGGCGAACTTTTTTGAGAACCACCATCTTTGATAAAAATCTGTTAATATTTGGCTCACTGAGATGGGATGTGTGTCATTACAAGAACAATGTCTATAATCAGGTGAGGTTTGCGCTGACACCATAGGTAAAATCTCTTTTGAGTAGTGGTGGTTCTGAAAAGAAACAGTGGTTTCACAACTTGATTTTTTGATCAGTATGCCCTGATCCTCTTCAGGAAGTTGTCAAACCACCTGTTTTTTTTTTAACCACCACTACTCACAAGATTTTATACATGGCATCACTGCAAACCTGATCCCACCATGCAAAGTTTCAAATCATACTATGATCAAAACATGTTCTGCTAATCTAGTAGTGGTTCATGGTTTTCAAAAAGGTTTTCAGAATTGAGGATACAAACATGGTGGGATTGGTGGCCTCCATTTACTCTAAATTTTCAGTGTGTTACAATCATTTTTAGATGATCCATGAGTAAATGACAATAAACACTTTTAATAATATACACATATCAGTCTTTAGTCTTTATGAGTATTATTTTATTTCAAGAAAAATAGAATAAAACAACAATTCAGCAAAGTCAACTACCCCTCTTCAAGTGAAGTAAATAAATAGAAAGCAGCTTAATTAATAAATTAAAGGGACACGTTGCCATTAAAAGAAAATGTAACTATGGGTTCCTTACCCTTCTTGCATATACTACATGGTAATGTAAATGACCACCTTATGTACAAAAAGCAATATTTTTGGAGTTAAGAGTACAGTGTACATGTAATACTTAATGTCAAGAAAAGTTGTATTACCAAAGTTGACCTCTCTGTCTAGTTTTAATTTTCATTGAGTAATTAAATAGAAAACAGCTAAATTAAAAGGGAATGTTGCAAAACTAATTCCATGCGATCCTTACTCTTCTTGCCTACAGACATTCTAAAAGACCTCCTTATCAAAATGTTCAGCTCATTGTAGACTTTTAAGAAAATGTAAACAAACATTTCAAATTGCAGTCAAAGCTTAGAAAGACAGGTTGTCTGGCAAATTGTCAAAAAGAAGTGTAATTGTTTTGTGTTTGCCCTGGATTGAAAACACATTACACATGAAGTATGCAAACCCCAATACATGTACTCCAACTCCTCTTTTTCTCCCCCCAAAAACTCCTTTAGTTCACCATGCAATATGCACAAACTGGGGCTGCTCATTAATCTTATGTAGCAAACAAGTTTGTGGTTGATCCCCCTTCTAACAAATAATAATAACAATAACAAATAAGTACGGTACACATGTGTACATGTACTCAATAAAACCCTACATTTAAATTACCAGATGTGGTTGTGGTCAAATAAAAGCTACATGGGCATTAAAACAACTCTTCTCATAAGATAATAAATGGTGTACAAAAAATATGTACAATACATGTATAATCAATAAAGAAAAAAATCCACAATGGCTTGATGAATTAATCATATTTTACCATCAGAAATAATCCTCTGCATTAACAATAAGGTGTTTAAACTATGTCAACAGTATCTCTTTAATACATGTAATAGGAGGACAAAATAAACCTTTCTTTCATTTTAATAATTCTGCTTGAAACAAAATTGCAGACAGACATGAGTCATGCATCTCAAACCGAGGGGTTTATAAATTTGTTCAAAATCTTGGAGGAAATTGTTAACTTTTAAGATATTCACAAGTCGGGCCTGGAATTACATGGAGGCCACGGAGGCCATGGCCTTCGTTGCCCTTGTGTTGGCCTTGGTGCCCCTTCAAAAGTCTCCCATAGACTTTAAGATTTTCCAATGGAAGTACCCTTTACAAATTGAAAATGGCCTTGCCCTCTCCAAGATGAAATTCCAGGCCTGACAAGTGTATGATTATGCAAAGTAAATTTAATTATTATTCCGATACTGCACATTTTGATGTGTAATGAAATAAAAATAACCCTATATCCAACTCGGGTCCAGGCATTTTGAAGCTGACCCCCACCCCCCGCGGTTGAATATTTCTCCCCTAAACATAATTAAGGTTGTTTCTGCAACAAGCCAGTAAACCGTTTCATTACCTCCTCTGATGTGATTGAACTTTCCATCACATTAGATGGGAGAAGTTGTTCACCAGTGGGCTCCTGTCACCATACTTAGCATATATTCAGCAAAAGCTTCTTGCAAAACCTGAACAAAAGATCAAAACAAACATTGTATTTAACCTCTAAGTCAAATGTCATAATTTGGGCATTGTATTCACACACATGTATGGCTTTGCCCTTTGTAGGAACAAGTAATTTTTTACCATGGTCCTTCCCCCGTACTCCTCCCCCAGGGATACAATGATGTTGAAAGCAAACTAAACTGGAAAAGCAATGTAAGGTCAATAATGAAGTCTGTAGGTTGTACTTGAAGTTGAAGGGGAGTCTTGTACACATCCCAGCTAACAGTTTGACGTTTTCTCAACGTTGTAATGAAGTCAGACTTTGGTGTAAGTAACGTTATTAATATAACGTTGTAGCTACGGAACTTTGTCGACTCCCCTATACGTCTTCCGTACGTAATGACGCAACGTAACAACCACGTTGTTGGTACGTTTAAGACACGTTTCCAGTGACCTTATTACAACTTATATTTAACGTTGCAACAACGTTCTCAGAGCGTGTTTGTTTGGTTGTTATATAGTTATCTAAGTAACGTTGTAGCAACGAATCTTTGTCGACTCCCCTGTACGTCTTTAGAACGTAATGATGCAACGAAACAACGACGTTGTTGGCACGTATACACAACGTTGCAATGTTGTAAATAATCAATTAAAAAGAATGTTACAACAATGTATTTTTTTTCAGTACCGTGAACGTTGTCACAACGTCAGCCCTATCTTATTTATTGATTGCTATATCGATTAATTATACAATAATTTCATGATTAATTTTGTTAAGTGATATGTCAACATGATCAATGAATTACTTTTACAAACTTACCAAGGTAGGTCCCTACTACGCGTTGTCGTAACCGGACTTCACTGTACCTGTATACTATACATCGTACAGCATGTACTATATATACAGACCAATTTCCTGACTTTTGCAATCACGGGGGTATATATTTTTGTAATTGTTTCCATTTAATTAATATTTCTGAACTAAAATTACATGTTTAGTTACTGAATTATATTTATCCATATTTTCCTCTGTTAGTTTAGACAAGTACAAGAAGAAACCAGTACACCTAGTTCATAAATTTGGCAAATTTCGTGAAATTGTTTGTATGTATTGTACAACTTCTAAGCCCAATCTACAAATTTGCATATGTGATATTTACGTTGTCATGACGTTGTCAAATTAATTTTTACTAGACATGCAGCATTCCGCACGCTGGTCAATGCGGCATGTTGAGCAAAAACGTATGTCTTTCTTTTTTCTTCAAAACTGAAACAAAACATACTTAGTGGTACACTAAAGTACTTCAAAATTTGAAAGTGTCTTTGAAATTTAGGAACAAATTTGGTTTTAGAGGAAGTTTTTAGCTGGGAACAAAACGGCCTAAGTGTGGATAGAAAATCCTATCAAGGGTAAATGTTTCTCTAGAAGATTCTAAGTACGGTTTGGAATGCCGCTGTACAGGTGGTCGGGGGGGGGGGGTGCGAAGAATCGAATATCTCCCCAGACCGGTGCACTGCTGCTTGACACAATAAGCTCAATTAAATGCAATTAATGATTAGTATTAACTGTTCAGATTGATCATTAAATGCCAATGTGATAGCAAGGCCGCTCCTCAAGTGCCTATTTTATTTATGACAACCGATATTCAAAACTAAATTTAGAACAAACATTGTTTGCGATGTCAAACATTAGGCCTACCAATAGTTGTTAGCTTATAAATGTCCTCCAAAACCATCCCAACGAGCTGCTTGAACTATTCAACACAATAGTTTTAGAAAAAAGTTTTTAGCGGGTGAACAAACGGCCTAAGTAATATAGAAAATCCTATCAAGGGTAAATGTTTCTCTATAGAAGATTCTATCTACAGCTTGGAATGCCGCTGTACAGGTAGTGTGTGTGTGTGGGGGGGGGGGGGTAGACTCAAATCTCTCCCTAGACCGTCGCACTGCTGCTTGACATAATAAAGTCAATTAAATGCAATTAATGGTTTGTTCAGATTGATAATTAAATGCCTATTTGATAGGGAGGCCGCTCCTCAAGTGCCTATTCTATTGATGACAACCGATATAAAAAACTAAATTGAGAACAAACATTGTTCGTGATGACAAACATTAGGCCTACCAATGTTGTTAGCTAATAAATGTCCTCCGAAACCATCCCAACGATCTGCTTGAACTATTTAACACAATGGTTTTAGAGGAAGTTTTTAGTGGGGGACAAAACGGCCTAAGTGAGGATAGAAAATCCTATCAAGGGTAAATGTTTCTCTAGAAGATTCTATGTACGGCTTGGAATGCCGCTGTACAGGTGGTGGTGGTGGTGTGGGGAGAGGGGGTAGAATCGAATCTCACCCCTCACCAGCGCACTGCTGCTTGACACAATAAGCTCAATTAAATGCAATTAATGATTAGTATTAACTGTTCAGATTGATCATTAAATGCCAATGATAGCGAGGCCGCTCCTCAAGTGCCTATTTTATTTATGACAACCGATATTCAAAACTAAATTTAGAACAAACATTGTTTGCGATGTCAAACATTAGGCCTACCAATAGTTGTTAGCTAATAAATGTCCTCCAAAACCATCCCAACGAGCTGCTTGAACAATTCAACACAATAGTTTTAGAAAAAGTTTTTAGCGGGTGAACAAACGGCCTAAGTAATATAGAAAATCCTATCAAGGGTAAATGTTTCTCTAGAAGATTCTATGTACGGCTTGGAATGCCGCTGTACAGGTGGTGGTGGTGGTGGTGGTGGGGGTAGAATCAAATCTCTCCCTAGACCGTCGCACTGCTGCTTGACATAATTAAGTCAATTAAATGCAATTAATGGTTTGTTCAGATTGATAATTAAATGCCTATTTGATAGGGAGGTCGCTCCTCAAGTGCCTATTCTATTGATGACAACCGATATAAAAAACTAAATTGAGAACAAACATTGTTCGTGATGACAAACATTAGGCCTACCAATGTTGTTAGCTAATAAATGTCCTCCGAAACCATCCCAACGATCTGCTTGAACTATTTAACACAATGGTTTTAGAGGAAGTTTTTAGTGGGGGACAAAACGGCCTAAGTGAGGATAGAAAATCCTATCAAGGGTAAATGTTTCTCTAGAAGATTCTATCTACAGCTTGGAATGCCGCTGTACAGGTGGTGGTGGTGGTGGTGGTGGTGGGGAGGGGGGGGGGGGGGGTAGAATCGAATCTCACCCCTCACCAGCGCACTGCTGCTTGACACAATAAGCTCAATTAAATGCAATTAATGATTAGTACTGTTCAGATTCATCATTAAATGCAAATCTGATAGAAATGCCGCTCCTCAAGTGCCTAATTTATGACAACCGATATTAATAAAAAACTAAATTGAGAACAAAAACATGTTTGCGATGTCAAACATTAGGCCTACCATGTCCTCCAAAACCATTCAAACGAGCTGCTTGAACTATTCAACAAAATGGTCTAAACATCGCCAATACAAACTAAAATACAACGCCAAACGATATCATAGTCAAAACAAATACTATTATTTGTACGTTGTAATTAAACTAAAATACAATATGTCACAGCGTGATGGTAAAAACAAAGATACTACGTTGTGATAAATCTACAAGATGATAGTTACAATATGCGTTTGAAGATTAAGACAACGGGCTGTCACAACTTTAACAGTAGGCTACTTTTGTGTGCAAAACCAAAATACAACGACAAGACAACATACAGCCGAAACTTAAATATTACGTTTTAATGTTACCAAAATACATTGTGTAGACAACGTGACTGTCACAACTTAAATGCTACGTTTTATAACACCAAAATATAACGTCAAGACAACGTGACCGCCGCGATTTAAATATGACGTTTTGATAAAACCAAAATACAATGTGCAGACAACGTGCTCTTCACAACATAATTGCTACGTTTTAATGTTACCAAAAAACAACGTGTAAACAACGTTACTACCACAACTTAAATGCTACGTTATAATAATACTAAAATACAACGTCAAGACAACGTGACCGCCGCGATTTAATTATAACGTTTTGATAAAACCAAAATGCAACGTGCAGACAACGTGCTAGTCACAACATAATTGCTACATTTTAATGTTACCAAATTACAACGTGTAGACAACGTGACTGCCACAACTTAAATGCTACGTTATAATAATACCAAAATACAACGTCAAGACAACGTGACCGCCGCGAATTAATTGTGACGTTTTGATAAAACCACAATGCAACGTGCAGACAACGTGCTTGTCGCAACAAAATTACTACGTTTTGTTGAGACCAAAATATGACTTATCGACAACGTTGTTGCCTTAACTTAAATACCACGTTGTAATAATACCAAAATACAATGTTGTGAACACGTTAGGTATAAAACCTTTCGGTAACGTTGCATAGATTACCAACATGCAACCAATGTACAACATTGGTTGAAGATCATGTTAAGTTCTGACGTTCTTGCAACGTAGTCAAAACGTTGTCATCCCATCGACCAAATTGCCACCTTATCACAACGTTGTGCAACGTTGTAACAACGTATTGTGTTAGCTGGGATGTATGTGCACTGGGATGACAAGGTCAAGGAGGTGAAGTAGAATTGGTAACTAGTTACAAACTTTCCTAAACTTCAAACTCGAATCATGCTCACAATCACATCGAGTGAAAAGGAAAATTGTTGATGGTTGTGGTAGCCCTACTATTGAGTTTGAAATCTCTTGCGAGAAGTGCATGTTTTGAAATGAAAAGAAACGATGGTAAAATATCAACTACATACTCATAGAACTTAGTTTTAGAACTTGAAAGTTGCTTACCCAGCTCTTCTCTCTTTTATGCCAGACGAGTGTTGGCTGAATCGCTTAGTTTCATTTGGCTGTGCCTGTTTTACTCTCTGTTTGAAAAGATGATGGCACTGCAGATGGGGCTTTCATGGTTGGGATTGAACCTAGCTTAAGCCTGTTATAGCTTTTTAATCCAAAACTGCTCTTTAGTTGCGATGTTGCAACCCGACAGTCGTCCGTAAAATGGGCACTGCAAATCATGGTCCATTTTGACACCGTGAAACCCTTCCGTGTGTTGGTCACGGAACGCACCCATTCCCTTCTCAGGACAGGATCTCTTGGGAATCGAAATAAAAACTCACATCTGGGTTCCTATCTGCGTTCCGAGTACATGTACATCCACCAACAGAACATGAGTTCGGCATGGTCAATTCTCACGTCTTAACTGGGTGAATGTCTTCGAATAATGAGATCATCACACATAGTTACCGTGTAAACACACGACACGTCGCTACTTCCTGGTTTCCCCTATCTTACAAGTACGTCATCATTCGCTGGTTCACCCACGTATCTTATAGTTGGTTCGTGGTGCGCGTAAATACACGTGCTTCAGTATGGGACATGCATGGTGCCTATGGAGGGAGCCATGGAAGCGCGCGAGTTTTTAAAAACCCTAAGATCGGATTATTTTTTCCGGTTAAAATTACGAAAAAAATATATGTTTAAAACAATCCAATCTACAAGGTCAGAATACTTAATAACATTATGTATAAGATTCAGCAATTTGTTTTATTTCGCAGTTATTGCTGAAGTAGATCTTTTAAGAGAGCACACATGGCCGCGAAAATTTTGCATTCGGTGTGCGCGCTTACGTACGCGCCATATTTAATCTAACGATCATTGCTCTTGTAAACAGGTGATTTTAGTGATGTCTTAAAAAAATATGTAGTAGGTGATTCTCTGATGTTGTTACTTACGTCTTAGGAAAAATGCTGAGTCAAACTAAAGCCTCGTTTGGGAGGATTCATAGCTTCAAGATGTCAAGGGGAAAAAAACGAAATCTGCTTCAAGGATACACAATATGCCGGCAAGAATGACGAACTCAAAAAAAACAAAAAAAAACGTATACGCGCAAACGCACATGTTAAACATGACGCACATGACGCTCGCAGTTTGTACGCTCATTAGCAGATTGTGCGTTCTCATTTGCTGCATATTTGGTTCGATGACGCATAGAAAAGAACAAACGCTTTATCATGCAAATAGCCGTACATTTGCCGTACAAAATTTCAAGCTTTTGTATTGGTTTGTACATAAACATGGATGCGCCCACACGGCTTCCTAACCTTAGTGCGTGTATAACGGGGTGTTAGCGCTCTAGTCAATATATATAGCTCTATGGTTTTGTTAAAACTTCGAGTTTGTAGTCTAGTGTGCTGGAAGATAAATTTGTTATCACACGCGCGCTCATGGAATACGGACAAATATAGCGCATCTGCGTCCCATATCCCACTCGGCCGTCGGCCTCAAAGGATATGGGACGCAGAACACTATATTTTTCCTTATTCCAATCGCGCTTGTGTGATAACTTATAATGTAGACTTTAGGAAAGTTGGGATGGTAACTTGTTTCTGCTAAGCTAGATTGCTATGTGCTTAGCAAGTTGTTGTGCTTACAGGATTTATATAATTGGGCCTTGGTTGGAACTCAAGAAGTCAAGGGTTCACGCTGAGGGTGCCCAAACTGGGGCAATATTCTATCCCTTGGTTTAAATGATACAGTTAAAACTTGCATGGCTAGTGGGATAAAACATTTTATCACTTGGTGTACTTTGCCCAAACTGTGGGATACAATATTCTATCCCTCGGTGCAAGTGATACAGTTGAAACTTGCATGACTAGTGGGATAAAACATTTGTATATTTAAGTGTGTAGCTGTCGTTATGATAAAATAAATTATAACATGAACATTTAACATTCTCTCTGGTGATGTTGTGTTTATTGTGTTGACAATTGAAACAATTATAATCTTGTAAAATAATCCTGAAGTTAAAAGCACCATTTACAAAAATAAACTGGGGGTGATCAATATTCGTTATTTTTTGTCTGTTTTCTAATGAAATCAAGCACCAGTTCAACAAATTATCGCGCTTACCCTTCTTCTTACATATTTTGTTTACACCGGATTTAACAAATGATATAAAAATAAAAGGTGACTTCTATGTTTCTTAAAATTAATGCTAAACAATTCAATTACTACCTCAGGTTGAGATTAAAATGCTATAAAATATTTGTTTTTAAGCCAATTATTTTTTACTGAGAAAAGCAGCATAACTTTCATATTTGTTAATACCTCTTCAAGAAAAGATGCAATCATTTACAATGTAAGTGGGGAAAATGAAATTATGTAGTTAAAAATGAACCTGTTTAGTGTAATCTGTACTTAGAAAGGATTTGTTCGATATAGTATGGTTTGGAAAAATGTGCACCAAACAAATTTGAATCTGAGAAACATTTGGAAGATGGTGTCTCTCTGTAGGAAAATATCTAGATTAGTGTTGTATATTTTCATTATTTCTGAATTGGTAAAGCCTCTCGGGACTCAGGAAACTCCGTTATTATACCGCAGTGGAGGGCAACAGAATGCTCCTTTTTATCCCCTATGCAAAATTCCACCATATTCTGAAACGATTTCAGTATAATAATTCAAGTTTGCTCGCCTTGAATGTGAACAAAGAACAGAACACTGCAATAGTCATCCAAATTACCTTAAAACATGCACGGAAACGCATTTTTTTCGCCCGAGTTTCCTTGAAGAGAACTTGAAAAACACGAACTTTGAGTTTATGTTGTTATAACTTGTAATTTTATTAAAGGCGATTGTTTTTGTTTTTTCATGGTTTAACAATTTTCAAAGTAGTAAAAAACCACATGTTATAGTAACACTGAAAAAATTGTGAACAAACAAAGTATAATGTTCATATCATTGATTGTTTTAGGACTCTACGGTCTTGAAGGAAGTAGTGTTATGATAGCAAAGTTTTTTTCAAATTTAAGTTAATGTTTCGTTATTAAATACTTTCTTTAAAACACGGACCACGCGTTAACCTCAATGAGGAACTAATAATATTAATAGCTAGAAAGTCCAGTAGGCCTAATTGTACGGGTTTCGGTGTGTCTAGTGTGTTTTATCCTGTGAGTTACATGTTTCTGGTAGATGTTTATGTGTAATAATAGATCACGGGAGGCAACGTTATTAAACCAAATATACTCTAAAATAGAATACGTCTTAGTTTAGTTCTGATAGTTGTGTTGATTTTTTTTTCTTCAAAACTTGGTTGCTAAATAATGTATACCACAAAATAAGGTAGTTTTGGTTCTGAACCATGAACTAACAGTTGATGTATAATAATAGATGACAGGGGCAACCTCATTTGACTTAAGAGAGTTGTCATCAAAACTCAATGAGGTCTAGGACTTAACTTGTATAATAGTAAGATAATGCACTGATTCTTAATTTCGTTTTGTTGGTGGGTAAAACCAATGTTTCTAAACAAAGCAGTGTTGACTATTTGGACGGGGATGCAACTTCTCTGAAACAGAGTTTTTCTTTTTCAGAACTAGGATGTGAAGTAAAGCATTTAACAAAAAACAATACTGTTGATATATAACGGAGTTTTGTTTTTTAACAAACAAGCATTTAATGGGTAGGGTGGCATCCAAAGTCTAAAAATGATTCAGATCAAGCTAAACAAAATCGCAGTTTCCTTATCAGGTGCTCCCGACATTGAAGTATAAAGGGTCTTGGATCTGTTTTTTCTGATCTAATTACTACCAGTAGTTCTTGAGTTTGCTGTTTTTCGGTAATGTATCTTTGTGGTTGCCATCACTGGCTGTTCGGGCAGGATATTCTTTTCAGCCTGAGGTTCTGTCCTCCAGCATTGCATAGGGTGGATTGTCCATGAAATTATGTATCCCAAGACAAATCCTCAAGGATTGCAAGACGCCCTCTAGCGGCCACTTCTGTATGATGCATATCGGTGTTGTAGGTCTCCCCACCGGTCTTGGTCTCCCCCTTGGTCTTGGTCTTGATCTTAGACATGCTGGTATCGGTATTGGTCTTGGTATCGAGTGTACCAGTCTTGACTATAACACTGATGCATATAGGCTATCCTGTTAAGTTTAGAATGTACCTCAATAAAATGTAGTGTTTAATAATGAAACAACAGAGCGTTAAGCTCATTAATTTTTTGTTGGCCCTCAAAATATGATATACAATGCAGATTTTAGAGCCCACAAGAAACATGTCAGTGTAAAACAAATTACCTAATTGTGACCTGGGGATTGGTGACTTCCAACTTGAGGTATTTTTTCCGAGGTACTCGGACGTTTTGAAGATTACACCTGCAAAGGTGTGATTCTATTAGGAGGGAGAATAACTCGACGGGCCCAGGGTCTCCCCAAATCAAGATGAGCAGAGAATAAAGGTTCAAGCGTCAATTAATAACTATCCATGTACTGTAAAAAGCTGTGAGACTTTTAAGTAATTTTTTTTGTTTGTTAATCTTCATAATTTTGCACTGTTTGCTATGGGAGTATATTTAGTGGGGTGGACCCATAAGGTATGTTAGCATTCTTCGTTTGTTGTTTGTAGAGCGGAGTTGAGCCACAAAGTCCCTTATTCATGCTTGTCGGCATATTTTCGGCATATTTTGTAAATAGTGTTTTCCTGCATATGAGTTTTGTCTCTGAATCCCAAAACTATAGTCAACATTGAAGGACCAAATCACCTAAACTTTAATGCTCCGTATTTTTGACCGCGTGAGGGCGCTCTCAAAAACATTTTGATCACTTCCGGGGGTATAACTTAAGCGATTACCGTTTGCTCAGCTAGCTGTGTACAGTTTTAACATCGGCGTTCTGTCACTTCTGTGCCCGAGAGAGTTTAGTCAGTGCTTCTAGAATCTAAGGTGGGTTAATAACGGCTCCTTTAACAGTCCTTTTGTCCGTGATGGATATGATGTCTGGTAGTAATGTGTTTCAGTCCTTAAAGATCTACTTCAACGGTACTAAGATAATTTAAACTTTGGCGAAATCCAATCAATTTGTGTTTCATGATTACGTATATATTAAGGAAAATACTTAGCGGTAGTTGCGTAATTAAAAAAAAAGGTCATTTAGGCCAGCGTTCAGCAGCTCCTCATACCGAGTTTTTGGAAACAGCATGTCACGTGATGAAAATATACCATAGACTCTGATGACGTACATGAATGGAGACGGCTTGTTTACCCCCCGCGCAGCGAAGTGTGTTTATTGTACGCGTCTATAGCTATTCACACAGTAAACGAGGACAAAATGTCAGACATTAGCGGATCGTGGGAGGAACACAGTGTGGACGAAGAAGAATTAGGAAATACAGATGATAGTATTGATAGTGAGGATAGCTCTGACGGTGGAGGGAGCTCTTCCGAAGACGAAGAGGGCGTTGATGAAGCTGGGGGAGTGCTTGACGAGGAAGTGCGAGGTGCCAAACCATACAGGTTTGAGCCACTGGCCGCCGATGATCGTGAACGTGCGAATCCTGATTGCAGGAGGGCGACTAAACAATACTGAATGGTGAGTCCCACAGGTTTTTTGAAGAACAAACAATGCTATGTTTACTGTTGTTTATCGTCATGAAGTACTTATTTATCTATGCGGCATATGAGGCCGCTATAATGGAGAGAAATAGCAGCAGAAAGTTGATTTTTTTTTTCTCACGAAATGGTTGCTGTTGTCCAATATGGTTCACGTTTTCATGATACATTGAATCGGTGTCACTCAAAAATTGTTCCCATTGGGTTAGTGCAGGTATCCTTATCGGAGAACCGGGTTCCATGGAGAAAGGAAAATAGATGAATGTTGTTTATTTGTTTCTGTAATTCCTCGTTTATCCATTAATTTTTTCACAATACAATCATCAAATCTCAGTGTGTCAGAGATAACATTTATGTTCAGTACCGAACTGATCCTGACAAGCCGTATTTTCTGTCAGTGTCACTGTTCTACCGCATTTATTTTTTTATTTTTTTAAGCAAATGATTGAGGTAGGTCCTAGCCTAATTGGATTAGTTTTTATGTCAAGCTCATTTGCTAATTATTTCTCATAATTTTCTTTTAGGCTAGTATGATATGTCATGTTAAAATTCTTTAAAACAGAACTACAATTACAAACCACTTTTCAAATAAAAAAAAAATAAAATAAAAAAATTCCCAGAGACACAAAGTAAGAACAACGGCCATTGATAAACAATGCGAAACATTGCGTGATTTTTTACTTAGATGTATTTATGAGACACGCATCGTTTCAATCCCCACTCATTTTACTATTACCCCCGTTCATGTAAAATTAGTTAATGGTCATGAACATAGTCCATCCTATGTCAGTAGAGCAACACTTTCATCCGTTAATTTTCTGTTATTTAAATTTTTCTTTCAGGTGCTCATGCGGACACTGTGTGGTCCAACCAATGGCAGTGAACTGCATCTGCTGTAAGGAAGTGCAGAAGACAAGAGCCCAAATGGCAGCATTGAACATTAATGTAGAGGATGAAAACCAAAGCCTTGCTGTGCATGATTGGTTTGAAGCAGTCTGTCTGCACCCGGCTGTACTTCAAACCGCGTATTTACAGTACCGGTGAATACTATGGCAGAGATGCAGTTGAAGGGACTCAAGACCAGTAAGTGTCTTTTTTTAATTGAACTGTAAAATTTATGTAAGGAGCAAACCCTCCCCCCAAAACAATTATTACACCTCTTACATGACCCCGAGTATAATTGACTGTTGGATTAGATTTATACAACTCAGAAAAACGAATAACCATAAAACCTGTACAAGATTTTTTCTAAACACTTTGATCTCTGTCACAATTGTTGAGTATGTTACAGCTTATGACTTCTTTAAAGAACCCAAAAGTGTGTGTGTGGGTTTGTAGTGACATTCGAACCGAAGACTTACAACAAAAGGGACAATAGGTCCACGTTTGTTATCACAAAGGAAAACAATGGGGTCCACGTTTGTCAGGACAAAGAGTTGAACAAAGGAGGGTCCACGATTGGAGCTCATGACACACTTGAGTGTGTGTGTGTGTGTGTGTGTGTGTGTGTGTGTGAGCTTACACATGCCAACTTACGGAGCAATGCTACCCCATAAGGTTTTCTTTGTTCTGGTGGTGACCCAAATAGGATTTCTTCAGAAAAAGGAATATTAGAACAACAATGAAAGTACCCCTGTAACTGCCATATGTAAGGGTGTGTGTGTGGGGGGGAGGGGGGGGGGGGTGTTCTCCTACAAGTTGTTAGACTGGGCAAATCAGAAGAGTATATTTCCACTCTTACTCGTACATGATTTCTTCAAAATGGGAAAACTGTGTTTTTAAACAAAAATTGATATCAAATGTTTACCTAATTTGATTTTCTTCTACTACTTTGTTTGCAGAAGAAATCGCCATGTTGCTTACAGGCAAGTTGTCAGATGGTGTACGGGCTACCTCGGAAGGTTCGACAGAGTGCCACTTCCTTCATGTATCATGGACACCATCCGAAGGACATATCCCAACCCCAATGGACAATATAAAGGGTTTACCTGCTACTTGACTATTAGTAACTTAAAAAACCCTAAAATTTATTGCCAATCATATTGTAAGAATTCCTCTTCTCACTCGAATTTAGTGTGGTATTTTTAGCCCCTATAGTTGATAAAATGTTTGTAAATGAGACTCAAAAAATAGATGTACAAATTATTTGTCAAACATAAAGCTCATGCTGTTGTGTCTCTCACTGGAAAATAGTGAAATGCATTCAACTTACATGTACATATTACAAACATGGAAGTTATACAGCAAAGAGGCTTCAAAAGGGGAACTTTTTTGAGAACCACAATCTTTGATAAAAATCTGTTAATATTTGGCTCACTGAGATGGGATGTGTGTCATTACAAGACCAATGTTTATAATCAGGTGAGGTTTGACACCATAGGTAAAATCTCTTTTGAGTAGTGGTGGTTCTGAAAAGAAACAGTGGTTTCACAACTTGATTTTTTGATCAGTATGCCCTGATCCTCTTCAGGAAGTTGTCAAACCACCTGTTCTTTTTAAAACCACCACTACTCACAACGAGATTTTATACATGGCATCACTGCAAACCTGATCCCACCATGCAAAGTTTCAAATCATACTATGATCAAAACATGTTCTGCTAATCTAGTAGTGGTACATGGTTTTCAGGAAGGTTTTCAGAATTGAGGATACAAACATGGTGGGATTGGTGGCCTCCATTTACTCTAAATTTTCAGTGTGTTACAATCATTTTTAGATGATCCATGAGTAAATGACAATAAACACTTTTAATAATATACACATATCAGTCTTTAGTCTTTATGAGTATTATTTTATTTCAAGAAAAATAGAATAAAACAACAATTGTTTTTGCAAAGTCAACTACCCCTCTTCAAGTGAAGTAAATAAATAGAAAGCAGCTTAATTAATAAATTAAAGGGACACGTTGCCATTAAAAGAAAATGTAACTATGAGTTCATTACCCTTCTTGCATGGTAAATGACCATCTTGTGTACAAAAAGCAATATTTTTTGAGTTAAGAGTACAGTGTACATGTAATACTTAATGTCAAGAAAAGTTGTATTACCAAAGTTGACCTCTCTGTCTAGTTTCAATTTTCATTGAGTAATTAAATAGAAAACAGCTAAATTAAAAGGGAATGTTGCAAAACTAATTCCATGCGATCCTTACTCTTCTTGCCTACAGACATTCTAAAAGACCTCCTTATCAAAATTTTCAGCTCAATGTAGACTTTTAAGAAAATGTAAACAAACATTTCAAATTACAGTCAAAGCTTAGAAAGACAGGTTGTCTGGCAAATTGTCAAAAAGAAGTGTAATTGTTTTGTGTTTGCCCTGGATTGAAAACACATTACACATGAAATATGCAAACCCCAATACATGTACTCCAACTCCTCTTTTTCTCCCCCCAAAAACTCCTTTAGTTCACCATGCAATATGCACAAACTGGGGCCGCTCATTAATCTTGCGTAGCAAACAAGTTTGTGGTTGATCCCCCTTCTAACAAATAATAATAACAATAACAATAAGTACGGTACACATGTGTACATGTACTCAATAAAATCCTACATTTAAATTACCAGATGTGGTTGCGGTCAAATAAAAGCTACATGGGCATTTAAACAACTCTTCTCATAAGATAATAAAGGGTGTACCAAAAATATGTACAATACATGTATAATCAATAAAGAAAAAAATCCACAATGGCTTGATGAATTAATCATATTTTACCATCAGAAATATTCCTCTGCATTAACAATAAGGTGTTTAAACTATGTCAACAGTATCTCTTTAATACATGTAATAGGAGGACAAAATAAACCTTTCTTTCATTTTAATAATTCTGCTTGAAACAAAATTGCAAACAGACATGAATCATGCATCTCAAACCTAGGGGTTTATAAATTTGTTCAAAATCTTGAGGGAAATTATTAACTTTTAAGATATTCACAAGTCAGGCCTGGAATTACATGGAGGCCACGGAGGCCATGGCCTTCGTTGCCCTTGCGTTGGCCTTGGTGCCCCTTCAAAAGTCTACCATAGACTTCAAGATTTTCCAATGGAAGTACCCTTTACAAAATGAAAATGGCCTTGCCCTCTCCAAGATGAAATTCCAGGCCTGACAAGTGTATGATTATGCAAAGTAAAGTTAATTATTATTCCGATACTGCACATTTTGATGTGTAATGAAATAAAAATAACCCTATATCCAGCTCGGGATCCAGGCATTTTGAAGCTGACCCCCACCCCCGCGGTTGAATATTTCTCCCCTAAACATAATTAAGGTTGTTTCTGCAACAAGCCAGTAAACCGTTTCATTACCTCCTCTGATGTGATTGAACTTTCCATCACATTAGATGGGAGAAGTTGTTCACCAGTGGGCTCCTGGTCACCATACTTAGCATATATTCAGCAAAAGCTTCTTGCAAAACCTGAACAAAAGATCAAAACAAACATTGTATTTAACCTCTAAGTCAAATGTCATAATTTGGGCATTGTATTCACACACATGTATGGCTTTGCCCTTTGTAGGCCCAAGTAATTTTTTATCTTGGTCCTTCCCCCGGTACTCCTCCCCCAGGGATACAATGATGTTGAAAGCAAACTAAACTGGAAAAGCAATGTAAGGTCAATAATGAAGTCTGTAGGTTGTACTTGAAGTTGAAGGGGAGTCTTGTACACATGTATGTGCACTGGGATGACAAGGTCAAGGAGGTGAAGTAGAATTGGTAACTAGTTACAAACTTTCCTAAACTTCAAACTTGAATCATGCTCACAATCACATCGAGTGAAAAGGAAAATTGTTGATGGTTGTGGTAGCCCTACTATTGAGTTTGAAAAATCTCTTGCGAGAAGTGCATGTTTTGAAATGAAAAGAAATGATGGTAAAATATCAACTACATACTCATAGAACTTAGTTTTAGAACTTAAAAGTTGCTTACCCAGCTCTTCTCTCTTTTCTTAAATGACATGCCAGACGAGTGTTGGCTGAATCGCTTAGTTTCATTTGGCTGTGCCTGTTTTACTCTCTGTTTGAAAAGATGATGGCACTGCAGATGGGGCTTTCATGGTTGGGATTGAACCTGGCTTAAGCCTGTTATAGCTTTTTAATCCAAAACTGCTCTTTAGTTGCGATGTTGCAACCCGACTGTCGTCCGTAAAATGGGCACTGCAAATCATGGTCCATTTTGTCACCGTGAAACCCTGTGTTGGTCACGTCACCGAACGCACCCATTCCCTTCTCTGGACAGGATCTCTTGGGAATCGAAATAAAAACTCACATCTGGGTTCCTATCTACGTTCCGAGTACATCCACCAACAGAACATGAGTTCGGCATGGTCAGTTTGATTTCTCACGTCTTAACTTGGTGAATGTATTCGAATAATGAGATCATCACACATAGTTACCGTGTAAACACACGACACATCGCTATTTCCTGGTTTCCCCTTTCTTACAAGTACGTCATCATTCGCTGGTTCACCCACGTATCTTATAGTTGGTTCGTGGTGCGCGTAAATACACGTGCTTCAGTATGGGACATGCATGGTGCCTATGGAGGGAGCCATGTAAGCGCGCGAGTTTTTAAAAACCCTAAGATCGGATTATTTTTTCCGGTTAAAATTACGAAAAAAATATATGTTTAAAACAATCCAATCTACAAGGTCAGAATACTTAATAACATTATGTTTAAGATTCAGCAATTTGTTTTATTTCGCAGATATTGCTGAAGTAGATCTTTAACTGTTTGGAGGAAGTATTTGAGGCAGTTTTTGTTTGCGGAGAACAGTTGTTTCTATAAAGAGAAAAGGATGAGCCACGCTTAATTGCCAGTTCTGATATTGTAAGATTAGATGCAGGGCTATTTATTTCTATAGCCGTTATTAACCCTGCACCGCTGCACCTGTGTTGGGCCAACGGTGTTACGTAATCCTGTCACAAAGGTGTGGCAGGCCCATTTGATAGGTTAAGATGTTAAGAGGGTCTGTTCTGCCTTATCTCAATGATTTATGCCTGCTAAACCAGTCTGCTGTCGGCACAAGATCACAAAACCTTCATTCACAGAACGCCATTGAACCTAGAGCGGTCAGACACAACCTTTACACTAAGCTGTGGTAGTGATCTGTGGCGCACTTGCCGCAGAGATAGGAGTTTGTGCATGAGATATGGGGAAACATTTTTTCCACCTCCCCTCCTGACCAAATTGACGACCCCCGTTGATTGACACCTCTCCTAAAACGTGTGTATTGGTACACTGCAGGATATCACGGAGTATCACGGGGTTGAGATCTACCATTTTGAAATTGTTGTTTTTCTTTATATGTGCCAAAGCACAGTGGTTGAGTGCCTCGCTGCAAGGTTTCCACCTTAGATTCTAGAGGCAACTAGAAACTATCGCGCACAGAAGTGACAGAACGCCGATGTTAAAACTGTACACAGCTAGCTGAGCAGACGGTAATCACTTAAGTTATACCCCGGAAGTGATAAAAATGTTTCGAGAGCGCCCTCACGCGGTCAAAAATACGGCGCATTGCAATAGACTGTGCAAAATATGCCAAGTTGGTCCTGACCATATTGAAATGTATATGTGTGCACGATTCTGTTTATTTACATACTATAATATGATGTAGTTTTTGGCTATACACATTGTTTTATTTTGTTGGGAAAAGAAACAAAATCAGCAATGAAAGAACATGAAAATAACACGACCGCAGTTCATGGTTACTTGAAAACAGATGTTTGCCCAACTAACGTTTATGTTATCATAAAAACCTATATGTACTGGTAGCCTTGATCAAGGCGTTGGAGTATTGTCTTCATTTATAACCTGTTTTTCTTTGCGCCGCGCTACCCACCCGAGCTAGCTAAAATGTAGGCCTAAAAACTGTGATTATTCTCTGCGCCGCGCAACCCGGGTGCGTTTGTACGTGCTTAGATACAACACTGCAGTATAGGTGTGCGCCTGCTCTGTGTGTGTATGTGTGTACCAACTGAATCAACGCCTTGATGGTTATGTGTTGAAGCCATGAAGTCATTACTATAATGCGCGCGAAAGACAATACCCTTTGGTCAGTTGCGGAAGTTAGGTTTACTACTATTTTTTTGAGAAAACGGTTTCTGCCTCACTCAGTTGCATTCCGTGCATGATCGCAATGTTTTTTTTGTTTGTTGACGAATGGGAACATTTGCTGTAAGGATTATAAATTCTGAGGTATTTTAAATTATTAAAATTGCTGAAACAGTAATCATTGCAAAATAATCATGTTCTCTAGTGTAAAGATTTAGTGTTAACTACATTTGAAGATATCACCACCCTCACATAAAATGGACTCGTCCCAGCAGTCTCAACCGCCAAGATAAACACTTGCATTTGAATCTTGAATCTTAAATATTCATGATCTGCATACCAGCATATCCGAGAGCCCCCAAATTTTGTCCAACAGTGGACGAAAAATAAAGAAACACATAAACACAGAACCTACAAGGCTGTCGGCCTGACGGCCTCCTCTTGCGGACAGTGATAACGAGTGCGGATGACTTGCGCACAGTAGTACGGGCGTCGTGCGATGTGATACACACATTACGCACAGTGTAGTGTACAGAACATAGGTCAGGGTAGGTTTTACGGCGGCTTTTTCGGAGTGAAAACTGCGACCGCCTTGAGCAAAGCTAATGTAATGGTAAAACAAATTCGGGCGTTATTGGAAAATAGGGTGTCTACAAAATATCATTCTAATAAATCCTCGTCCCAAGTTTTCATTTTAGCTGAATGTTAATTTAAACAAATTATGTTTACCATATAAAAATTGAAATTGTGTTAAAAAACTAAAATGTTACGCGTAATTTAATTTTTTGTGAATTTTGTAGAGATATAATTACGGGGAAAAATAGTTTTTGGTAAGAAAAAAATAACACAAACATGTCTCATAGTTGATAATGTAAAAGATTAAGTTTAAGTTTTGTTTCCATACAAATGCTTTTAAAAACGGTCAGAAATATTCACTTATTATTTTTTTTTATTTTTTTTTTATTCAAGTATTTTTTTACGCGGAATTATACAGGAATACATACGCATGGTAAAATGACTTGGATAGCACTGATGTGTGTATCAGCATCAAACCGTTCTTGCAAACAGTGCCCACTGCACTCGGAAACGAGTTGGTGAGTTAAAATTGTGTTGTTTGTCTTGTTTGACAATTTGGAAAATACTCGTCTAAAGGGCACCAGTCTTAGCTAATGTAATAGTACAGCAAGACATGACTCTACCTACCGACTTGGCTGCAGTGTTAACCTACATACATTTGTTTTCTTCACGGTTATGTTTAAAGGTACCCCCCCCCCCCCGTACCCACAAGGTTTTCTCTACGTAAAAACGCAAGTTTGATGGCAAACGCGCTTTTGTCGTTCCTTTCTTCCTTTGTTTTTTTCGTGTAATTTTCTCATATAGTTTTGTTTTGTTTTGCTTGTGTTGTTTTGTTGTTTTTTTGCTGCGTCGCGTCAAAACAGGGTATGTTAAGCCTCATAGGAGCAATTCATTCCACAGGGTCAATGACCTTGGAAGCATTTGTTTTTGCTGGAGTAACGCCTCTTTCCGAATGGATTTCTAATGAATTTCCCGCAGCCAAGGAGTACGTCAGATAGTAAGACTGAAGGGTCAATAATAATAATAATAATAAATTTATATATCGCAGCTTTTATTCAAATTATATTCAGCTGCGCTGGTTCAGAGCTCCCTTTTTTTTCACTAAATTATGCAAAATAGAATCTCTCAAAATTGAACAAATATGTTTTTAATTTGGATTTGAAGACATTGAGAGTGTCACAATGTAGATTGAATTATGCTTTTATTTGTACTTACCTGTGGATAAAATGATTCAGTCCTTAGTTCAACTTACCTTTTTAACAAACTTAATGGAACAGTCTTATTAGCATACCTCGACCTAATTTAGGTACACCAGTCAATCAGGCCATGGATTGTCAATCAGGCCATGGATTGTCAAATGCACTACTATACAGTGTGGTATGTTTCTTTTGTTGAAGTTAGCCTTTGTTGTATACCTGCAATTACTTTGGTCATATACTGAACCATTCCTTTAAACCTTTTAGCCAGGGTTTCATCAGGCTTAATGTAGCGGTAATGTAATATAGATGTGACAATAAAGTTGTAGCTCAAACATTCAGCTACATTACATAACTCCGATTGTTTGTGTCCTTTCACTTTCAGCTTATGTGTAGATTTAATAGTAGTATAATAATAGGAATAGTGAGGATGGGTGTGGTCGAGTACAAAGAGAGTGAGTGAAAAAGGAACCTGTGTCAAAATCATAGGCAGTATAGGAAATTGTGAATGTCAGTTGACATCAAAACCTGAGATAGAGAGGGTGTGTGAGGTACTACTCTAGCCACCAACCAGTACAGTCTTGCAAGCAGATTTGTGCATCAGTTGGCATAAAAATATATGCCAAAGCCAAAGCTCAGTGGATGCAGCTACTGAGGCAAATCAATCTAAATAATGCTTGAGTGCGGTATACAGGCCGCCACCACATGTAGGAGGGCTAGCAGAACCAACCAGCACAACCCAAGAGTACGACGCATTTGAAATCCATGGCCTTTAGTACGGGTTGGAGTTCTAAAGTGAAGGACATTATTGAAGACGCCGTGTGACTGTGGGACGGGGCTTCCAAACTCCTAAAGCCAATGCAGAGGGCTCACAAACTGGCAGAGCATGAAGGAGCTATGAGCCAGAGAGAGAGAGGTCCTCAACACAGCACCTTAACAACCAAACCGAGTACCATGTCGTTTAATATATATTGTTTTAAGATGAACAGTTAATAGTGAGAAACCAGGTGGAAGGTACACCAAAACTTATTTTGTGTTTAAAGAGAGATTGAGAGACAGCCACTGAAGTGAATTGGTCTGTATTGTTGCAAAGCTAGTAAAAGTGATTATAAATGTTAAAGTTCCCATGGACAGAATTGTAACATTAATTGCAAGTTAGCAAATGAGGTGAAAGCTACACCACAGTTGAGCAAGAAAGATATCTAAGAAAAAAACTTGATTTCATAAGAAGCTTCTTGAATTCAAACAAAGAAACAATGTGAATTATTATTTGCTGAATTCTAATTTTGATTTAAATGCCGGTGAATTATTTGGAATGTTAAATAAACTATGTACAGTTTAAGTGGATAAGAAAACTAAAGGATTCTGGTTTTACTTGGGACTTATTTCTGTTATTCTTTGAATCTGGTTCTGACAAATGGGGGCTTGTCCGGGAACCGCAGAAATGGAAAAAGAAAAACTAAATTGAGTGAAATACACTCTCTCAAGAAAATAGGTCCTGATATTCCTGAATCCTTGATAAGTTTTTTTTTGTAATGGTAAACCTAACAATATTTGTCTGTATAATTGTATTTGTACAGGTTGGGTACTGCTCCTCCATACATGTAAACGCTACAGCAACAAACGCATTGCATGAGGTTGGTAAGTGGCTAGTGAATGTAAAAATGGAGAAAGATATAGAGAGAATCCGAGCAATAGGAGAGGCATGTGATGTAAGTGGTCAAGAATTACTTGAATTTGTGAGGAATGAGCGTACAGAGAGAGAAAGGCTTGCTAGAGATGAACGCGCATATCAGCTTGAACTTAAGCGCCAAGAACTTGAAATTAAAAGGCAAGACCAGGAACTCCTTAAAATGCAAATGCATCTTGAAACCATCAAACAAGAAAACTTAAACACCTCAGTGACAAAAGTTGAAACTCCTGGCCACCATAATAAAGCTCGCGCTCCCAAATTACCATTTTTTGACGAAGCTAAAGACGACGTTGATGCATATCTTCAACGCTTTGAACGCTATGCCAAAAGTCAAAACTGGAATGAAGACGAATGGGCCGTGAACTTAAGCGCGTTACTTAAGGGCAAAGCACTTGATGTTTATTCGCGTTTGGCATTAGGTGACGCAACTAACTATGCTTCCTTACGAGACGCCTTATTGAAAAGATTCCACTTAACAGCGCATGGTTTTCAGCAAAAATTTAGAACTGCTAAACCAGAGGTACATGAGAGTGCTCCCCAATTTGCAGTGAGGTTAGACAATCTATTGACACGTTGGGTTGAATTATCGAAATGCAAGAAAGGATATGATGAAGTTACCGATTTGCTCATTCGTGAACAGTTTTTGAACAGTGTAGATCCGACCTTAGCAATGTTTCTAAAGGAGCGAGATCCCAAATCAATTTCTGAAATGTCAAGTCTTGCAGAAAAGTACTGCGAAGCACACGGTGGTTTCGGAATGCAAATGGTTGTAAGAAAAACGCCTCAACCAAATACAAACTTCAAGAAACAGTATGAGCAAAAGCCCTTCCAGAGGCAAACCAGTTTTTCGAAACCTCTGCAATCCCAGAACAATAGGCCTCCATTTCGAAGTTCAATTGTCTGCTATAATTGTGGTAAACAAGGGCACATTGCAAAAGACTGTCGAGGCCGACCGAAAGGAATAAATAGGGTAGCAACTGTTATCGCATCTGCCTTAACAGACCTCTTTGGTAATGAGGACAAACCTCAGAGCTACGCACACAACGACGATACGTCAGTAGAAACTGTGGCCTGTATGATGACGTCACACAATGTATTAAATCATAATTGCGTGAAAGATGGTTTCGTAACTTTGAAGTGTGGATATGAAATTCCTATAATGAGCATTGCCTGTCGAGACAAAAACCCAAATGGTATGCCAGTAACGGAGGGATATGTGAATGAAGAGTCAGTGAAAGTACTAAGAGATACAGGTTGTAGTGGAATTGTAGTTAGAAAGAAACTAGTCTTAGATAGGCAGTTAACGGGACAAATCAAATCGTATGTACTAGCAGACGGCACAATCCGTCAAGCTCCCGTAGCTAAAGTTAACATTAGTACACCGTATTTTGTTGGATGCTCAGATGTTCTCTGTATAGATAACCCAGTATATGACCTAATTGTAGGTAATGTAAATGGTGCTAGGGATCCTAGAAACCCTGATCCAAACTGGAAACGTAGAGTAGATAAAACTAAGAAGAAAGAGGATAAACTTCAAACAAACACCGGGATAGACATTGAATGCATGGAAACGAGTGCAGTACAAACTAGGGCACAAGTGAAACAAACTGAAAAGCCTCTAAAGAAACTTAAGGTTCTTGAAACAATGCCCGAGATAGACAGAGATCAAATCCGAGAGGCACAGAAAAGTGACCCTTCACTCAACAAAGTCAGAGAGCTAGCCCAGACTGATGATCAAAAGCATAGCAAAAACGGGGCAAGTTCAAAATTCTTCTGGCAAAAGGAATTGCTGTATCGTGAGTTTAAATCTCCTAAACTCAATTTTGGTCAATCCTGTACACAACTCGTTGTACCATCAGAATTTCGAGTACATGTCATGAAAATTGCACATGAATCCATACTTGGTGGCCACCAGGGCCCTGCAAAAACCGCAGAAAAGGTTCTAAGCAATTTCTTCTGGCCTGGGGTGCATGCGGACATTACTAGATTCTGTCGCTCATGTGATATTTGTCAAAGAACCCTGCCCAAAGGTAAAGTTGGAAAAGTTCCCCTTGGGAAGATGCCACTCATTGATACACCCTTCCAAAGAGTTGCTATTGACATTATTGGACCAATCCATCCAATTTCTGAAAGCGGTAATCGTTATGTGCTGACCCTAGTTGATTACGCGACAAGGTACCCTGAGGCAATCCCATTATGCAGTATCGAGACTACACGAGTAGCGGAAGCCATGGTAGAAATTTTCACACGTGTAGGAATACCAAAAGAAATTCTAACCGATCAAGGGTCTCAATTCACCTCCCAATTAATGACTGAAATTAGCCGACTATTGTCTATACGCCAACTCACCACCACACCTTACCATCCCGCATGTAATGGCTTAGTCGAGCGGTTCAATGGCACTCTGAAACAAATGCTTAAAAGATTGTGCGCCGAAAAGCCTCGCGATTGGGATCGCTACATTGGCCCATTGCTATTTGCCTACCGTGAAACCCCACAAGCTAGTACAGGTTTTGCCCCTTTCGAACTTCTCTATGGACGCCCTGTTCGTGGCCCAATGACAATATTGAAAGAGTTATGGACTGGTCATAATTCTGACGATCAAGAAATACGCACCACTTACCAATATGTTCTTGATCTGCGCAACCGCATTGATGAAACTTGCAAAATAGCCCAAGAAGAATTAAGTAAGTCAGCTGCGCGGCACAAACACTACTATGATAGAAAGACAAGAGTGCGAAGTTTCAAGCCGGGTGATTATGTGCTACTCCTCTTACCCACTGACCACAACAAGCTGCTCCTTCAGTGGAAAGGACCCTTCCTTGTCACTGAAAAAGTCACTCCAGTAGATTTTCGCATAGATCTTCATGGAAAACCAAAAGTTTTCCACGCAAATCTGCTCAAGTTGTATATCAGCCGGTCTGACCCACAATCAACCAAACACGTTGAACCAACAGATGCAAACAAAATTTGTAATATTTTTGAATGTGCATCCGTGTCAGTCATAGAATGTGAAAATGAAGATTTGCCAGAGGAACAATCAGAAGAACCAAAGTTTGATAATCAAATCTTATACACACCATCACTTCATGCCAAAGAATCGATCGATGATGTTGAAATAAGCTCAGACTTATCTACAGCGCAACAGAAAGAAGTTAGACGACTGTTAGGAAATTTTCGTGATGTGATGACGGATGTTCCCGGAGAAACAAATCTAGGTCAGCATGACATAAATCTCACCGTGAACGAACCGATAAGAAGCAAACCGTATCCCACGCCATTTTCACAGATAGAAACAGTCAAAACGGAGATCCATGATATGTTGAAACTGAACATTATTGAGAAATCTGACTCACCCTACTCATCACCCATTGTTCTAGTGAAAAAAACTGATGGTAGCAACCGATTTTGTATTGATTTCCGGAAACTAAACAAAATAACCACGTTTGATGCCGAGCCAATACCAAACCCAGACCAGATATTCTCTAAGCTCTCAAATGACCACTACTTCACCAAAATTGATCTTAGTAAAGGATATTGGCAGATTCCCATGTCTCGAGAAGCCAAGAAAAAAACTGCCTTCATCACTCCCACTGGACTCTATCAATTTAAGGTGATGCCATTTGGCTTAATTAATGCACCCGCCACTTTTAGTCGAGTCATGCGTACATTGCTAGAAGGACTAGACCATATAGATAACTATATCGATGACATACTAGTGCACACAAAATCATGGGAGGTTCATATGGCTGTTCTCAATGAACTGATGCTTCGACTTAGGAAGTCGGGTCTGACAGCAAGACCAAGTAAGTGTTCAGTCGGGAACCAGACAGTTGAATTTCTAGGTCACAAAATTGGTCAGGGAAAACTTACACCGCAACTCAACAAAATTGAGAAAATCAAAAATGCATCTCCCCCCGTCACCAAGAAACAGTTAAGATCCTTTTTAGGATTGGCGGGATACTACCGCAAATTTGTGCCAAACTATGCCGCCATTGCGTCACCACTAACCGATAAGACAAAAAATTGTGAGCCTAACAAAATAGTCTGGGGGCCTAGCCAACAGTTAGCCTTCGATGCGCTGAAACAAAGTCTAGTTACAGCTCCAATTCTTCATCTTCCAAACTTAGATATTCCATTCACGTTGCGCACTGATGCATCCGACTTAGGAATAGGGGCAATCTTACTCCAAGAACACGAAGATGAAAAACACCCAGTTGCGTATGCGAGCAGGAAATTATTACAGCGTGAACGAAATTACTCAACCATCGAAAAGGAATGTCTAGCACTTGTCTGGGGGTTCAAAAATATCAACCCTACTTGTATGGAAAACCATTTCACATTGAGACAGATCACCAACCGTTGGCTTATATGCAAAAGGCTAAAGTAGCAAATGCGAGGATCATGAGATGGGCTCTCTCCCTACAACCGTACCAGTACCATATTGTAGCAATCAAAGGTTCCAACAATGTTGGAGCTGATTACCTCAGTCGATCAGGGTGGTAGATCAAATTTCTGAAAGTAATGTAGTAGAAAATGGAACATTTTCTTCTGAAGATGGAGTGAATGTCACAATGTAGATTGAATTATGCTTTTATTTGTACTTACCTGTGGATAAAATGATTCAGTCCTTAGTTCAACTTACCTTTTTAACAAACTTAATGGAACAGTCTTATTAGCATACCTCGACCTAATTTAGGTACACCAGTCAATCAGGCCATGGATTGTCAATCAGGCCATGGATTGTCAAATGCACTACTATACAGTGTGGTATGTTTCTTTTGTTGAAGTTAGCCTTTGTTGTATACCTGCAATTACTTTGGTCATATACTGAACCATTCCTTTAAACCTTTTAGCCAGGGTTTCATCAGGCTTAATGTAGCGGTAATGTAATATAGATGTGACAATAAAGTTGTAGCTCAAACATTCAGCTACATTACATAACTCCGATTGTTTGTGTCCTTTCACTTTCAGCTTATGTGTAGATTTAATAGTAGTATAATAATAGGAATAGTGAGGATGGGTGTGGTCGAGTACAAAGAGAGTGAGTGAAAAAGGAACCTGTGTCAAAATCATAGGCAGTATAGGAAATTGTGAATGTCAGTTGACATCAAAACCTGAGATAGAGAGGGTGTGTGAGGTACTACTCTAGCCACCAACCAGTACAGTCTTGCAAGCAGATTTGTGCATCAGTTGGCATAAAAATATATGCCAAAGCCAAAGCTCAGTGGATGCAGCTACTGAGGCAAATCAATCTAAATAATGCTTGAGTGCGGTATACAGGCCGCCACCACATGTAGGAGGGCTAGCAGAACCAACCAGCACAACCCAAGAGTACGACGCATTTGAAATCCATGGCCTTTAGTACGGGTTGGAGTTCTAAAGTGAAGGACATTATTGAAGACGCCGTGTGACTGTGGGACGGGGCTTCCAAACTCCTAAAGCCAATGCAGAGGGCTCACAAACTGGCAGAGCATGAAGGAGCTATGAGCCAGAGAGAGAGAGGTCCTCAACACAGCACCTTAACAACCAAACCCGAGTACCATGTCGTTTAATATATATTGTTTTAAGATGAACAGTTAATAGTGAGAAACCAGGTGGAAGGTACACCAAAACTTATTTTGTGTTTAAAGAGAGATTGAGAGACAGCCACTGAAGTGAATTGGTCTGTATTGTTGCAAAGCTAGTAAAAGTGATTATAAATGTTAAAGTTCCCATGGACAGAATTGTAACATTAATTGCAAGTTAGCAAATGAGGTGAAAGCTACACCACAGTTGAGCAAGAAAGATATCTAAGAAAAAAACTTGATTTCATAAGAAGCTTCTTGAATTCAAACAAAGAAA
The DNA here is from genome assembly GCA_032158295.1 of Pycnopodia helianthoides. Taxonomy (NCBI): domain Eukaryota; kingdom Metazoa; phylum Echinodermata; class Asteroidea; order Forcipulatida; family Asteriidae; genus Pycnopodia; species Pycnopodia helianthoides. The sequence continues at coordinate 41,806 of JASTWB010000031.1, forward strand.
CAATGTGAATTATTATTTGCTGAATTCTAATTTTGATTTAAATGCCGGTGAATTATTTGGAATGTTAAATAAACTATGTACAGTTTAAGTGGATAAGAAAACTAAAGGATTCTGGTTTTACTTGGGACTTATTTCTGTTATTCTTTGAATCTGGTTCTGACAGAGAGATGGAGAGCTTCGTATTTATATTGGCAAGCTATTCCATAGTTTGGGGGCAGCAATGGCAAACGCACGGTCCCCGAGAGTTACTTTAGTTTTGCCATGGGGAATCTGGAACATTAACTTATCTCTAGAACTGCGCAGGCTACGACTGTGTGACTGGACTTTGAGTTGAAGTAATTCTGTTATGTAACTAGGAGTTTGACCACTCAGTGATTTATACACAATTAACAACAGTTTGAATGAGATTCTTTGACGGACTGGCAACCAGTGGAACTCTCTCAGAAGAGGTGCCGTTGAAGTGAATTTTGACCGACGATAGACAAGTCTTGCACATGCATTTTGGACTCTTTGTAACCTAGCTATCAGAGAATCAGGCATTCCAAACAGCAATCCATTACAATAATCAAGCTTACTTGTGATGAGAGCATGTACAACCAATTCCATACTTTCTTGATCAAAATATTTGCGGACCCGTCTGAGATTGTATAGAAGATAATATGTCGATTTGCATATATTTCTGACATGTGTTTCCATGGTCAAACTTGTATCGAAGTATACTCCTAAATTCCTTGCTGTAACAGAGAGTTTTACATTTGATGATCCAACTCTTACACCGTAAATGCTTATTTTTGAAATATGTTGAGAAGTTCCGATAACCATAAATTCACTCTTACTATCGTTTAGCTTAAGATTATTATTAAGCATCCATCTATGAATGAAATTAATACACTTTTCCAATATTGAAACACTTGCATCTTGAGTTCTAGGGGATGGTTTAAAGGATAAAAATAATTGTGTGTCGTCTGCATAGCAGTGACAAGAGACTTGAGGAAAGTTATCTTGACGTGGGTTGAAGTGGGAGGGAGTTTTCTCTTATTTTACGACAATACGAGTTGTTTCTATACATGATGGACGTACCATATGGACTTAAAGGTTTTCGTTATCAAAACATGGCGGGAAAGTACAAATCGGATAAATGTATCATTGTTAATTGATGACCCTGTCAATGACTTCTTTACAAATGACCAATATATTGCATTCAAGGTGTCGAACTTTATAATGTTACCCTTCAAATAGCGTCCATATTTTTTTACATCGAAAGATTGAATAAACACGTGAACAAGCTGCATTTTCTCAGTACTCGTGGTCGTGGTCTATTTTGGGGAGAGCGCATGTTCTCAATTCAAGGAGTTTGTCTATGTTTTATGTGAGACAAATGTTGGCAAAATGTTTGGGTTTTTGGGTGAGTTTTTTTTTTTTAATCTGAACATTGTCATTGTTTATTGTTGCTGGGTTCAGGGTCAAACATTTCCTAATAAATCAAATGAATAACATTTTACATGAATAATTGCCTTGATCGGAAACCTGTATTCGGATTGGGAATTTCTTCAATGAGATTCATTGCTGCACTCGTGCACTCTGTGGACATTCTACATGGCCTTGGGTATTCACTGTTTACATTTGGGTAGTTTTGATGAAGATTTGACATGAATTAAACTGGATAGTTCCTCCTCATTAGCTAAACAGGAAATACAGATTTATGTCGCATATTTGTTGAAAATATAACAATGCTTTTACAACGGTTCCCCGAGATTATTATCAGTCTTTCTTTTGTTGATGTTCTGTTCTTATGTTTCCTTAAAGATATACAGGATTGGTAAGAATGCAAAACATCATTGGTTAGTTTTAGTTTGGAAACTTATTAAATATGAAGTTTACACCAAACCAATTTACTTCTCTGTGAAATATTTTCCTGTGAAATAAGGTCAAATTTTGAGAAAACTGTATCTGAAAATCTCAAAAAGAAAACTCACGCAGCTAATTTGGGTTGTAACTACCTTTGAAGAAGCAAGTGTATGCTGTCCCACCAAAACCACTAAAATAAGTGCATAGCTCTTTAAAAAAAAAAAAAAAAAATGGTCCCCTCCTTCCAGAGAGTTCTACTCCAATGTATTTCACATCAGTTTAAAAGGATCAATTTAGAAAATACTACTCCCAATTATTATTATTTGATTTTATTTATGTTCTGTCAAAATATATAATCTTTTGAAAACATAGTTCGTAATTAGTCTGACAATTAAAAGAAAATACATTTGTCGAGAACTAAATGTTGGAATAGTCAACAATGACTTTTTTTTTTTTTTTTTTTACAAATCACTCTTACTACAACTATCACGTGTTTTCCCGGTGGGAGTCTGATTGAACATGTCCTCGAGGAGTTGAGCAAACTTTGCTACAAAATCGTGTTTTTTCAATTATGTTTGCTAAATTAAAGTTTTCACGTGTATTCAAGTTTAAACATGGTTAAAATCTGAGCTAGACCAATAAAGAAACATGAGAACGTAATACAATGTGTAGACATCGATAATTCAAACAAACCTGCAATCAAATATATTTTCAAACGTCGTTTAAAAAAAATGGCGACAGACACCCGGATTTCCTTCTTTTGCTTTTTCTCTCTCTCTCTCTCCAAAAAGGATAACCGGCCAACTTCCACAATCTCAATTAGAAAAGAAAAAAAATAGTTAACCGTCTTTGGTCAACAATCTATTTCCTAAGTTCCTTGTTTGATGCCGAGGGTTCTTCTCAGAGTGGGTATACACAAAGCGGACAGACAGTCATGGCGGGCCACTTTCGTGTGAATCTCAAGCTGCTACTCATATTGTTGGTGTTCTTTCAAGGTATGTACTTTTGCCCTTTTTGCTTTGATGTTACAACTTTCCTTGAAAAGTGCCCGCTATAATGATGTCATGAAGTCTTCAGTAATGTATTCAGATTGATAATGGTAACTTATATGTTGTTGTCAAACAAACTAATATAAATCACCCCCACCCAATTTTCCACTCGTTGATGAAAGTTTCAGTACGCCCCAATATTGGCTCATTCATTATATAAAAAGTAAACGGATATGATTGACATGTTTCAAAATGACACACTATGCCCACAGGAAATAAACTCTGGAAGAAGTGCATACGTCACGCCCCTTACTTTTTGTCGGTTGGTTTTGTTTTGTATGGGTTTGCCGGTTCGCCTGTGCAGGAATCACGAAATGTCCACTGCAATATAAAGAAAGAAAGAGAAATACGACAAAACTTCAAACATTTGCCATTTTCAAAAGATAAACACAAAATATAATTTGCATACATTTAATAATCAAAGTAATGATTCTTTCGTGATCTGTTTAATGACGTTTACTCTTTGTATCTTGTTCCCTAACCAACTTCCTTGATTGTCTTCACCAAACCTTCGGATTGTTTCGACTTTTATCTTGTCAGTGCTCTCGTATTCCTTTATATTCACCTTTCCGTCTTGCTATCATTCTGGGTTCCCCTATAAATAGTTGTTGTAACAAATTATTTAGAACAATAGCACCTTTTTCAGCGTTGTCCCGCCTTTTATTTCGTGCTCAGTATTGATATGTAAATATTTGTATCTGTAGTATAAAAAAGGTATTGAAGGTCCGAGAGTAGGATTAACACATTTTTGAAATATGTAACTAGCTAGGCAAGCAAAAATGACAAATGAAACGTGTTACCTATGTTTTGAAAGGTCAAAGAAAAGAATTAAGACATTTCTGAAGTAATTACTTATAAATATGCACACTAGTGGCCGCCATTAAAAAATAAATAATAATTTATATACCTCTGTAACTAGTCAAACAAACTTTACGATTGAAGTGTCTTGATGAGCCAGATGCCTAATTAGGCAAATGAGCTAGTATAGCTACCAACACTCAATTATGCAAATGAGCTTGTTTAGCTACCAATGAAGTGCATAAGTATTCACGTATCAATGCTAAAATTTTAGTTTCCTAACTTTACCCCAAAAATACTATTTGATGCTAATAATACAGGCATGAGTAGGCAACTGGTCTCAACTACAAATCCCTTATGTTTAGTCGGGTATAAAATAAACTGTTTGTTTAACTGCAATCGTATTCATACAAGGAGTTTAATCATCTGACAGGCCCTTATTTTGACTTAAAGTACCCTTGAAAAAACTTTTTAAAATTCTCGATAGATCCCAATGTTCATTGGTTTGAACAAGCGCTCTGCGGGCCAAACTGGTTTTGACAAAGTGACCTAACTGTTTAGGATTTAATTACAATTTTAAATTTTTGCGGGAATAAAAACACATTGACAGTTGTGTACGGATAAAGTAGCCACCTTTATTTTTTCTGAAGGAAATATAAAACAAATAGTCAGCAGGCCCCAAAATAGCAGTTTGAAAAACAGTGCAACTTCAGACGCGATTTTCTCCAAACACGTTTTTGTTTTACTGTGGACGAGATAGGTCAGCGACGAATCCACTAGATTTAACAAACATTACCCCAGCTAACCCCTTCCAAGACAATCATGCCAACACATTCTACCCCCCCCCCCCCCCACTCCACCTTAAATTAAGGATCACACAAACTGTAGGGAACAAAATAATGTTGACATAATTGCGTACTTTTTCGAACAAAGAATTGGAGGCTTTCAGCTGAGATATTAGTAGTTTCATGTCATGGCCCTTTGACTCATTTTGGTGACCTACGGCAGTACGGGTTGGGGCTAGAGGGCAATGATAAGAACACAGGGCTAAAGTAGGGTTGAGGTTTGACATCCTCTAATTTATGGAGAGGTCTGTGGTATCCTTTATGAAGGAAGGGATGCGGGTTATTAAGTGGTTGAAGAAGCTAACGACAAACTCTGAAATACGCTCTGTTTAGGTACCATTACCAGATACAATGGGTCGACCCGGGTTGTTGGACTTGTGTATCTTAGGTAGAAGGTAGAAGCGTGCTGTACGGGGTCCTTTGGGAGGAGATAGTTGACAGTATCTTTGTCAATACCATAATGCCCTTTTTGGGGGGGTTAAATCTAGCCAGGGTGTCACTGATTAGTTTGGAAATAATGAGTAGGGCCAGTGTCACATTGAATATAATGATCAGTGTTGCTGAGCTGTCTGATTTATTGATTGGCGGAGCTTTGTGAGGGCGTGGCGTTCATCTTGGTGGAAGTCGTTGGTTACCAGGTGTTCGGGACCCAAAGAATATCAAGGTTGACTGAACTGATGTAGGTGTCTTAAGCCACATCTCGATTCTTAGGAGGTACCCAACTATTTTATTTTCCTTGAAGCGGTTGCGGGTGGGTTGGATGTCAACAGATGACTCGTCATCTGTGGATGGCTTTACATGAAAGTATTCACAGAGGCGTTACCTACGGTTGAAGTGGACCGTGTCTTATTGGAAAGACAGTTGGTCCAGTTCTCTGGGTGTGGCATTAGATTTTGACTTCCGTGCAACGTTTCGCTAGCAACCCTTAATGATCCCACAATATGACAATTGCTAAAATTGTATCAACATAGAGATAAATAGACCTAGACCTTAGGTGTTTGTGAACAAACACAAAGCTGTTCCGTTTTGTTTATTTTGATTAAACGCTCTGTATTAAGCTAGCGAACATCACACAGATGACTTTATGACATGTGGTTCAGGAGTTATAATTTTTAATATTTGAACTTCCTATTTTGGACCGGAAGAAAAGGTCAAAGTGGGGTTAGGCCTTTGAATAAAATGCGAATGCGAAGCGAATTTTGACGTCACAAAATAATTCGCAACTATCAGGTGTACTCAGATTTATATAAGAAATTTGAAATGTTAGCATTGGTTGTTAAAGAACATAATTGACCTTGTACGTTTTTTTTTCTATATTAAAAAACTAAACCTTATTTGTTGTTTCTTTATGCCTTATTTTATTGTGTTAGGCTGAAATAGTAAATTGGGATATGAGTTTATTGTTTAATTTGGCTCTTGACCCCAAATCCAAAACGATCATATAGCCATGAAAAAGGTTATTTTTCTTTTCTACGCCTCTCATCAATCAGCTCTCTTTATTGCCCTATTGCAATCCCCACAAAGTTTGTTGTTTGCTACACGGCGATTTTCCGAAGTAATGCGTTTACATAAGAAGACTTAAACACGTTTTCCGGCGAACGGGTCCCCAGCGCAAACGAGTCTGCCATCCACCCGCACAATCGTCTCAAAACACAGGCGGTCTGTTTTCTACGTTCACGCTGAAACATGAATATGGAACTGAGTGGTGAAGAGCAAGCACCATTCTTCTCGATCCTCGTGAATAAACGTATAGACTTGTGTAAGTCGGCGACCGTAAGGACTCTTACGTTTATTCTGCAAAAAAAAACAAAAAAAAAAACGCAATAACACTGGTCATAAACGGTGTAGGACTTACTTGAGTTTAGAGTGATATAAATTTCGACAACACAAACCTAATTTGACGCCGTACCCATTCCATGAAAACTTTCCTGGGTATTCGGATTTTTCTACTAACAATGTTTTACTAAATAAGTTTTGATACTTTTAAATTAACCGTCAATAAAATCTTTTTGTCTTTAAGAAAGATTTCGCCAATATAAGACATGCAATTTGACCTTATCGAATAATTATGTTTCTGGAAGTCGGATTTGTTTTCACTTTATTCATCTTTGTACACGGGTGAAAACGCAAAATAAATGATGTCATGATGACGTCGCTCGGCATTTTAGGCCAAAAACTAAATCTACAGTATCCCACAGGTGTATAACTGAAAAAAGGTTTGACGATCGGCGGTACACTTTTTGAGTTATGGTTCGAACAAGGTTTGCTAATTAGATATTCATCTTGCTGAAACATGGCTAATTAAATAAGAATTTTTACCGTTATTAGGTTAAATGTTAAGTTTAGGAACTAAGCTTCAATAGGATATAGAATCTAAGTCTTTCATGTTCACTAAGTTTTTTTTTAAGAATTAAATAAAATTGTGTACAAATGCTATGGGGATTTAGGCGGAAACAAAGAATAATAATAATAATAATAACTAGACATTAGGTGTTTGTGAACAAACACAAAGCTGTTCCGGATTATGTGCTAAAATAACCAAGGAGTCAATAACTGAAAGAAAGTTTGAAAAATATTTTTCAAAGTCAATATTAATGCCAAGGAGTCTAACTGAAAAACGTTTGAAAATCGATTGTGTAGTTCTTGAGATATGGTCCCACTTCCGGTTGACCTGGAAGAAGGGGTCAACTTGGGGTCACGGTTTTTCAAAGTTTATTTTTAATGCCTAAGGAGTCTCAAACTGAAAAAAAGTTTGAAAATTGGTTGTATAGAACTTAAGATATGGTCCCACTTCCTGTTGACCCGCAAGTAGAGGTCAACATGGGGTCACGGTTTTTCAAAGTCAATATTAATGCCTAAAGAGTATATAACTGAAAAAGTTAGAAAATCAGTTGTGTAGTTCTTGAGGTATGGTCCCACTTCCGGTTGACCCGGAAATAGAGGTAAACTTGGGGTCACGGTTTTTTAAAGTTTATTTTTAATGCCAAGGCGTCTTAAACTAAAAAAAGGTAGAAAATTGGTTGTATAGTACTTGAGATATGGTCCCACTTCCGGTTGACCCGGAAGTTGAGGTCAACATGGGGTCACGATTACTTAAGGCTAATTTCCAATGCCAAGGGAGTTTATGACTGAAAAAAGTTCGAAAATCGATTGTATATTTCTTGGGATATGGTCCATTTCCGGTTGACCCGGAAGTAGAGGTCAACTTGGGGTCACGATTTTACAAAGTTAATATTTAATGCCTAAGGAGTCTATAACTGAAGAAAGTTTGAAAATCGGTTGTATAATTCTCGAGATATGGTCCCACTTCCGGGTGACCCGGAAGTTAAGGTCAACATGGGGTCACGATTACCTAAGGCTAATCTCCAATGCCCAAGGAGTCTATGATTAAAAAAAAATTGAAAATCGGTTGTATATTTCTTGAGATATGGTCCAATTTCCAGTTGACCCGGAAGTAGAGGTCAACTTGGGGTCACGGTTTTGTCAAAGTTAATATTTAATGCCCAAGGAGTCTAAAACTAAAACAAAGTTTGAAAATCGGTTGTATAATACTTGAGATATGGTCCCACTTCCGGTTGACCCGGAAGTTGAGGTCAACATGGGGTCACGATTACCCATGGCTAATCTCCAATGCCAAGGGTGTTTATGACTGAAAAAAAGTTTGAAAATCGGTTGTATAATTCTTGAGATATGGTCCCACTTCCGGTTGACCCGGAAGTAAAAGTGAACTTGAGGTCACGGTTACCTAAGCCTAATCTCCAATGCCCAAGGGGTCTATAACTGAAAAAATGTACTTCTTGAGATATGGTGCTGCAAAGATGAACTTATTAAAGCTTTTATTTACTGAAATTTGACACAAGATGGTTTGTAACTTATCCCAATCCAATGCCTTTTTAGAAAACCACCCTAACTTTTCATATCATAAGTTGGTCGGGCACAAATCCAATTGGCTGTGTACAAACCAATCGGTCCACCTTAGGTTAGGAATAACAGCGGCACAATCTCTGATGCATTGCCGTAATTGCGCAATACAGAGTTTGTTTCACGGGGTCAGATTTACCAATCTTAAATTAGTAATTATCATGAAACTACATTGTATTTGATTATTTTTAATGGCCTGGAGTAACTCTTGGTAAAAATATTTGTGTTTTAAACATGATTTGTGTATTATATGCAACTAAAATGTAACTTATTCTGAAATGTTGTTCTGAAATGTTGTGTTTTAAACAATATTTTTTTTAGAGCCAGTGGTTTTGTACACAGATAGAAAACGCGCAAAAAGTGACGTAATGATGACGTGATGGCAAATGCTAGGTCAGAATTGCCATCTACATTACAAGACAAGTCCATAACTGAAAAAAAAAGTTTGAAGATAGGATGTATACTTCTTGAGATATGATGGACAGAAGATTGACAAATTAAATATTCACACTGCTGTCACGTGAATAATTAATTAAGCATCTTTATCGAATTACACCTCAGCTTACGTCAGGGCATATGCTTTCATATGGTATATAATTTGTCTACTTCTGATAATTCTAGGAGGGGCATATGACAAGTAGAAAAGTCATGTGTTAACCCTTTATATACCAGACCATGATAATAGTTGAGTAAAATTAAAATATTTTTTTTGTGTGATCCATTGGGGTTAAAACTTGATATATCACCCCTCAAAAAAATTAACTAATTACTTTTCTAATTAATGACTGTAGCATATATGCTACATTGGGTGATATCGTCATGAATTTACATGAATTTACATACATGTACATGCAGTGCATAATGCCGACGTGTACATTTACATGTATACATACACACATTGTACATAGCACTTTGTCGTGCATTACCCGTAGTAGCTGTTCTGCTACAGCCGTTTTGAAAAATATCCTGTTGCTAGGCTAAGATTTGTTTCTTTGAAATATGTCCATTATGTGAATCTACTGGGTATAGGGGAGAAGATACACAATGAGATATTTACCTGACAATCACCTCAAACTTGGTAGAACACCATGAAATATGCCAACTTTCAGAAAATGTTCATCAACAGATCGACACGATTGTTATTAGAGTAAAATGGCACTAACTAGCTATCTACAGCCAAAAGAGGGGGCTATAACACTTCTAGAGGAGTAGCATAAATGCTTCAATGAGTAACAAGTGATGTGTTTTGTATTTTGAGGATGGAATACTAGCCCAAAGTCGGTGTAGCATAAATGCTACAACGGTGCATAAAGGGTTAAGTCAATAGGGTTTGGGGTTAGACAGAATAATAATAAAAAATAATAAAAAATCTCGACGAAAACAAGACCTGTTCCGACTTCGAGAACTCGGAACAGCTAATTAAAAAAAAAAAGGTTTTTATGTTTTTTCTTGAAACTGACCACTGCTGACCAACAGATTAACATTGACCAAATATCTTTCCTCGGGCATTGATCCAAACCACATTGACCTATGTTAGGCTGCAAATGGCTCATTAAGTACTCATTTAATGACCAGTACAACAATCCCGGCCATTTCTCGTTGGGCCCCCCTGCCACATTTCAATGTTGAATCACATTGTTGCACGGTCTTCTGCGTTCCAGACAACATTGAGCGGGGGGACGGGGAACAGGGGAGAGAATGTTTATTGTGAGACAGGGAATGGTTATTGTATGGTAATTGTAACGGGTGGCCAAAGCATTTTGGCCGGGATTGTCTGAAAGTCTTTCAGCGTGATTTTTTATTTGTTTTAATTACAAAATAAGGCTTTTAAAAAACTATGAATTTCCAAAGACACTGAACGTCCGTTTACTGCTGAGTAGGGCGTTTAAAAACTGCAAGGATGTTTTTGTGGGGAGGGGGGGGGGTGGACAGTGAGTGTTTATTGTAACGTTGGGAATGGGTGGCCTAAGCATTTTGCGCAGGACTGTCTGAAAGTTCATTTAGTTTATTTTGCGGAGTTGACTGCACACATAGATATACTGCAATCTTTGGTGGAGCAGAGACAATTCATAAGTGAAGCAAAGCTTCTGATACATACTTATAGAAAGCAAGAGCCATTTTACAACATGGTGTTTTGTGGCTTAATTTCGAACGAAAACCGTGCATATATTCGTCTTTTGCGGAGTAGCGGAAAATCACAGAGAGAAATAGCGGCAACGTGCAATGTATCCCGTAGCAAATCGTACAGAACGTGCATTGTGTTAGACGTAACAGTATTACCCTCTCTTTGGCGCTAAGCAAAATATTTTACGACTGCATTTCTCACACTGCATAATCATGCTCACTGTAAATGGACTCCTTGACATGACTTTGACTCGCTTTCACAAATAAAACATGACTATATTCATCGGGGAGGCCTAAATTAATCATTTCACTAGGGTTGGTTCTTGTGAAATATTTCGTTTCTTCGAAGTATATATTTCTTTATATCAAACTCTCCATTTTGTATGTTCGGTATGAATTTCATAAAATAACACAAAGTAACACTGGTGTGGCTCCCAAAATAACCCGTCCGGATAGAAACCCCATTGCCTATTCACTCTGAGGCGTTACAATGACGATTCTTTGCATGACCGCCTTGCGCCTGCGCCAAAAATACATGTCCAAACGTTTTTGTTGCGTGCATGTCTGACGGTTCACCTCACGATTCACCATGGCATGTTTGCTGCTAACTTACCAGGAAAATGTTTTTGTTCAACACGAAAAGAGCATTAGAGTCCCCATACAACACATAGCCTGTTCGTAATCTTTTGAACCACCTCATTCGGTTACTTGGCAGAAAATCAAACGGTTAACAATCAATACCAAAATAGAAAATAAATTTTGTGAATCTCCTTATTTAATCTACTACAGTGAACCGTGTAGACTTGGTTCCAAGCCTGCGATCGTGGCTTTCAGTCTACTTGCTAGCCAATACATTATTGGCCCAAATAGAACCCATTGTTAGATTGGCCCATGGTAGCTTATCTGTGGGAGCGTTTTTCGTGCGTGTGGCAGAGGAAAACAGCGATTTCAGACTTGAAATCTCAGACGGCGCTTAAATTTGTGTGTGATTCACTTGGTGTAATGGTTAAGAGATACGCTTAACAACCCAAATGACTTGAAGCTAAATGGAGCTGATTTGAATTTTGTTTTAACGCCCTACTCAGCGATACATTGCAATCACTGTCTTTGGACATTCATAGTCTTTTTAAAGCCTTATATTTTTATCATGTTTAAAAAATAAATCACGCAAACAAAATTCAGACTGTCTGAAATTGTTTCAGCGTGATTTTGTATTTCTTTTTAATTACAAAATACAGTTTTTAAAAAACTATCAATGTACAAAGACACTGAATGTCCATTTACTGCTGAATAGGGCGTTTAAAAACAACAAGGATGTTTTTTTGCGGGGGGGGGGCGGTAGACGGGGAGAGAATGTTTATTGTCAGGGGGATGTGGACAGTTAATGTTTATTGTACCGTTGGGAATGGGTGGCCCAAGCATTCCTTTAGTTTATTTGCGGAGTTGACTGCACACAGATATACTGCAATCTTTGGTGGAGCAGAGACAATTTATAAGTGAAGCAAAGCATCAGATACATAGTTATAGAAAGCAAGAGCCATTTTACAACATGGTGTTTCGTGGCTTAATTTGAACGAAAACCGTGCATATATTCGTCGTTTGCGGAGGAGCGGAAAATCACAGAGAGAAATAGCGGCAACGTGCAATGTATCCCGCAGCAAATCGTACAGAGCGTGCATTGTGTTAGACGTAACTGTACATCTACATCTACATCTACGGGGGTTCTCATCAAAGCCTGTTCAGCATCTAGATGAGGGAATGGTGTGTGGTGCTTCCAGTAGTGGACACTAACAATGTGCTCTCGCGATTTTGTTATCTAATGTGCAATTTTGATTGGTGCAAGTAATAAAAAAATAAAAAAATGCGTTTGCCTATTTAGTTGGCATTGATGGCTCCCTTGAACTTCTCTACAGTGGGCAGCTCAACGGTTTTTTGAGGAAGCGAATCCCAGTCACGTAGTGTCCTTCGCCAGAAGCTGTGCTTGTAAGTGTCTGTTGAAAAACTAAGTCGCATGAAGCGATTCTGTTGGCTGTTGCGTGTTGTTCTGGTTCTTGGCTTGATGTAGTCTGGTATGGGGATGGAGATGAGATTATTTGTTATTTTGTAGAGCATGGTCAGGCGAGCATGTTTACGTCTTTCCTCTAATGTGGAAAGACCGAGATCTTGTCTCATGGCTGTGACACTTGCATCTCTTTTGTAGTTTCCACAGATGAATCGTATGGCTCTTCTTTGAATTTGTTCTAGTGTGTCTATCTGGTTTTGTTTGTCGGGGGTCCCATATTGCAGACGCATACTCTAATTGAGGTCGGACTAGTGTTATGTAAGCCTGCTTTTTTACGTCGGATGTGCATTTGCCAAGATTCCTTCTCAAGAAGCCGAGGGTCTTTCCTGCATTTGATGCCTCAGATGTTATATGGGTTTTCCAGCTGATCTTCTCGTGTAGCTCCACTCCTAGATATGCTTGACTTGGAACTACACTCAACTCTTCTTCTCCCAAGGTGTAGGTGTGGGTAATTGGAGTCTTTTTCATGTGGATCTGCATTGTGTAGCATTTTTGGGCATTGAATCTCATCTGCCAGAGGTCAGACCACTCCTTCAGGCTATCAAGATCTGTTTGGAGCTTGGTAGTGTCGGAATCGGTTTCGATGGTGCGGAATAACAGACACTCATCTGCGAAAAGCTTGATGGTGGAATTTATGTGGTCTCCCAAGTCGTTTACAAAGAGCAAACACATGAGTGGTCCCAGAACAGTGCCTTGGGGTACTCCAGAATCTACATGAACTGTGGGAGACGCTTCTCCATCTACGATGACTCTCTGGGTTCTAGTTGTTAGCCGCCTTCTTATCCAGGCGTTGGTCTTATTTCGGACACCATAGTAGCCCAGTTTCATTTGGAGACGTTGATGGGCCACTGTGTCGAACGCCTTGGAGAAGTCCAATATCAGGACGTCAGTCTAGGTGTTCCTGTCAAGTGATCTGGCTATCTCTTCCATGGTGATGACAAGCTGGGATTCTGTGGAGTGTTTTTGCCGGAAGCCGTGCTGGTATCTGGTCAGAATGTGGTTCTCATCAAGGTGTTCAATGATGGAGTGATATATGATATGTTCCATGATCTCGGTAGTAACACAGGTAAGTGACACTGGGCGGTAGTTTGCTGGTATGCTTCTATTCCCTTTCTTGAAGATGGCTACGATGTTAGCAGAAAGCCAATCTTCTGGTAAGGTTCCCGTTTCGTATGATTGGGTGAAGATGATTTGTAGAATTGGTGCTATCTGTTCGTCTGTCTCTTGTAGTATACTGATTGAAATGAGATCTGGACCAGGAGCTTGAGTATTCCTTCCGTGGTGAAATTTATTGTAGGCATAGCAGGATAGGGACTTGGTCCCTTGTCAGGAATTGCTGATGTATCTTCCACCGTAAACACTGACTGGTACTGCCTGTTCAAAGCTTCAGCCTTAGTTGCGTTGTGGCTAGTCCTCCATCTGTCTTCAGAGTCGGAATACCTACACTGTCTTTCTTCTGGCTATTGATGAACTTCCAAAACTATTTGTTGGGCTCAGTTGTGGTGACATCAAATATGCTTCCAACATACTCTTCGTATGCTTTTTTGATATTGTCCTTGACAGCTTTGCGCATTTCCTTAAAGGCGTTCCAGTCCTCCTCTTTATCACTGTGCTTTGCCTTTTTCCATAGACGTTTTTTTTTTCTTCTTTCTGATATGTCTCTTGATTGTAGTGTTCATCCAATGTACATCCTGCCATGACGAGATATGTTTATGTGGGATGTGTTTGTCCATTAGTTGAAGGATTTCTTTGTTGAATGTTGACCAGTTTGTTTCTATATCTTTTTCCATTGGATTAGACTCAAGAAAAGAGTCCTTGTACATGTCCATGTCCTTTCTGATACTATCCATGTTACCCTTCTTGTACAGGTATACTTTGCGGTTTTTTTTGCGGGAGTACTTGACAGTGGTAACCTTTCTGATCTGATCTGGTGTGGTTGTCAGGACAAGATCTAGTATGTTTTCACCTCGGGAGGGAGTAAGCTGCATTTGGCTGAGCATGTTATCATTTATTAAGTCGATGAGTGCCTGGTTCAGCCGTCTGCCATACTGTGGTTTGTTTGCTCCACTCATTATGGTGTTGTTGCCCCAATTTATGTGTGGTGTATTGAAGTCACCTGCTAAGATGATATTCGGCAGGAATGCCTTTCCAGTCATTTTTTTTTAAGGTTTCGTCCAGTTTTATAAGGGCTGAAGGATCATCATTAGTTGGTCTATAAAACGATCCTACATACAGGGGTTGCTTTCCACTGAAGAGGATCTTGACCCACACTGCTTCACACTCTGTGTTCATGTTTCCTTCTTGCATGGCCAGAAGGTCCTTCTTCACACCAAATAAATACCCCACCTCCAAAATGTATCTCTGTCTTTTCTGAAAATATCATGGGTATTTGGGAAGACTTCACTCGTGAAATGATCACTATCCAAGTGGGTATCTGTTCCACGTATAATATCGGGATCTTCTTGTTCTATCATAGATTGCAGATCGCGTTGCTTTCTCTTGCTCTTTATGCCCCGACAATTCACCCGTAAGAGCTTGAGTTTTCTTAACTTAGGTTTATGGTTGGGTGCAGTATGATTGTGACAATCAGAGTTGGTGGTACTGGAGGACCTTTTGGATGACATGTTGTCCTCTTCATCAGGGCCCAGCGAATTTTCCTCCAGGTCTGACAGCAGTGAGAATGAGTTATCAGTAGGAATTGAGTCTGCAGTGGTATCGAGTGATGGCATTAAATTTAGATTCTCGCATACACTACAAAACCAAACAGTTCTGTTGCTGGGGCTACTTTCTTTCAATTCCTTATACTCTTCTGGTGTTATGTTTCCACATTTTTGGTGGACCCACTGCTGGCATTCTGGTCGGTCACACATAACTGCTCTGTGATTTTTGGCTACAGGTTTGTGACACATCTTACAGGGGTACCTAACCGGGCCAGGGTTCATTTAAATGTCACCACTTAATGTTAGTTAAAGAATAATCAGCGTTATCCTTTTCTTCTTTGAGCTGTCATAACAGTTTGTTTCAAACAGGTTAATACTTTTGGGTTTGAGCAAATCCAAGTGTATGCCTAAGCTTGTAATTCTACCAGCATAACTTCCCATTCCTTTTGCGATGTACCATCCACATAATTCATCAGTTCCTGTGTTTATGTCCAATCTATTTTCGGCCAAGTTCTCATTTATTTCACCAAGAGTGTGAATTGCAAATACTATTGTAGTTACGATCTGAAGAGCAGGGATTAAAGTTAATTTGTTCTTGTTGTTTTTCATGGTTAAAAATGAAACGTTCCTACCTTGAATCCTCCTAAACTTCAGCCAAGAGAGAATAGACTACGCTGCACAGTAAATCTGGGGTTTCCATGTGACAAGAATTGTTTATTCATTTTTTTTAATAGACTACTCAAAAGTCAAATGAGTTCCTTGTTCCCGGCGGGAGCCACCATCTTAGAACTGGTGATCAAGACAGTGCAGTAGCGCCCTCTATCATTACTGTTCCTTCCGGTGAGAAGCTGCAAATAAGTGAGCCTAGATTTTCTAAAAAGAAATCGATTTGAGAATGAAGCTGAAGATGCCACACTAATCCAGTAGGTTCTCTAATGGTTAATCTATCATATGACAATGTTCGTCGAGAACAAGAGATGATCAGATATTTTTATGAAGATTTTATATAAAATGCGAGAGCACAAGATCATACGTTCACTACACAATTTACACGCATACAATGTATTACCCTCTCTTTGGCGCTAAGCAAAAGATTTTACGACTGCAATTCTTAAACTGCATAATCATGCTCACTGTAAATTGACTCCTTGACATGACTTTGACTCGCTTTCACAAATAAAACATGACTATATTCATCGGGGAAGCCTAAATTAGTAATTTCACTTGGGTTGGTTCTTGTGAAATATTTCGTTTCTTCGAAGTATATAATTCTTTATATCAAACTCTCGATTATGTATGTCCGGTAGGAATTTCATAAAATAACACGAAGTAACACCGGTGTCGCTCCCAAAATAACCCGTCCGGATAGAAACCCCATCGTCTATTCACTCTGAGGCGTTACAATGACGATTCCTGGCATGACCGCCTTGCGCATGCGCCAAAAATACATGTCCAAACGTTCTTGTTGCGTGCATGTCTGACGGTTCACCTCACGATTCGCCATGGCATGTTTGCTGCTAACTTACCAGGAAAAGGTTTTTGTTCAACACGAAAAGAGCATTAGAGTCCCCAAACAACACATAGCCTGTTCGTAATATTTTGAACCACCTCATTCGGTTATTTGGCAGAAAATCAAACGGTTAACACTTCTTACCAAAGTAGCAAAGAAATTGTGTGAATCTCCTTATTTAATCTAATACGGTGAACCGTGTAGACTTGGTTCCAAGCCTGCGATCGTGGCTTTCAGTCTACTTGATAGCCAATACATTATTGGTCCAAATAGCGCCCATTGTTAGATTGGCCCATGATAGCTTATCTTTGGGGCGTTTTTCGTGCCTGATACAGAGGAATAACCACTATCTCAGACTTGAAATCAAGTCTATGAATCGTAAGCATCACTGCGGTTGAATTTGTGTGTGAGTCACATGGTGTAATGGTAAGAGATACGCTTAACAACCCAAATGACCTGAAGCTAAATGGAGCTGATTTGAATTTTGTTTTAACGCCCTACTCAGCGATAAATGGCAATCATCGTCTTTGGACATTTATAGTTAAAGCATTATTTCTTGTTAAAGCATTATTTTGTCATGTTTAAAAAAAAAATCACGCTGAAACAAATTTCAGGTTGTCTGAAATTCTTTCAGTGTGATTTTTTATTTATTTTAATTACAAAACAAGGCTTTTAAAAGACTATGAATGTCCAAATACACTGAATGTCAATTTACTGCTGAGTAGGGCGTTCAAAAACAGCAAGGATGTTTTTGTTGGGGGGGGGGGACGACGGGGAGAGAATGTTTATTGTCAGGGGGACGTGAACAGTGAGTGTTTATTGTAACGTAGGGAATGGGTGGCCCAAGCATTTTGCGCGGGATTGTCTGAAGTTCCTTTAGTTTATTTTGCGGAGTTGACTGCACACAGATATACCGCAATCTTTGGTGGAGCAGAGACAATTCATAAGTGAAGCAAGGCATTTGATATATAGTTATATAGAGCATATATTCGTCGTTTGCGGAGGAGCGGAAAATCACAGAGAGAAATAGCGGCAACGTGCAATGTATCCCGCAGCAAATCGTACAGAGCGTGCATTGTGTTAGACGTAACTGTACATCTACATCTACATCTACGGGGGTTCTCATCAAAGCCTGTTCAGCATCTAGATGAGGGAATGGTGTGTGGTGCTTCCAGTAGTGGACACTAACAATGTGCTCTCGCGATTTTGTTATCTAATGTGCAATTTTGATTGGTGCAAGTAATAAAAAAATAAAAAAATGCGTTTGCCTATTTAGTTGGCATTGATGGCTCCCTTGAACTTCTCTACAGTGGGCAGCTCAACGGTTTTTTGAGGAAGCGAATCCCAGTCACGTAGTGTCCTTCGCCAGAAGCTGTGCTTGTAAGTGTCTGTTGAAAAACTAAGTCGCATGAAGCGATTCTGTTGGCTGTTGCGTGTTGTTCTGGTTCTTGGCTTGATGTAGTCTGGTATGGGGATGGAGATGAGATTATTTGTTATTTTGTAGAGCATGGTCAGGCGAGCATGTTTACGTCTTTCCTCTAATGTGGAAAGACCGAGATCTTGTCTCATGGCTGTGACACTTGCATCTCTTTTGTAGTTTCCACAGATGAATCGTATGGCTCTTCTTTGAATTTGTTCTAGTGTGTCTATCTGGTTTTGTTTGTCGGGGGTCCCATATTGCAGACGCATACTCTAATTGAGGTCGGACTAGTGTTATGTAAGCCTGCTTTTTTACGTCGGATGTGCATTTGCCAAGATTCCTTCTCAAGAAGCCGAGGGTCTTTCCTGCATTTGATGCCTCAGATGTTATATGGGTTTTCCAGCTGATCTTCTCGTGTAGCTCCACTCCTAGATATGCTTGACTTGGAACTACACTCAACTCTTCTTCTCCCAAGGTGTAGGTGTGGGTAATTGGAGTCTTTTTCATGTGGATCTGCATTGTGTAGCATTTTTGGGCATTGAATCTCATCTGCCAGAGGTCAGACCACTCCTTCAGGCTATCAAGATCTGTTTGGAGCTTGGTAGTGTCGGAATCGGTTTCGATGGTGCGGAATAACAGACACTCATCTGCGAAAAGCTTGATGGTGGAATTTATGTGGTCTCCCAAGTCGTTTACAAAGAGCAAACACATGAGTGGTCCCAGAACAGTGCCTTGGGGTACTCCAGAATCTACATGAACTGTGGGAGACGCTTCTCCATCTACGATGACTCTCTGGGTTCTAGTTGTTAGCCGCCTTCTTATCCAGGCGTTGGTCTTATTTCGGACACCATAGTAGCCCAGTTTCATTTGGAGACGTTGATGGGCCACTGTGTCGAACGCCTTGGAGAAGTCCAATATCAGGACGTCAGTCTAGGTGTTCCTGTCAAGTGATCTGGCTATCTCTTCCATGGTGATGACAAGCTGGGATTCTGTGGAGTGTTTTTGCCGGAAGCCGTGCTGGTATCTGGTCAGAATGTGGTTCTCATCAAGGTGTTCAATGATGGAGTGATATATGATATGTTCCATGATCTCGGTAGTAACACAGGTAAGTGACACTGGGCGGTAGTTTGCTGGTATGCTTCTATTCCCTTTCTTGAAGATGGCTACGATGTTAGCAGAAAGCCAATCTTCTGGTAAGGTTCCCGTTTCGTATGATTGGGTGAAGATGATTTGTAGAATTGGTGCTATCTGTTCGTCTGTCTCTTGTAGTATACTGATTGAAATGAGATCTGGACCAGGAGCTTGAGTATTCCTTCCGTGGTGAAATTTATTGTAGGCATAGCAGGATAGGGACTTGGTCCCTTGTCAGGAATTGCTGATGTATCTTCCACCGTAAACACTGACTGGTACTGCCTGTTCAAAGCTTCAGCCTTAGTTGCGTTGTGGCTAGTCCTCCATCTGTCTTCAGAGTCGGAATACCTACACTGTCTTTCTTCTGGCTATTGATGAACTTCCAAAACTATTTGTTGGGCTCAGTTGTGGTGACATCAAATATGCTTCCAACATACTCTTCGTATGCTTTTTTGATATTGTCCTTGACAGCTTTGCGCATTTCCTTAAAGGCGTTCCAGTCCTCCTCTTTATCACTGTGCTTTGCCTTTTTCCATAGACGTTTTTTTTTTCTTCTTTCTGATATGTCTCTTGATTGTAGTGTTCATCCAATGTACATCCTGCCATGACGAGATATGTTTATGTGGGATGTGTTTGTCCATTAGTTGAAGGATTTCTTTGTTGAATGTTGACCAGTTTGTTTCTATATCTTTTTCCATTGGATTAGACTCAAGAAAAGAGTCCTTGTACATGTCCATGTCCTTTCTGATACTATCCATGTTACCCTTCTTGTACAGGTATACTTTGCGGTTTTTTTTGCGGGAGTACTTGACAGTGGTAACCTTTCTGATCTGATCTGGTGTGGTTGTCAGGACAAGATCTAGTATGTTTTCACCTCGGGAGGGAGTAAGCTGCATTTGGCTGAGCATGTTATCATTTATTAAGTCGATGAGTGCCTGGTTCAGCCGTCTGCCATACTGTGGTTTGTTTGCTCCACTCATTATGGTGTTGTTGCCCCAATTTATGTGTGGTGTATTGAAGTCACCTGCTAAGATGATATTCGGCAGGAATGCCTTTCCAGTCATTTTTTTTTAAGGTTTCGTCCAGTTTTATAAGGGCTGAAGGATCATCATTAGTTGGTCTATAAAACGATCCTACATACAGGGGTTGCTTTCCACTGAAGAGGATCTTGACCCACACTGCTTCACACTCTGTGTTCATGTTTCCTTCTTGCATGGCCAGAAGGTCCTTCTTCACACCAAATAAATACCCCACCTCCAAAATGTATCTCTGTCTTTTCTGAAAATATCATGGGTATTTGGGAAGACTTCACTCGTGAAATGATCACTATCCAAGTGGGTATCTGTTCCACGTATAATATCGGGATCTTCTTGTTCTATCATAGATTGCAGATCGCGTTGCTTTCTCTTGCTCTTTATGCCCCGACAATTCACCCGTAAGAGCTTGAGTTTTCTTAACTTAGGTTTATGGTTGGGTGCAGTATGATTGTGACAATCAGAGTTGGTGGTACTGGAGGACCTTTTGGATGACATGTTGTCCTCTTCATCAGGGCCCAGCGAATTTTCCTCCAGGTCTGACAGCAGTGAGAATGAGTTATCAGTAGGAATTGAGTCTGCAGTGGTATCGAGTGATGGCATTAAATTTAGATTCTCGCATACACTACAAAACCAAACAGTTCTGTTGCTGGGGCTACTTTCTTTCAATTCCTTATACTCTTCTGGTGTTATGTTTCCACATTTTTGGTGGACCCACTGCTGGCATTCTGGTCGGTCACACATAACTGCTCTGTGATTTTTGGCTACAGGTTTGTGACACATCTTACAGGGGTACCTAACCGGGCCAGGGTTCATTTAAATGTCACCACTTAATGTTAGTTAAAGAATAATCAGCGTATTCCTTTTCTTCTTTGAGCTGTCATAACAGTTTGTTTCAAACAGGTTAATACTTTTGGGTTTGAGCAAATCCAAGTGTATGCCTAAGCTTGTAATTCTACCAGCATAACTTCCCATTCCTTTTGCGATGTACCATCCACATAATTCATCAGTTCCTGTGTTTATGTCCAATCTATTTTCGGCCAAGTTCTCATTTATTTCACCAAGAGTGTGAATTGCAAATACTATTGTAGTTACGATCTGAAGAGCAGGGATTAAAGTTAATTTGTTCTTGTTGTTTTTCATGGTTAAAAATGAAACGTTCCTACCTTGAATCCTCCTAAACTTCAGCCAAGAGAGAATAGACTACGCTGCACAGTAAATCTGGGGTTTCCATGTGACAAGAATTGTTTATTCATTTTTTTTAATAGACTACTCAAAAGTCAAATGAGTTCCTTGTTCCCGGCGGGAGCCACCATCTTAGAACTGGTGATCAAGACAGTGCAGTAGCGCCCTCTATCATTACTGTTCCTTCCGGTGAGAAGCTGCAAATAAGTGAGCCTAGATTTTCTAAAAAGAAATCGATTTGAGAATGAAGCTGAAGATGCCACACTAATCCAGTAGGTTCTCTAATGGTTAATCTATCATATGACAATGTTCGTCGAGAACAAGAGATGATCAGATATTTTTATGAAGATTTTATAAAAATGCGAGAGCACAAGATCATACGTTCACTACACAATTTACACGCATACAATGTATTACCCTCTCTTTGGCGCTAAGCAAAAGATTTTACGACTGCAATTCTTAAACTGCATAATCATGCTCACTGTAAATTGACTCCTTGACATGACTTTGACTCGCTTTCACAAATAAAACATGACTATATTCATCGGGGAAGCCTAAATTAGTAATTTCACTTGGGTTGGTTCTTGTGAAATATTTCGTTTCTTCGAAGTATATAATTCTTTATATCAAACTCTCGATTATGTATGTCCGGTAGGAATTTCATAAAATAACACGAAGTAACACCGGTGTCGCTCCCAAAATAACCCGTCCGGATAGAAACCCCATCGTCTATTCACTCTGAGGCGTTACAATGACGATTCCTGGCATGACCGCCTTGCGCATGCGCCAAAAATACATGTCCAAACGTTCTTGTTGCGTGCATGTCTGACGGTTCACCTCACGATTCGCCATGGCATGTTTGCTGCTAACTTACCAGGAAAAGGTTTTTGTTCAACACGAAAAGAGCATTAGAGTCCCCAAACAACACATAGCCTGTTCGTAATATTTTGAACCACCTCATTCGGTTATTTGGCAGAAAATCAAACGGTTAACACTTCTTACCAAAGTAGCAAAGAAATTGTGTGAATCTCCTTATTTAATCTAATACGGTGAACCGTGTAGACTTGGTTCCAAGCCTGCGATCGTGGCTTTCAGTCTACTTGATAGCCAATACATTATTGGTCCAAATAGCGCCCATTGTTAGATTGGCCCATGATAGCTTATCTTTGGGGCGTTTTTCGTGCCTGATACAGAGGAATAACCACTATCTCAGACTTGAAATCAAGTCTATGAATCGTAAGCATCACTGCGGTTGAATTTGTGTGTGAGTCACATGGTGTAATGGTAAGAGATACGCTTAACAACCCAAATGACCTGAAGCTAAATGGAGCTGATTTGAATTTTGTTTTAACGCCCTACTCAGCGATAAATGGCAATCATCGTCTTTGGACATTTATAGTTAAAGCATTATTTCTTGTTAAAGCATTATTTTGTCATGTTTAAAAAAAAAATCACGCTGAAACAAATTTCAGGTTGTCTGAAATTCTTTCAGTGTGATTTTTTATTTATTTTAATTACAAAACAAGGCTTTTAAAAGACTATGAATGTCCAAATACACTGAATGTCAATTTACTGCTGAGTAGGGCGTTCAAAAACAGCAAGGATGTTTTTGTTGGGGGGGGGGGGGGACGACGGGGAGAGAATGTTTATTGTCAGGGGGACGTGAACAGTGAGTGTTTATTGTAACGTAGGGAATGGGTGGCCCAAGCATTTTGCGCGGGATTGTCTGAAGTTCCTTTAGTTTATTTTGCGGAGTTGACTGCACACAGATATACCGCAATCTTTGGTGGAGCAGAGACAATTCATAAGTGAAGCAAGGCATTTGATATATAGTTATATAGAGCAAGAGCCATTTTACAACATGGTGTTTCGTGGCTTAATTTCGAACGAAAACCGTGCATATATTCGTCTTTTGCGGAGTAGCGGAAAATCACAGAGAGAAATAGCGACAACTTGCAATGTATCCCGTAGCAAATCGTACAGAACGTGCATTGTGTTAGACGTAACAGTATTACCCTCTCTTTGGCGCTAAGCAAAATATTTTACGACTGCATTTCTCACACTGCATAATCATGCTCACTGTAAATGGACTCATTGACATGACTTTGACTCGCTTTCACAAATAAAACATGACTATATTAATCGGGGAAGCCTAAATTAGTAATTTCACTTGGGTTGGTTCTTGTGAAATATTTCGTTTCTTCGAAGTATATATTTCTTTATATCAAACTCTCCATTTTGTATGTTTGGTATGAATTTCATAAAATAACACAAATTAACACCTCTTGCACGCTCATCAAACGCGGCTACTGTGCCTTGCCCAAACGTTTGAAGTCAACAGGTATACGTGAATGCTGCGTCAATTCTAAAGGTCATAATCACACTGTGTAAAGCACATTGACATTGACTGTACCAAAATGGCGCAACCAAGATTATGTTGATTATGAAGTCAATGAATTGGGTCAACAGAGAAAACGAACAAATACACAGTTACAAATGTGTTGTATATTTGGAGTAGAAAAACAACGAATACTGAAAGTACTGGGGCATGGATATTTGTTAGTGGCCTTTTGGGTCAGTCTGCAGTTCTTATGAGTGTCTTAATATCAGTTGGCACGAATTGACATATCCCATATCTGCCGAAAGATGTCGGTAATGTTAAACAAATTAAAAGCCTTAAATATATAAATTAAACAAACGAAAAAAATGATAATTTAATGAAAATAACATTTCAGTTAAGCCCCTTATCAATACCAGTATAGCTATGACTAACTACAACAGAATACCATTGGATGGAAGGGACGGAAAATAACATTTTCTGTTTGGTATTCTAGGTGTGTTTGCCGTGGATGATTTCACTTGCGTAACTAAGCCAAGAGTCTCGCTTACTACGGAGGACACCTTCATCGCTGGATTCTTTGTCAACTTCCAAGGAACTCTCTATGTTGCTAGAACTCAAAACACTAACACTGGAAGTATCTTCAAAACCCGTATCAGCAGCACTTTGGAGCAAACTGCTGGGGAAGGTGATGTTTCAGTCTCTGTTATACGGATGCCGGCATCTGGCGGGGTCTCAAGAATTGGTGTATATGCTTGTCAAGCGACAATGACTGGAGGTGGATCGACTAGTATTGGCACCGTTATTATGAGCACTGAAGGTAAGTAGTGAGTTGTGCGCTGAAACTACTAATTTAAATTGATGATAAAGTAAAAATAAAGAAATACAAAAATGAACGTTGTGAAATAAAATGCACATTTAATATAATTCCTGACACTATTGTGTTTCTTCAAAAACATCCTAACATTTTGTAAAGACCTGTCAGTTGCGTTTAAACCAAATATTGTTTTGACTTTGTAAGTATCCAACAATTTTGATTTTTGTAAATGTTATTGGAGGTGGGCAAGGGTTCTGACACAACCAAACCCCCCTCGCTGGTTACGCCACTGATCTGTGGGTCCTACAAATTCCTTACTTTTGTACTTCTTTACTTCAGCTGACTTTCTGCCAACTGCCATAAGCCAGACGGTCAACTCAGGGGATGAGGTACGTCTAGAAGTTACTGCTGCGGGCTCGAGGACAGATACTCGTTGGAGATTAGATAACAGCGCTCCTTACGATTCGCACAACGGCAACCTTTCTTATTATATCGACAGAGCAAGTAGCATCGATGCTGGAACATACGAGGTTCATGAAGCTGGTGTTCGCGGTGAAGGCAAACAGGCGCTCATGAGGTTACTTGTTAGAGGTAAATCATCCTTACTGAATGTTGGTCTGAGACCAGTCAAGTGGGGGTGTACTAAAATGAAATATTAGCTAAGTAGGACGCTTCCCATCTAAAAAGACACAGAATAATTAATACAAATGTGGAAGCAAGCACAGCCACTTTATCGTCATGTCCAGAACGTTATAAAGTTACCTGAATTTGTAAACGCAATTTTCTTTATACTTTAATAAGCGTATTCCTATTATGTCACAAGTTCAAACGGCGTCCATTGTTGTTTAGTTTTGTTTTTTTTCTTTTTAAAACAAATGTCAAAAAGCCAATAAAAGTTTGTTTGCATTAAAATACTCACGTTCGGATCGTTTAGGCAGTGGTTGGTCGTGCCCCCCCCCCCCCTTTCCAGTAAAATAATTTGACACACATACAAATATGTTTTTAGAAAAAAATAAAAATAAATTGATAAAAAATGGAAAAAAAAAAACATTTTCTTTTTACAGTGAAACAAATAATAATTGTTTTTCAACTGTGCGTTTGTTGTGACTAACGCAAATGCTGCTCTAAAATTAGACAACAGGCCGATAACTGTCTTCAATAGGAAAACCGGAAAACTGTTGACCAGATAATACTTCCTGAAAACCTCATACCAAAAACTGTTGATGCATTCTTTTGTAAACATGTGTATCCGTTCGTACCGTAACGCACTGTGGTACAATTTGATAACGATATTTCCATGTTAAGATCAAAGTTGAAACCTTGAACAATATCATTAGTATACGATGTATACCTGTATACCTCCTTTTAAAATGTTGATTGCATACTTTTGTTCACATCTAAAAACCTTTCAAAACGTTTTAGAGATAGTGTGGCAAAAGAAATAAAAAAAATGTTTTTACAATGCAAAACCGCAATTTGTGTTGTACACTTTAAGGGACCCTGCAAAATTAGTCCAAGACAACCAGATGCTGTCCTGGATGCTGTCCTAGATGGGCTTTATCATCAGATGCCGATTTGCCTTGTTGTCAACTGGCATATGAGAAACCAACAGAGAAGTTCGCCACGCCTGACTTCATTTGTTTACAAACCGCAGAGACTTAGACCGCTATCTACTGGAAAACATGCGGGGGTCGCCACAGGGCTGATTTGCTGTTCCACGCTGGGCCTCTTGGTCGTAATGGGGAAAGAAAAACTTTACATTTTCTTCCATCATGGCATTTTTAATCTCGCAGTTGAATTCATCAAGCTATTATCTTGTTGTCAACCTTACTTCGCTTCTATAGGTAACAGTGGAAATGTCTGACCATGTGAACGCAAAAGTTCGCTGCTAACGTCGCTGCTGACTCCAAAAGTTAGCAGTGAAAATGTTCCGCTGCTAACTCATCTTAGTAGTGAAATTTGATACTTTAGCCAGATAAACATACAAATAGTTTGCCGTTCCATTATTAAGTGGAATTTTAGAAGAGGATAATATAAATACTTGCAAAAATGTCCAGCAATCTGACACGTTTGTTCAGTTCTGAGTACGTTAATTTAAAGGAAATTTCCAGTGTTGAATGGGTCGCTGCAATTGGAGGGCGTTGAGCCGATACACTACAGGTATTCATATAGTGGTTTGACTTTTTGATCAATATAGACCTTTGTTTTGTTGATCAACAAACCGCGCTGGTTGGAATGGAAGGCCGAATGTTAGCAAAAGACCCAATCGTGTTAAAAGATGTTTCAACAAAATTCAACATGTTCCGCAAACTTTCAATAAAGTAAAGTACCTCTCATGATTGGTTGCTTTGTTTCCAACAAATTCAACACTACTTTTGAATATTTTGTGCAACATTGTTAAAAACGGTGGTTATCTGTCTTTGTTTTTCGTTCATGGCTTTCCGACCTCGGTTGGCAAAAACTCGGGCTGTGACGTTGCAAAAAGAAAGGTATGTAGCAAATGTTTCATTTATACAAAATTTAATCAGCCAGACAAACCGCAGAGCGGGGTGCATCTGGCACGGGGCCTGTTTGGTGTGCCAGACAAATGTGTTTCATTCAGCGGATGAAACTATGTCCCCTATAGAAAAACAGTCCGATGGAGCTCCGACGAAAATTCGGCATCGGAGACATCGGAAACATGCTGATCTGTCCGCATCTAATTTTGACATGACCTCCAACCTATATAAAATGTGTAATATAACTGGGGATTCGGAATCCATGGGTCAAACTGCGTAAAGGGTCGTATGCCATGTCAATCAGGCCTGTCTGAGAATAGAATTTAAGGGTTTCACCTGTTTTTGAAAAGAAACAAGTAATTCAGGAAAATGTGTTTTCGGTCCAGAGGTTGCAGACCTGTAGGCAATCGGAGGGTTTTTAAGAAAACATGGAATAAACATGCGCATCGACTCGGTCTGAGCTTGCATGAGGCGATTAACTAACGGAGTTCTAATTAGGTATTTGTTTTCATAAACAAAGTTTGGTTGAAAGAATTGACCACCAGTCCCGCACTCACTCTAATATCACCGGGGAAAATATATATAAGGCAAGTAAAGCGAAATCTCATTTGTAAAGATCAAGTTGAACATTTATGTTCTTTCGCTATATAAAGGTAAACAAGTACGTAATCATTATAAATATATCCCCATCTCCATATACGTCTATGCTGCTACTTGTCAAAGCCTGTTTAGCATGTAGACAAGAGTGTGGCTTCCGACAATGGACGGCTTGTGAAATTGGGTGCATGCATAAACAAAATATGATGCTGGATGTCTATTCCCAGCTGATAGCCTCCTTGAACTGCTTCAGAGGGTCAGCTCGATGATGTTTTGAGGTAGCTCACCCCAGTCTTACGTGGTGCGAGGAAAAATGCTGTATTTGTAGGAGTATGATAATGTGCTTAGTGTGGTGAATTGCAGATGATGTTGACTTAAGGTTGCTCTGGTCTTGTGTTTGATGTAGTCTGGGAGAGGGATTGCTAACTATTTTTTCCGAGTTTTTTTTTCCTGTACATTTCCAAAGCTGCTCATGATTATTCATAATTAATCAATCCGCGACCAATAAGAAACTACAAGGTCACTTGAAAATCGTAACGTATTTAACAAAGACAGACGTATACCCTGGTAAGTGAAAAACAAACAAATTACCAAAACGGTTGCCAGTAACATTCCTAACCCTTTTAAAATTGTTAGCAGTCAAACCGAGATATTACTGTGGGTATTAAGGAAATAACAATGGGAAACTAGACCTTAGGTGTTTGTAAACAAACACAAAGCTGTTCCGTTTCGTTTTAATTTGATTAGACGCTCTGTACTTAACTAGGAATCTTCACCAAATTTATGACTTTATGACATGTGGTTCAGGAGATATGATTTGTATTTTTTGAACTGCCTCTTTGGACCGGAAGGATTGGTCAACATGGGGTCATGGAACCGAACGTCAATGTTTAATGCTCGAAGGATCTATAACTGAAAATAAATTGAAAATCGGTTGAGTAGTTCTTGAGATATGGTCCCAATTCCGGTTAACCCGGAAGTAGAGGTCAATATAGGGTCACGGTAACCCAAGTTCAATCTTGAATGCTCAAAGGGTAACTGAAAATAAATTGAAAATCGGTAATGTAGTTCTTGAGATAAGGTCCCACTTCAGGTTGTCCCAGAAGTAAAGGTCATAAAGGGGTCACGGTAACAGAAAGTCAATTTTTATTGCTCAAAGGATCAATAACTGAAAAGAAATTAAAAAATTGGTTGTGTAGTTCTTGAGTTATGGTCCCACTTCCGGTTGACCCGGAAGTAAAGGTCCACATGGGATCACGGTAACCCAAATTTAATCTTCAATGCTCAAAGGGTCTATAACTGAAAATAAATTGAAAATCGGTTGTGTACTTCTTGAGATATGGTCCCACTTCCGGTTCACCCGGAAGTAAAGTTCAACATGGGGTCACAGTAACCCATGGCTAATCTCCAATGCCCAAGGGGTCTATAACAGAAAAAAAGTTTGAAAATCGGCTGTGTACTTTTTGAGATATGGTTCTGCAAATATTAACTAATTAAAGCTTTGAATTACCGTAATTTGACACCTGATGATGTCAAAGTAACAAAAATGTGTTTTTCATACAAATAAACGTTTTAAGGTACAAGATGGTTTGTAACTTATCCCAATCGAATGCCTTAAAAAAAAACTTAACTTACCAAGAAATGACATAATGTTGGTTATGCACAAAGAAGATAAGATTTGCTTGATAATGAACTTGAAATTAATTTAAGTTCAATTGAGAATTCAATTAAATCTACGTGGAGAAAATATATATATATATATATTCCTTTTAACTTTTAAGCTTCCGTATTCAATTACTTTTATTTCTTTAATTCCCCTTTCACGCTTCCGTAGTCTAGTTCTACCCCGATGAGAAACTTGTGACGGCAAACCAATTAGTCCACCTTCGGAATAACCAGCGGCACAATCTCCGACGAATTGCCTTGATTGCGCAACAGATTTTGTTTCATGGCGTCAGATTTACCAATCTGAAATCGTTAATTATCGTGAAACTACATGGTATTTGATTGTTTTTAATGGCCTAGAATAACTCTTAGTAAAAGCATTTTTGTTTTAAACATGATTTGTGTATTATAAGTAACTAAAATGTGTGTTATTCTGAAAAGTTGTGTTTTAGACATTTTTTTTTTTAGAGTCATTGGTTATGTACACAGAAGGAAAACGTGCAAAAAAGTGAGGTTATCATGACGTCGATCGTCATTTTAGGCCGGCATTCACATAAGCAGTACCCTAGATGTCTAAAACTGTTTGACGATCGGGGATATACTTTTTGAGATATGGTGCCAACAAAGTTGGCTAATTAAATATTCACATCGCTGTAAAGTGGCTAATTAAAAAAAAAAAAAAAAAATCACCATTATTACAAAAATTGTTTAGTTTTTGTACTGAGCTTCAATTTTATTTAGGATCTAAGTTTTTCATAATGACTAAGTTTGTTTTAAAGAATTAAACAAAATTGTGTACAAATGCTATGGGGAATTAGGCAGATAGAAAGATCTGGTACTACCAGATCGTATCCAAACTGCTCACAACAGGATACGTGTTGCAATCAGGAGAAAATGGAGTAAGGCTGATAACAAAATGGCGATGGAATGTTATATTAAAAGTGAGCCGGACAAGAGAGGATACAGAAAGAGAATGTTTAGCCTATGGCAGGATAAAGAAATGTTTGAGATCAGTGAGCAGCGTCTTGCAGACCAGATAAGTACTATCAAACGGAACCAGTGGTTAACAAACGTGGAAATTGAGGAGATGAG
Source organism: Pycnopodia helianthoides (assembly GCA_032158295.1). Taxonomy (NCBI): domain Eukaryota; kingdom Metazoa; phylum Echinodermata; class Asteroidea; order Forcipulatida; family Asteriidae; genus Pycnopodia; species Pycnopodia helianthoides. The sequence continues at coordinate 72,400 of JASTWB010000031.1, forward strand.
GAGGATAGTACAAGCTGAAAGAGATAGAACGGAGGTTGTTAACCACCAAGTACCGGAGGAGGTGGCTGCTGCTAATAGCGAAGATGTGGTTGAGCGGCCAGGGTTGCTAGACAGTCAGGGTGACGATGGCATAGACGAAGAGGGAGGTGTAGAGTGTACGGAGGAGGAGGTGCAAATTAAAACCAGGATTCAAGAGGTGATGGAAGCGGCTAAGGGGTCAAGCGGGTGGAGTATCCCATCTTTGCGCCGGGTCCCAAGGAAAAGGCTGACAGAAATGTCAGCCGTGGTAAGTAAAGTCCTTGGGTCAGTAAGTACAAATAATCTGTCGGAAACTAACCGTCTTATTTTTGCTGGGGCAGTTGTAGTAGGGGAAAAGTTAGGTGTGAAGGCTTCACAATCAAAACAGGAAAACAGTACACCATGGTGGAAACGTCGTCTGGAGGGTCAAATTAAAGAATTACGGAAAGACCTCAGTAGAATAGAACAAATGAAAAAGGGTTTAATAAAAGGTTCAGACTTGAGGAATACAATCATGACAAAGTATAATGTCAAAGGTAAGGGGGTGAATGTTGTCATAGAGGAGATTAAGCAAAGGGTAAAGGCTAAGGCTGCAAAGGTGAAGAGGTATGTTGATAGGGTCAAGCAGTTTCACCAAAATAGGCTATTTAACACCAATCAGCGTCGGTTGTTTAAGGAATTAGACGGAAAGAATGACAGCACGCAAGTGGGCCCGAGGCCAGCAGAGGCAAAAACTTTCTGGGGTAGTATTTGGGACCAACCAATACAGCACAACCGACAAGCGGAATGGCTAACGAATGTGAAAGATGAATTGAGAGGGGTACAGCAGCAAGAAGGGTTCCAGATTGACGTGGACAAGGTAAAGAGACAGGTAAAGAAAGTGCCAAATTGGAAAGCCCCGGGTCCGGACCAAGTGCATGGGTACTGGTTGAAGAACTTCCGTAGTTTGCATGAGCGAATGGCCCTACAACTGCAAGACTGTTTAGTACAGGGTAAGGTCCCATCTTGGATGACTGAGGCAAGAACGGTTCTGATCATAAAGGATGTCAAGAAAGGTAACATTGCGAGTAATTATAGACCAATCACGTGCTTACCTGTGATGTATAAACTTTTGACCTGTATGATTGCAGAAGACCTCTATCGCCATATGGATGACCAGAAGTTGTTTCCAGAGGAGCAGAAAGGCTGTAAGAAGCGGTCCAGAGGTACGAAAGATCAACTTATCATTGACAAGGCTGTACTGAAGGATTGCAGGAGCAGAAAGACTAATTTGGCAATGGCGTGGATCGACTACAAGAAGGCGTATGACATGGTATCGCACACATGGATAATGGAATGTCTGGATATGGTTGGAGTGGCTGATGCAGTAAAACGTCTTTTAGGTGAGAGCATGAAGACGTGGCGAACAAATCTGACAGCCAATGACGATAGTCTGGGCAAGGTATGCATAAGAAGAGGTATTTTCCAAGGTGACTCTCTGTCTCCACTGCTGTTTGTTCTGGCACTGATGCCCCTGTCGATGATTCTGAGGAAGGTGAGCGCAGGTTATGTAATGAAGAAGGACGGATGTAAGATCAACCATCTGCTTTTTATGGACGATTTAAAGTTGTTTGCAAAGAATGAGGCGGAGATCGATTCTCTGGTGCAGACCGTCAGGATTTTCAGTGATGACATCGGGATGAAGTTCGGTCTGGAGAAATGTGCTTCAATGGCCATGAAGAGGGGAAAGAGGGTACACTCCGATGGCATCGCTCTGCCAGATGGTGCACAGATGAGGGCTCTAGGCGAGGAGGAGAGTTATCGGTATCTTGGTGTTCTTGAATCGGACCATGTGCTTCACGAGGAATCAAAGGTAAGGCTGAGGGCAGAATACATCAGGCGGGTGAAGAAATGTTTAAAGTCCAAACTGAACGGGGGGAACATGATTAAGGCGATTAACACGTGGGCCGTGTCTTTGATGAGGTACAGTGGGGGTATTGTGGGGTGGACCAAGGAAGATCTAGATGTCACGGACAGGAGAACAAGGAAACTGATGACCATGCATGGCATGCTACATCCGCGGTCAAATGTCAGCAGACTCTATCTTCCGAGGTCAGAGGGCGGAAGGGGGTTACTGAGCGTGGCAGACAGTGTTAACATCGAGCGCAGGAGCTTGCATTGTCATATTAGGAGGACCGAGGAGAACTTGTTGATGGTTGCCCAAAAGTACACGAGGGAAGACGAAGTTGGGCCGAAGGAGTACAAGAGGGGAAAGAAAGAGGAAAGACATCAAGATTGGAGGAACAAGCCACTCCATGGCCGGTTCTTGAGATGTACTGAAGAGGTAGCGAGCCCTAAGTCATGGAATTGGTTAAAGTGCGGAGAACTAAAGAAGGAAACCGAGGGTTTGATTACTGCGGCGCAAGACCAGTCACTAAGGACAAATGTTATGAAGGCAAGGATCGAGAAAGCAAACGTCTCTCCTATGTGCAGAATGTGTTACAAGGCAGAAGAGACTGTATTTCATATTGTCAGCGAATGTAGTATGATGGCCCAGACGGAGTACAAAGGAAGACATGACAAGTTGGCCAAGGTGATTCACTGGGATCTGTGTAAGAAGTATTGTGTCCAAGTGCATGCGAAATGGTACGACCACGTTCCGGAGAAAGTTGTAGAGACCGACCAGGTCAAGATTCTCTGGGATTTTAACATTCAGACTGATCATGTTATAGAACATAGGCGTCCGGATGTTGTAGTCTTAGATAAGACGACGAAGATGTGTCATCTCATTGACATAGCTGTGCCGGGTGATATCAGGGTAGCTTCGAAGGAGACGGAAAAGATCCACAAGTACCAAGACCTGGCAAGGGAACTCCGTAAGATTTGGCAGGTGAAAGTGAAAGTAGTCCCTGTGGTTGTTGGAGCACTTGGCACCATTCCCAAAGCACTGGGGAAACATCTAGATGAAATAGGGACAAATGTGAGGATAGATCTGTTACAGAAGGCGGCGCTTTTGGGAACAGCGAGGATCCTGAGAAAGACCCTTGAGATCTAAGGCTACGGGACGTAGCCTGACTCGAGGAGTAACCGGCACAAATGAAAATGAAATCTTTCTTTTGCATGCTGTGATAAGATGAAATAATAATAATAATAATAATAATAATAATAATAATAATGATAATAATAATAATAATAATAATAATAATAATCAAGTACCAAGACCTGGCCAGGGAACTCCGTAAGATTTGGCAGGTGAAAGTGAAAGTAGTCCCTGTGGTTGTTGGAGCACTTGGCACCATTCCCAAAGCACTGGGGAAACATCTAGATGAAAAATGTGAGGATAGATCTGTTACAGAAGGCGGCGCTTTTGGGAACAGCGAGGATCCTGAGAAAGACCCTTGAGATCTAAGGCTACGGGACGTAGCCTGACTCGAGGAGTAACCGGCACAAATGAAAATGGAATCTTTCTTTTGCATGCTGTGATAAGATGGAATAATAATAATAATAATAATAATAATAATAAAAATAATAAAAAATCTCGACGAAAACAAAACCTGTTTCGACTTCTAAGAGAAGTCGGAACAGCTAATAAGTCATCTATTGGACAGACACTTTTGTGACAAAACTCCGTCCACATTTTGTAAGTAAAACTGTGCTTGTTAAACAAATAATTTCTTAAATACCCAGGGAATGGACTTTTAATAATGTTTGCTGTTAACTTTCCCTAAGGGTTTGTAGAATTGGTATTTAGCCAACATTGGGCCGATCAATTTATTTAAGTATAACTTCTGCCAAATGTTTTTTTTTATATATTTTTTTTGTTATGTCTTTCAGTTTCGTAAATACTCGTTCATTTACCTTTGTTTTCCCCAACCCCAACCTTGTATACATACAAAAATACATGACATCATACTTCGTGTTGTTATTATTATTCCATGCTGCCCTCTCATGTCACACTGTTGTTCCCAATATTGTGGAATTGCCCAACTCCAAACCTTCCTCATCATCGTAGTATGGGTGGCGGTCATGTTGTGTTTCCTGGCTAAGATGCTGAGTGAGATGAGTTTACTGGACACGGCAGTGCAACACTACAGTAGAATTCCGTCCTAAGGATGAATGACACCCATGTTAGTGCTTTGTCCTTCTCCTTTATATTGATTTTTGACGAAGACCAATCGCTTCTGGGTTACTTTGATAAACTCAGCCCCATCGAAGGTGAAATCTTCTCTAGATCTGTGTCCCTGATTCAACTTAATTGCTTTATCGGTTGGTGCCTTAGGCTCGCTCGACCCGGTATGGTTCAGTCCCGTGGCGTACGGTACAGAAAAGCTGGCCTAACCATCCCCAAAATTGTGCATTCCTCCTGCATCAGTGATCTTATTTTCTACTGCCATGTTCATCTTGATATTAGAAAAGTAGATGCAAAATGTTAGATCATCAGAATACACGTTACCTTCCATTTTGTTGCTAGCAATATTGCATGGGCAATGGGAAAACACACGTAACAGGTACGTGTCACAAAGGCCCTAGTTAAAATTACCTCCTTATTTGTATTTTGCCATGTGCGTGTTTTAAGAGAAAATAGGTCTACTTCTACTTTGTAAACCTACGGAGCCCTGCAAGGGACAGGTAAAAAAATGAAAAGGTAAAACAAAAAGTTATTTCGAGGGAACGGATTAATATTTCGTGGTAACGAAATTATTTCGAGGGAACGAAATATTATTTCGAGGGAACAGAACAATATTTCGGGGGAACGAAATACTAATTCGATGGAACGAAATAATATTTCGAGAGAACGAAATAATATTGGATTTTGTTTTAACCTTTTCACTGTTTTTGTTTTAACTGTCCCTTTAGGGGCTCCGTATAAACCTGATGGGGTAAAAAAGTTTGTTGTTTTTGTTTTTTTCGTCTACCATGTTTATCAATTTGTTGGGAAAATGAATGCAACTCAAAAGCAACATTTTATACTCGTTTTAGCCGCTATTAAATGTTAAGTTACTCAAAATGGAGCACCAAAACCTTATTTTGTGTGCAGTTTCTTGTCTTCAAAAGTTCTTGATCTTAATTTGTTTTTGTTTTTAAACTACATCATTGTAAAAGGTTTGTCTGGGGTTCAGGTCGAAATGTTCAGTAACTCGGCAAACAAAATTATAGCTGATGCAACTTTAACCTGTTCACACACACAAACAAAGTCAGCAAAATCATGTCCATTTCGATGCGGAATTAGAAGAACTCGTCCGTACAGAGTGGGGACTGGACTGTTTCTTCAGTTCCTTTAAAAGTAATTCCAGAGGTGTTGCTATCCTTAACAATAATTTTGAGTTTACAATATCCAATATTAAGACCGATAAGATGGGTAATATGCTGGCTTAAGACATAGTAACTGGTGATTATACATTGACTATTATTAATTTGTACGGGCCTAACTCAGATGACCCTGGCTTTTATGATGATGTTTTTGAAATTATGTGATATGGAAAATACCCATACTAATCTACGTGGAGATTGGAATTTAACTTTGAATCAGTCCTTAGACTGTATTTAATTATAACAATTTCAATAACCCTTCAGCTAGGAGCAAGGTGTTAGAAATGTGTAATTATTTTGATTGTATTGATGTGTTGCGTATACATAATCCATACCTCAGAAGATACACATGGATGCAATCCCACTCGCTTAAACAATCCAGACTGGATTCTTTCTGATTTCATGTGAACTCAACACCAAATTTGTAAGCTGCAATGGTAAAGATGCTGGGCAGATCACATCAAAAAGACTGTGACAAGCGGTGTTATTCTAGACTCAACTCCGTGTGTGTTTTATTAAGGACTTCTGACATGTATCAGCTATACATGTTTAGCAAAGGGCGCCACCTCGTGGTGGTAGTTATTCATAGAAAGTACTGGATATGTTACATCCCCCTTTAAAAAAAATATATATTTACTGAAATATTGTTTCTTCCTGAACTTGAATCGTTTGAGAATAGGAACAAAAAGAGGTTCAGTTTTTATAAATGCATGAATACGAACATGGGTAAAAATTAGCAACCACAAAACCGTTTTTTTCGAAAAATAAAAAAAGTCTGATTGTACACAACTTGAAGGATAATAATTTGTGAATAAACAAGTGTTGTTGTTGTTTTCTAGAAGTTTTCCAAAAAAAACGTTTTGTCTAACTCTTCTACGGCATTTGTTTGAGCTGTTAAAATTAGTCAACTCTGGCAGATATAACAAATCAGCATAGAATCAAATTCAGCATAGAATAAAAACAGTTATGCTTAAATAGCGGTCATTTATAAGGAAAGTTTGTTCACAACTCTTCCAGATCGTAACACTTATGGTGTAGCATGGGCAGTTCCTTGATTGTCATGTCCAGTATGGTAGTTCCTTATCGGGCAAAGATGTGGGTTGTTATGTGGTAGACTGGAATCGTTGTTGCGAGGTTTCCAAGGAGAAGGTGACCGTCTTCTTTGTGGGTTCATTGAACTGAAGTTGTCGGCGGTTTCTGCGTAGAATTGAACCGTTGAGTGTAGTGACAAGATAAAATCGTGGTTCAGGGCATTTCTGTTGAACAGTGGCTGGCGACAAGAGTCCAGTGACACGGTTGCTGTACACGAATAGCTTGCCCAGGTATCAATGGTGGTAAGTCACGAGTGCGTTGTCGTAATACTCTTTTTGTTTGTCTTGTTTGTGTTGGAGGCGGTTGGAGATGCTATCCATGCGAACAGAAGTGTTGCGGATCTTCAATAGTAAGTTACTCTGAACTTTCCTACCGTGGAGTATCTCAGCGGGACTGAAAATGACACTGTCAATCGGTGTGGTACGGATGCAAAGAGTGCCATGTCGGTATCATAGCCACTTGCCTTGGCTTTCTTAAGCGCATTTTTAACAGTCTGAAACATGCGTTTGATGAATCCGTTCGACTGGGGGTAGTGGGCGATGATGTCACATGTGCAAATCCCCAGCTGTCGGTGAAACAGTCGTTTGGTTGCGGTTACAACAGCTTCACTGGTGCAATGTAGGGGCATTTTGCGAATGAAAGGGAACTTTGAGTAGTATTCTGCAACCATTGGCACCGTCAAAGTGAAACAAATCAGTACCGGGTACCTGCCATGGTCTTGTTGGTATTTCGTGTGGCATTGGGGGTTTCTTTTGTCTGTGTTCGCTGGTATTCTTGACATGTTGGGCACTGTCTACCTGTTTCCTCAATGTGTTCATTGATGTCCAACCAATACACACAGTCCTTCGTGCGTAATTGGTATTTTCCATGCCCTGCAGCTTAGCCAAAACATTGTCATACATAGTGTCGGGGATAACTACGCGTGTTCCCTTATGGATAGTACCATTTTCTACCGAGAGTTCATCACGGAATGGCCAGTATGCTCGAAGTGGTTTTAGTAGGTGTATCTACTAAAGTCAAATTGTTGACTTCACAAAATGGCCGACCGTGCTAGTTCGAAAAGTTAAAGGAAAACCACACAATTTCGAGGCATATTTGTGTGGATCATTGTATTCGACTTTAAAATATCTTTCTAACCATATGCATTTTATAGACCAACTCGCCCGATCCAAGGCAACGTGTACCTTTAAGGACTCCTGACATGTATCAGCTATACATGTTCCATGCCCTGCAGCTTAGCCAAAACAGTAGTTATACATATGAAGTACTGGGTATGTTACAGCGATATAAAACCAGGTTACAGGACAGATCATTCTTTAATTCATATTACCTTGGATTTCAGTAAAGCTGAACATGGCTATGGTTACTGGAAATGTAATAACTCTTTGCTAAAAGATCCAAAATATTCGCTTCTGTTAAGGACACTACTAGTGAGCTGTTGACAGAATATGTGGCCTCTCCTTATTAACAATCTAACCTCAGAAATATTCACCCCAAAGATATTCAGCTTACTTTCAACGATCAGGTTTTCTTTGAAATGTCGCTTATGAAAATTAGGGGTAAGACGATTTCCTATTCCGCATGGAAGAAGAAAGAATTTAATAAGACCAAGTCCACTTTGGAAAAAAAAACTGTTTTTTCTGTCAAATAAAATTTCCAGGGGCGATGCTACCTCTGTAGATATTTCCAAATGCTAAGCAGGCGAAATTAGTGGATCTTCCTAAATCAAAAATGGAGGGGATTATCATTAGGTCTAAAGCAAGATAGCCTGAATGCAGTGAAAAGCCATCTAAGTTTTTTGAAAAACGCAACTTTGTCAATAAGTCGATTACGGGTGTTGTCAATTAAGCTAATTCTGTTTTAACCCGCTCAAACCAGCTCAAAAGACATTACTTAGCGAAGCTAGAAGTTTTTTTTGCAAATAATTGTATTCTTTCAGGAATGTTCAAGATGGAGTCGATCTAATTTCCCTCTTTCCAAGCCTAATCTTTCTGATTCAATAAGGGACAGCATTGCTAGCCCTGAAGAAAAGTTAGAGTGGTAAATCACCTGGTTCGGATGGTTTTAGCTTTTTCGAGTTTTACAAGCATTTCTCCTCTAAGATTGCCTGGTATTTTCTGAGGTCGCTAAATTATGCATATTTTTTCAGGTAAACTTTCGGTAACACAAAAGTATGAGATCATTACTGTATTGCCTAAAGGGGAAAAAAAAACCGCCAGAACCTTTAACATTTTTACCCTACTTCACTGTTGAACACTTTGTATAAAATTGCTTCAGCTTGTATTGCTGAGACGCTTAAGGGTTGCCTTCCCCATTTCATTCACGAGAGACAGAAAGCTGTTATGGCCGGTCGTTTTATTGGCGAGAACATCCGCCTCATGTATGATTTTGCTTAATATTACTGATTCAGAAAGTATTCCAGGTATTTTCGTTTCTAAGGCCTTCGATTCTGTCTCTTACGATTTCGTTTTAAAAGTAACGAAAAGCTTCAATTTCGGACCCTCAATTCTAAACTGGGTTATACTGTATTGTAATCAGGCCTCCTCCTCGTTACTTTAGGTTTTCTCGGCCAATTTCGCAAAATGAGCAGCCCATTAAACAACTACGCCATTCTATTTCGCGCGAAATCGAATGCTTCTGAAAAGGGTCATTCGATGTCGTTTTATGACTAGTCAAATGTAGTGGTTCGTCATTCGATTTAACAAAATAATCATTCAATTTAACAATTCATCAAAGCAGCATTCAAATTCGCAGGAGCTTTTTGAGGCGTGTGTTTAGTCATTCAAATTCATTTTTGGGCAGTCATTTCTGTAATTTGTGCAATTAAAAAAAAATGCGCTGTCAAAGTTTTGTTTCCTTTTGATTGTGAAAGGCATAAATACGGTTTATTTATTGGAACTTGAGTAACTTTGCCGATGTACTTCGAAAACGAGCTTTCGCCACAGTTTTACACGCATATTTCTAGAAATGGCAGCTCAATAAGAAACCAGGAAAAACATAAAGGAACATTAGGTCTTGGTCGGTTAACCTATAAAGATCCCCAAAAAAGAATTCGAGAAAAGAATAAAGAAGAAAACAAAGAAGAAGAAAAATCTAATGGGTCCCATGTAAAATCTACTGGAAACATAAATAAAACAAATTATGGTTTGCCTGAATTGAAGTGAAGATACGAAACAGTTGCCTAGTGCTATTTTTTATTCGCATTTCTTTATCTTACTTATTTGAATTCTCATTTAGCGAAATTGATTGCCTCTTTACGAAATTGAAAAAAATGAATCAGTAAAAATTTCCAGTCGACCCAGCTTAGCTAAATTGAATGATGATTGTGCGTCACGAAAAAAGAATGCCCAAATTGTGAATTTGAAACGCAGTAAAAACTGGAGAGGCAAAATAGCTCTAATCCGAACGCACGAAAATTAAATTGGCTGCTCATTTGCCGAATTTGACAGAGAAAACCTATTTTAAATGGATTTATTTCCGATTCTTTTAACATCGAGAGAGGCTGTAGACAAGGGGACGGTTTAAGTCCTAACCTTTTTCTTATTTGTACAGAAGTATTGTCAATGATGTTATGTAATGATAAAGATGTTAAAGGTATTGAGTTGGGCGGTAATGAATATTGTCTTTCGCAATATGCGGACGACACTGTTCTAATTTTGAATGGTTCTGAATCCTCTATGCGTTCCGCCTTCAACAACTTAGACACAGTCATTTGCCAACATTTCTGGTTTTTAGGTTAACGTTGAAAAAAACGAACGCTTTGTGGATTGGCTCGAAGAAGAACAGTGTCGATAAGCTTTGTAATGCGATCAAAGTTAACTGGGTTGACAACAAATGATCTTTCAAAGTATCGGGCGTTGATTTTTCTAGTAACTTAGATTCAATGGTTTCGCTAAACTGCAATAAGGCGATGTTTTCATTACGTAAGCAGTTTGCTATGTGGTCTACTGTGCTTGGAAGAGTGGCAGTGGTTAAATCCCTACTTTTTTCTAAACTTTCATTTTTTTTTTTTTTTTGTTGTTGTTGTCTATTCCTAACGTTTGGAAGGGTAAAAATCGTGTGTTAAGAAATCAAATGGTCCCGGATATAGCCAGAGTGGTGTGAGATTGGTAGATGTAGCACTTTACATGGAATCTTTCAAAGTCACTTGGATCCGAAGACTCTCGGTCACAAAATGCTCCTGTTGGGCCGCACCCGCCCATGTCATTGTCAGTATCTCTAACTTGGGCCTATTGGATTGTGGACCCTTTTAAGGACAGGTGCGTCCATAAGAACAATCTTGTCAGGAGCAATACGTTTTGGGTTGATGTTTTGAATGCTTGATCCTCGTTTACTCAGCTGCATTTCCCAACCACAAACAAATATGATTTGATGAGTTCCTTGTGGTTCAATAGTCATGCTCAGGTGGGAAAGAAATGTATATATTATAATTACTGGGAATCGGCCGGGGTTTATTTTTAAAATTGGTGATTTGTTTTGTGATCGTGTTTACTTTCTGTCTATCAGCAACTTAAAAAATAAGTTTACAGTCGGTACTAATTTTATAGAGTACAGGGCTGTTGTCAAAGCTATCAAATCATCTTTTCAATAATTACTTAATAATTACGTCAATGCCATTTCTCTCCCCTTCATACCCTTTAGTTTTAGTTATATTTTAAGGGTAAAACAAAGTTTTTGAAGAATCATGACACACTAGCATCTAGCAGAAAAGTTGTGCGTAAATTTATCACCAAATGGGAAGATCAACTCTTCATCAAATACGACATGCACTCCTGGTGCAAGGTCTCTGAAGCGCTTTTCAAAAGTACTGTTGATACAAAGTTGCGGTGGTTTCAATTTATAATTATTCATATAATTTTAGGCTCTAACTCGTTTCTATAAAATCAGTAAGTCTAATTCAGACTCATGTATATCATGTAAAATTGAAGTGGAGACACTGCTACATTTATTCTGTCGTTGTACCACTGTGTCTTTCTGGGTTGAGGAAAAAACAGGTTTAAAGTTTACTACAAACAATGAGCTTTTACTTTTTGGTAAATCAAAAGCTCAGTGGAAGAACCTGAATCTCCTTCTATTCATTTGCCGTTTTCACATTAATAGAATGAACATGAACGACCAACGACTGTCTTTATTGATCCTGAAGAGTGATTTCAGAAAATACTTCATTACTGAGAAATTTTGGTTTGCCTCAAACGGTAACGTCTCTAAATTCTTTAGTAAATTCTCAACACTGTGCCACGACTGATGTCTTTACTTATTTTTATCATAATTTGTAACAAAATCTGCTCTACAGGTTTTCCTCAACCCTCACAAAGTGACTTTTATTGTGTTATAGAATGTGAAGAAAACAAATGGGGGAAGCCTGACTGTGAAAATGACTGCCCGATCTGTTTAAATGGCGGAGTGTGCGATGACGCCAGTGGTGTCTGTATTTGTCCACCTGGTTTCAGTGGCACAACCTGTAATACATGTAAGTAATGACCACCTCTAGAGTAACTCTGTAATTCAATGTAGGTTTATATATAATTATTCATAATGGTGTTCTGTCAAAAAAACAAAAAAACATTGCACTTAATTGTAATGACACACTTTCAACATCCCCGCTTAAATCAGCAATTTCAGGTAATATAAACAAGTTAGATATATGCTTTATCAAAAAAAAAATACGATTTTAAGTTGAAATTTAATTGTCATGCTTTAAGGTAAAGCGCATTTAGTTAAGTCATTTCAAACGTTATAAAACTTGTTCAACGACCAGTTCAACAACCAGTTGCTTTACTTGACACGTGACCTAGAACACTCAAACTGTTGGGTTTGCAAATTTCCAAATAAGTATCAAATCGTTGGCTCAGTGCTATAAGGTCGTTAATTGTATTTTCACATTTGTAATGATCAACAGGTCGCTAAGTGAATTTGTTTTTCTTATTATAAACTGAATGTTTCTTTTTTGCCTGTCAAAAATCTCACATTTTTGCAAATCGGTTTTCAAATTATTTGTTTACTCATTACTGTTAACATTTTCAGCAAGTTTCACTACCTAAAACCTTATGGTTTCGTAATTACACTAATTAATATGAACGACGTATCACTAAAATTGCCATTTTGTACTTTCACGAAGTGACCTATCTCGATACGTCACTAACAACGATACACAAAGCGCAAAAGCCAGTTCAGGCGCGCTTATGTGCCATTTTCTCATTTTCACGAAGTGACCTATCTGGAAGCACGTAATATTTTCACGAAGTGACCTATCGCGATAGGTCTCATAATGCATTTGTGTTTGTACACAGTGCTCTGCGGGCAAAACACGTTTTTACATTTTTACAAAATGACGTATGTGTTTAGGAATTAATTACTAATTAAAATAGTTGCAGGAATGAAAACACATCGACATTTATTTACGAATAAAGCATCAAGCTTTATTTTGATCTAAACAAACTAAACACAAGTAGTAAGCACTCTCCGAAACAGCAGCTTGAAAAATAGTACAACTTTAATCGCGTTTTTATCGAAACCCCTTTTCTTTTGCTGCGGACGAGAAAGGTCACTTCGTGGTACGCGCGACGACTTGATCAATAAACTCCTTTTACCAGGAGCTCCAAAATGTGTCAAAACCAATTTTATGAAATCTACACAAACCGCACTAAGGACTTTACAGTTCCGAGCCAACGAAATTTCGTTTAGTCCATGAGATTAAGCATTTGGGAGTGTTGAATTGCAATTGATTGATTGACCTATAAGCAACATCAGCGCACCAATCTCTTCAAACATGTCCGAATATTTAACGACAAAAAAGAGTGACATCCAGTCAAAGCAGCAAGTATTTCAGTATTTATGTATATCTTTAACTTTGTAATTGTATTTGTTATATATGCAGTACATGGAGGAAATACCTTCGGCCAAAAAGGAACCTTAAAGTGTGATTCAATCGGACCGGGTGTTACTTCCTGTCAGGGACTACTGTTCTGTTTACCTGACCCTTATGGTTGCAGTTGTGCAACTGGTTACAAAGGACTGAACTGCACAGAAGGTATCGTCCAAAGATCATAGAGCGAATGCTCAAGATGGGGAATAGGAGCTATATCTAGTATCGGAACATGAAATACGCATGGGCGCCATTTCAGCAAGCAAATGCTGTGTTACATCATTGAAAGCAATGGGCATCGCTGCACTGATCTATTGTTGCATCAAAAGGGTTGCTTGCTGAAATGGCTTCCAGCGCACATTTCTGCCCGAGTTCCCCATATTACGCTCTCCGAGCGGTTCTATTAGGCGTAACTAGTGCACAGAATCAAGTAACAACTTGACGTTTCGATCAGTATGCTCTGATTGTCTTCTGTAGATATTAGTTGTAAAACCATCAGTTCTTTTCAGAACCACAACTCATGAGATAATCATGGTGTTATCGAAAGTCTTACTACGTGTTATTCCCACCATGCAAAGTTTCCAATCTTACTTGAGTGACAACAACTCACATTTGCTAGAGAAGAACACTCTTTACCACAAACGAAAGTCTGTTGTGTCTAAGTATGTTTATATTTCATATATATTAGTTGATTTAGTTGATTTAAACATAGCCCAGACTGTACATACTATGTTTCATTCACATTTTCTGTGTGAGTCCATCCACGATTAATGTAACCTAAAATTAAGTAGGCCTACTACATCGAGATGATGTATGCTGCTACACTACGCGTGGTTTCGATCGGTGTCGTGAATTGCCCTTAATTCCAGCTCGGTTACAAGTCTACTCTTAAAACAATATACCAAGTGAGAAGTGTAACATTACGTAAGCATAAATTACAAGGGGATACTGAAGGAGATACCCACACATTATGGACGAGGAGTGTACTGAAGTGCAAACGATCCAAGTATAACATAAAACACAACTATCGGGGGGACACAAATTTTCCCTTATTGTTCAATCTACTGATGATAAAAAAAGAATTAACAACATATTACTTTTCTTTTTTGTTATTGTTAATTTTGTTGTTTCAGAATGTGTTGAATGAAGATACGTAAAATTGTCGGTGTTCTATATAAACAAAATGTTGTATTGGATTGTTATATTTAGAGTATAGGTAGAAAAAGGGCCGGTGTGTAGAGTATATTATAACACACCTCTTCCTAGTTCTGTATGCTGGTTGGCTGAAACACGGTCACGTGGGATGAACTATTATAGGCTAGTGCATGAGATTTGCACAACCATGAACTAGACATCGCACGCGCGTAATTTGCGGGAAATAGTTCCCGAAGCGGGCAATAGTCTTTCAATTTTTGACTGGTTACAGCGCCCTCAAGAGGTTGCCAGGCTCATCTTAATAAGACAAAAAGGCGGCGTCTGGATCGGATCACGGTAGTTTATTTTCTTATTTCATATTTTGGACCGAGTTGTGTTATAAAACACATATGGACTTCCATGATTCTGTCACTAGAGCTCGTCTATTCCCCCTCGGGCCTGTGAGTGACCAGCAGAGACCCCTCTTCTGGTAACTCACAGACCCTCGGGGGAATAGAAGTGCTCTAGTAACCTCATTGCCAGTCCATATGTGTATAATATTACCCCAAAGGCAAAGTCTTTATAATTTTGAGGTAAGCATTGATTACTTAAATGTGTTCCATGTTTTTGCTAATGGAGTCTCAAGTACAAAAGCCGGTCTTTCAAAATAAAGTAAGAAACAAATTATGCGAGCACAACTCGAAGGAAAAACATATTCGATCCTAAATTTGACAATATCTAATAAATAATAATAATAGAAAAAGAAAAACGAATTAACATCAGTAAACAAAATATATATATATATCTCATTGCGAATGTTATTTTGGTTATTTCAGAATGTGTTGAAGGAAGATACGGGGCAAACTGTGCTCAGATGTGTCACTGCGCGACTGGGAAGTTATGTAATGGAAGGACAGGTCGATGCAGTAAGATATCAACTACTAAAGTCTGATCACCCCAGATACAAAATCACTCCACTTTCAAAACCGTAAAAGAGGGAATCTCCAAAAGAGGGGAAGAAATTATATAATATGCTAAGGAGCTTGGCGAGGTCAACCTCTAGCTTAAAATTAATCAAGCTCACAACCCTCACTTTGAGTTTGGCAAGAAAAAAACACATGTAGCCTACGGTCTGCCTACTGTTTCAATGGGGGGATTGTTTTCCCTGATGGAGCCAGCCTTATATCCATGGGTCTCTTCCGTACTAACACCATCTCGCTGTCTCGCAAAAGGATCGCCTCCGGTGGCCTTTCGAGAAGCTGTTAGTATCCAGTGGCGATTGGGCGGCACAAATGCTTGACCCAGACAGTACAATTACTGTATTGTCAAAAAAACAAGCACAGATTTGATGGAAAATAACAAGGATGGGTGTGTACTTTTTCAAATTGGGTTACTGTTCCTTCAGGATTCACCCTTGAATCCCTGGGTTTTGTATGTTTACACCAACTAGTGAAACTACATAAATGGAATACTGTAATAATCAAAAACGAAGACACAACCGTTTCTGAAGAGGGGGGACAATGGTTGGTGTGTGGAGCGTAAACTATACCAAACTAACAATTAAGGGTACAGAAAAGTTCTTTAAATGTGGGAGGTATTAGCATTGTTGACGTTTTCGTATTCCCTGTTTTTTTTTTTAAAGGAGTCCAACAAATGAACATCAGACAAAATTAATGCAAGGACAACATCATATTTTGTACAACTGTTTGGGGAAAACAGATTTAATAGATATGTTGACAGTTTTATAAACAAGTATTGATGATAAAACAATGAATTGACACAGTTTTCAGCAATGTTGGATATAATTTCATCGCGGATGTTATATTTCGGTCTTTCAGTATGTGTTGAAGGAAGATTCGGAGCTAACTGTACTCAGGTGCGTCACTGCGCCAATGGAGTACCATGCAATGGAACAACAGGTCAATGTCCAGAAGGACGATGTGCACCAGAATACAAAGGTAGCAAGTGTCAAGGTATGTGAAATATCAACTGCTAAAGTCTGTCTGCCCGAGACAGAAGAGCGCTCTGTTTCCAAGGCCTTAAAAGAGGAAATCTCGAGCGAAGGAGCAAATACTTGATAACGTTTCAAGGAGCTTGGTGAAATCAACCTATATGCTTATTAATAATAACGAAGTTATAAAAAGCGCAAATATCCACCAAAGGTGCTCAAGGCGCTCTAACAAAAGGGAACAAGAAACAACAATGGGAAAGATCTCAAAGAAAAAATCAGTAAAGAAGAACGTAGTGCTTTTGACATGAAGTGTGTTTTCAAGGACGTTTTGAATGAGTTAGTACTGGTGGCTTTAATGTGAAGAGATGTCTGATTCCAGAACTGTGGTGCTGTAAAGAGCTTCGCTATGACAATCTCTATAGCTTCAAATTATACCTCAAAATCATTTCGTTCCGTCAAAATGTTATTTCGTTCCCTCGAAATGTTATTTCGTTCCCTCGAAATGTTAGTTCGTTCCCTCAAAATGTTATTTCGTTCCCTCAAAATATTATTTCGTTCCCTCGAATTATTATTTCGAGGGAACGAAATAGATTATTTCGAGGGAACGAAATAACATTTCTTGGGAACGAAATAACATTTTGAGGAAACGAAATATATTTATTTCGTTCGACCGAAATAATTTAGCTGGTACGGAGTCCTTGATATGCCAAGAGAATTTCTGGAATATTAAAGCCATTATGTTAGTGTGTAATTTTCAAATTCTCTTACAACTACATCAGGTTTTACTTCAATGACTTTCTTAACTAAGCGAAGCAAATACTACAACGCTCGGCAGAATGTTTGACAGCCCTTTTGTTTCCAGGAATTCATCTTGTCTTTAACCCTATTAGATTGTTATACAGTTTTTTCTTTGTAAGCTGAAAACTTAAGCCTTAAAATAATTTATTATTAACCCTTTACTTCTCACTCTACCTGGGACTATAATAAAACTTAAATTCCATTATTAAGAAAACAACCTGAACCCCCCGAAGAAAAAACAAACAATCAACAACAACAACAACAAAACATAGAAACATAGAACAAATTAAAATGCTGTTAGTTTTACGGTGATCTCGTAATGATACTTGAAAATTAAATGGCATATCAAGGCCTCCGTAGCCGCTTAACTATTTCGAGGGAACAAAATTTTACTTAGAGGAAACGACATATTAATTCGAGGGAACGAAATAATATATTATTTCGTTCCCTCGAAATGTTATTTCGTTCCCTCGAAATAACTTTTTTCGTTCCCTCGAAATGTTATTTCGTTCCCTCGAATTAACATTTCGAGGGAACGAAATGATTTCGAGGGAACGAATTAATATTTCGTGGTAACGAAATGATTTCGAGGGAACAAAATACTATTTCGTGGGAACGAAATAATATTTTGAGGGAACGAAATACTAATTCGAGGGAACTAAATAATATTTCGAGGGAACGAAATAATATTGTATTTTTTTTTTACCTTTTAAGTTTTTGTTTCTACCTGTCCCTTTAGGGGCTTCGTACAACCGAGTTTGGTGCGGGAAAAAAAATAAAAAAAAAATAAACAAGTATTGATGATAAAACAATGAATTGACACAGTTTTCAGCAATGTTGGATATAATTTCATTGCGAATGTTTTATTTCGGTCTTTCAGAATGTGTTGAAGGAAGATTCGGAGCTAACTGTACTCAGGTGTGTCACTGCGCCAATGGAGTACCATGTAATGGAACAACAGGTCAATGTCCAGAAGGACGATGCGCACCAGAATACAAAGGTAGCAAGTGTCAAGGTATGTGAAATATCAACTGCTAAAGTATGTCTGTCCAAGACATCGAAAGAAGAGCGCTCTTTTTCCAAGGCCTTAAAAGAGGAAATCTCGAGCGAAGGAGCAAATACTTGATAACATTTCTTGAAGAGGTCAACCTGTATGCTTATTAATAATAACGAAGTTATATAGAGCGCACATATCCACCAAAGGTGCTCAAGGCGCTCTAACAAAAGGGAACAAGAAACAACAAATGGGAAAGATCTCAAAGAAAAAAATCAGTAAAGAAGAACGTAGTGCTTTTGACATGAGTTGCGTTTTCAACGACGTTTTGAATGAGTTAGTACTGGTCGCTTTAATGTGAAGAGTTGTGTTATTCCAGAGCTGTTGTGCTGTAAAGAGCTTGGCTAGGTCGATCTCTATGCTTCAAATTATCGCGCTCACAACTCGCAACCGAGTTTGGTGCGGAAAACAAAAATAATAATAACGAAAACTTGTAACCAACTAGTGAAATTACATAAATGCAATACTGAATTGTCAAAAACAAAGAAACCCATTTCTGATGGGGGGACAATGGTGGGTGTGTGGAGCGTAAACTACACCAAACTAACAGTTAAGGGTACAGGAAAGTTCTTTAAATGTGGGAGGTTTTAGCAGTGTTGACTTTTTCGTATTCACTGTTCTTTTGAGAAGATTCCACAACATTATATTTTAAATGTCAAGTAATGAACCACAATGGAAACTGACTGGGTAAATTTCAAATGGTTTGGGGTTGAACAAAGAAAAATTGACTAGAGCGGGATTTGAACCAACGACCTCCGGATTAACGTACCGGCGCTCTACCAACTGAGCTATCTAGCCCTAAGTTGGCGGTCTCCCTATTTTGTCAATATCTTTGTTCGGGGTGCCAGTCAGAAGCCATGCAACCATTAACTGCCGTGTAGCCAGGGATCACACCCAAGTTTACGATACAACCTGGGAAGCGGCAGCCATGGGATCACCTTGAGGGGATGCGACTTTTTAAATTTTAAATGTCAAGTAATGAACCACAAGGGAAACTGACTGGGTAAATTTCAAATGGTTTGGGGTTGAACAAAGAAAAATTGACTAGAGCGGGATTTGAACCAACGACCTCCGGATTAACGTACCGGCACTCTACCAACTGAGCTATCTAGCCCTAAGTTGGCGGTCTCCCTATTTTGTCAATATCTTTGTTCGGGGTGCCAGTCAGAAGCTATGCAACCGTTAACTGCCGTGTAGCCATGGATCACACCCAAGTCACAATATCACAAGACCTTCATTCACAAAATGCCGAGGAGCGTGGAGCGGTCAGACACAACATGCCTTACCACTAAGCTGTGGTAGTGATCTGTGGCGCACGTGCCGCAGAGATAGGAGTTTGTGCATGAACTATGGGAAAACTTTTTTTTCCACCACCCCTCCTGACCAAATAGACGACCCCCGTTGATTGACACCCCTTCCAAAAATGTGTGTATTGTTACACTGCAGGATATCACGGAGTATCACGGGGTTGGGATCTACCATTTTGAAATTGTTATGTTTTTCTTGATATGTGCCAAAGCACTGTGGTTGGGTGCCTCGCTGCAAGAGGGAATCTCGAACGAATGAGCAGAATTTTGGTAACATTTCAAGAAGCTTGGCGAGGTCAACCTCTATGCTTAATATAAATAGCAAAGTTTCATAGAAAACACATATCCACAAAAGGTGCTCAAGGCGCTTTAACAAAATAAAAAAGAAACTAGACATGATTGCAATAGTGCACAAATGCCGAGCTGTTTCGCCATTAACATTTTCAAAATAAAATTTTACAAGAACTTGACAATTTATAACAACCTACCAAGTTTCAATATGATTGCATTAATACTTCGGGAGATATACGACTTCAAAAAAGGCACATTTATTGCCGAGTCACTTGATCCCCGATGACGTCATTGATCTGAAACTTCACACATATGATGGCTGCTTGATGATCAACATATCTGTAAATTGTGAAGTGATTACACAAAACTTCTCCACACACATCTTCAAAAAGTCAATTTTGAACTGTTTTCAACCTGCCGCTAGAGGGCGCTCGTGTGTATTATGACGTAATCGGTATTTTTTTAAATGCACACCCTTGCCAGACACTAACATCGTAAAGCATTTTCATAACATTTAGCATATTTGAATTACAATGCACTTCCGGTTTCGACCAGAAGTAGAGGTCATGTGAGGTCGCCCACACTGAATAAAATGAAGACCTAATTTATCCCTACACAATACCGCAAACAGAAACCTACGTTCTCTTGTGGCTGATTTGATACGGATTTTCAAACATTTAAAATATAATATTTAGAGCTGACGTCATGTGACAGGTGATAACGTCATCATGACATCATTGTTTGTGGATCATTATTGCACCAATGCCTTTCATCACTGAAAGTTTCATTGCAATTGCTCTTAAAAGTGTGTATATAGCGTTCATGTAAACGGGGAAAGAAGTATAGGTATATTGTAAAACAAGTACTACTGATTCTAAACAAAATATTACCTAAACGTTATCTGTTTGTTTTACACTGTAAAAGATCTGACGAACCCAGCATTTTTTTTAACTCACCCGGAGCTTTTACGAAAACGTAAATAGTATGCACGTGACCCCGAAAACGTCACAAACATGACAACAAGAAAATCACGTAACGCGGAAGTAGCTTAGCTTTGCAGTCTGACTGTACTATTTTGGAGTTTACTCAAAACATGCCGCACTCGATTTGTATCATTCCTCCTGCTTTTATGTTCGATTTGAGTGTTTATTTTGGTAAGATTTGGCGTACGAAGTTAAGTGTTGCTGCTACAAAATGCCAGTATCGTGTGTCGTGCGTGGATGCACTCGCAATAAGTGGAAAAAACCCGAAATATTTTGGTTGACTTTTCTTTGTAGAGCTACTTTCATCATAGAGCATTTGCTGTTTCAAAACTGTGTTCAAAATCTTGATTGTTGTTCTTATCTGTCTCTCCCATGATCATCCCATGTGTGATGCCGCCGGTGGATTGAATTTCCATATAATCCCTTTCTGCAGAAGATTTTCCTCAATCTTCTGCATATTCCAACGGTTGTTTCCTTCCCTCAGCTCGCGCTCAGCACCAATAAAATTTGTGCCGTTGTCACTTCTGATAAATTTCGGTTGTTTTCGTCCGTCTTGCGATAAATCTCTGCAGAGCATTAATGAAGGAGTCGGTCTCCAGAGAACGTATCACTTCAATGTGAACTGCTCTCAACACTAAGCAGGTGAAGATACACCCGTATCTTTTGACTTGACTTCGGCCTTGCTTGACCAAAAATGGGCCAAAACAATCCACTCCAACATGACTGAATGGCGGCTTTTCAGGGGTCACCCTGTCCTTTGGTAGATCAGCCACTTTCTCTTGCAAACGAAAATATCGCGCAACACCTGGCGCACTACTGTTCTTCCTCCAATCACCCAGTATTACTCTCTCTCTTTCAACTTGTATTCTTTCAATGCTCCGAAGTCGTATGGCTTCACACATCTATTTACCTCATATTCCTTCATTCGAGGTAACTCCTCTGTCCAAAGTTCCCATTCATGTCTCTACACTTCTGATATAAACGGCTCGTCCCATCCTAGTTTGAGACGAGTCAGTTTCTGCAGCAGTAGTCTCGCTCTCAGGATGAATGGGTTTGCATATCCCAGATGGTCGTAGATTGATGACACAGTGCTAAGTAGTCCACTCCTTGTTGTTGGTTTGTCTTTGAGTGCCAGTTTGTATCCCAAACAGTCTATTTCAACATCCCAGCTGACACCCAATGCTCTGTCAACTGGTAGGGCATCATGGTTTAGGTCAAAATCTTTCAGTTGTTTCGCCCTTTCTTCTATGGGGAAGGACGTCAGAACACTTGGTCTGTTACTCAACCACTTGGTCAACTTGAACCCTCCTTTTTTCCAGTAGAGTTTTTAGCTCGGATGACAATTTCACAGCTTTCACTTCGGTCTCCACTGAAACTAAGCAATCATCAACATACATGTAGAACTTGCGCTTCACAATCTCTACAGTTTCAGAGGAGAAATCATCCCGGTTATCATCGGCTGTCTGGCGCATAGCGAAATTGCAGCAACTTGGACTCCAAGTCCCGCCGAACAGGTGTACACACATACGATATATCTTGGGCTGTTGTGTCACGTTGCCATCTGGCCACCACAGAAGTCTTATCACATATCGATCTTCTACAGGCACGCGAACTTGGTGGAACATGGCCTCCACATTTGCCATGAAGGCAACTGGTTCCCGTCTAAATCTCATTAAGACTCTTATCAGTCTGTTTGTTAGGTCTGTTCCTTGCAGTACTTCACTATTGAGGGACACCCCTCCACTTATGGCTGCGCAATCAAGCACAATGCGCAATCTATCTGGTTTCATAGGATGAAATACAGGGTGGTGAGGCAGATACCATACAGGCTTATCATCGGGCTTACATTCTTGCCCTTCAACTTCTTCAGCATATCCCCTCTATAGTAAGCCATTGATTCCTTCTTGGTACTTACGACGCAGCTTATCATCCTTGCCAAGTTTTCTCGCAAGACCTTGCAACCTTTGTTCAGCTAGCCATCGGTTGTCTGGCAAACTGGGTGGACATTTCTTAAACGGCACGGGTAACTGGTAACGTCCTACTTCCATACATACTCCATTTTTCCAAACCTTCAGTGCTCTTTGATCAATTACTAACAAGCCTCTTTCATCACTTAGCAATCTGATGCTTCCAGTTTCCAAAACTTATCTAACTGTTCTTCAAGGCAGATGTCTCCTTGGATGAAGCTGCTACTAGCGATCATATCTTGCCTTTTTCCGCTCACTTGGTTCGGTACAGAAAGTGTTTGTGGATCCTGTATCCAACAATGCGTAGGTCTGCACAAACGTGTTACCTCGTGCGGCTTGCACCCTCACAGGTACGATAGGTAGGACACTTACTGCTACCGGCCCCTGTGATATTATTACAGCTTGTGTCTTCAGCTGAATCGATATAGCCATTTTAAACTTGGGTCTCTGGTTGAATAGTTGACCGTGTTATTGTTTCTTCTTGCGGCTGCAAGATGTGGATAAATTTGGTGTGTTTTCTTCCACAGCCAGCCACGGAGCATGTTCTATTCAGCCTGCATGCTATTGTCATCTGGTCCTTGCGGAGACAATTAAAGCATTATCTCTCCTGCCTTGCATAGTTCAGTCTGTCTTGAGGTGTCACTCCTTGCAGCGAGGCACCCAACCACAGTGCTTTGGCACATATCAAGAAAAACATAACAATTTCAAAATGGTAGATCCCAACCCCGTGATACTCCGTGATATCCTACAGTGTACCAGTACACATGTTTTAGGAGGGGTGTCAATCAACGAGTGTCGTCAATGTGTTCAGGAGGGGTGGTGGAAAAAAAGTTTCCCCATAGCTCATGCCCACACTCCAATCTCTGCGGCACGTGCGCCACAGATCACTACCACAGCTTAGTGGTAAGGCATGTTGTGTCTGACCGCTCTACGCTCCTCGGCATTTTGTGAATGAAGGTCTTGTGATCTTGTGCCGACAGCAGACTGGTTTAGCATACATAAATAATTGAGATAAGGCAGAACAGACCCTCTTAACCTCTTAACCTATCAAATGGCCCAGCCACACCATTGTGACAGGATGACGTAACACCATTGGCCCAAAACAGGTGCATCGTTGCAGGGTTAAATTGCTGGCAACCAAACAGTGCGTGCTCATCCTTACACAGAGGACACTTCTCGGGTACAAATTCATCGGTTACCATGGTGACTGCAGAGGCTTCTTTGGACCTCTGTTTATCACTTTTGTTAAACAGACCATTTCGGTTGCTCTTCCAGCTGACGGATCCAAATACTGGATGATTTTCTTCTTCTGCAACATCTTCCATGAAGGAGACTAAGTCTTTCTTCTTCTGTCGTTCTTTTTCTGAATGTTTCTTACTATTCGGATCCATCTGTAGCGTAGGTAGATTGGAAGTCGTTCCACGATGCTCTTCAAGAAACTCTGGGTGCCATTTCAATTCCAAACCCTACAACTTGAAGGGTTTGATAGCAAACTCTTAATGGTTTGAACAGATGAATTTAAGTTCACTGAAAACACACACCAAAGATTTTAACATTCTGGCACTTGCATATTGGTTCACAACTGATATGCCAAAGCATGTCGAAATCCGCGATTTTCCAAAAAATAGTACAACTGAATGCCGCCTTGGCCATTGTTGTTGATGATGGGACTAGTGTCATCAGCATGCTGAATTACTTTAATACAGTTACCTTTGTTATTATTATTACAATTTTGAACATTGAAACCTTTGATATTATCGTTATTTCTAATCATACTGGCTAAACCTTCAGCGCAGATAGCAAACACAAGTGGAGATAAATGACATCATTGTCTGATTCCCCTCTCCATGATAACGGGGGAGCCTATGAAATTATTAAAAATGATCTGCCCTGTCGGTTGGCTATAAAGAACTTTAATCAACTTGATCAAATTCACGGGGATGCCAATTTTTTTTCCATAATAGCAAATATATCGCCCCAATTAATTTTATCAAAATCCTTTTCTTGATCTATGTTAACAATAGCAGCTTCAATCTTTTCCCAATTAGCATAATCAACGATATTCCGAATAATCATAAGATTGTCTTGAATTTTCCTGTTTAAAACACCGCAAGTGTGTTCTTCGCCAATAACAACAGGCATAGCATGCTTTAATTTGTTCGTAATAGCTTTAGACAATATTTTGTAATCCACAGACAGGAGACTGATAGGCCTCCAATTGTTAAGCTCGTATCTGTTCCCAGAATTTTTGTATATAAGGGGTCTTGTCAAAATTAATCCCGGACAGCCACTGGACGGTGCCGGTCCAGGACCAGGTTTCTCGTCCCATATTGAATTCCCTTGTAGTGATTACTTTGTCGGATTGGCTATGGGATGAGTTCACAGTGACTGGCCTTCACCAGAGATCATTTGTTTACAAACCACAGAGTCTTTAGATCGCTATCTACTGGAAAACAAGCAGGGGGTCTCCCAAGGGCAGGTTTCGGTTTCATGGTTAGGCCTCAATGACCCTGAGTATTTACTAAAGACAAAGTGGTTGCATCATAGATGATTAAGCTCTCTGTGCATATCGTGAAGTTGTAACTTTTGGTTTTATTTCAGTATGTGGTCACTTGCAATTGTCATTGTTTTCTATGTTGTAATTCTGCTTCATTAAAGGATTATTGGATTATTTAAGATCATAGGGAATCATTACCAAAGTATTACCAAGAAAAGTTTTTGAACAAACGGGGTACCTTGAGGCAGATCCGATTCTTGTATATTTTATCAAATGGTCAACTTAAATGGAGGCACTCGGGTGTGTTTGTTTTGCATCACCTGACGAAAACTCAGTTCATTACTATGTTTAAATCAGTCGGGATTGTTTTTATTTTACATGGCTAGTAATGTTGTCTATTGCAAAGAGCAATGGGTTAAAACTCCACCACACTACAGTGACCTCCAAACAGTCAGACCAGACTCACTCCACACTGCTATTGAACCCAAGTTTGTTTATATTAGTGATGAAGCAGCCAGTGAAACCGCAGAGCTCTCAGTGGGGTGCCTTTGGTACTGTGCATCGGACAGGATGATACTGTTCAGCGTGTGAAACATTGTCTCATTGGAACTCCCATCCGATGGCCCGTCCAACAAAAAATGGACATCGGATGAACCTTGTCCAACGATATGTCCAGGATTAATTTTGACAAGACCCCTAAGTCTAATAAAAGCCGTTTTCATAAATTTACTTAGACTACCCTTGTTAAGACCATCATTGAAAACTTCTAGAATATCAGTCTCGAGAATATCCCAATATGTTTGGTAAAACTCGACTGTTAATCCATCAATACCTGGAGATTTATTCTTGTTCATTTGAAAAAGAGCATTCTTGAGATCAACAGCTTTAATGTTCTCTTCGGAATTACTCATTATATCATCAGGTACTGTTTTCTTTTCAATATTAGATATAATATCCTTCATGCAAGAAGGGGAAATATCCTCGGATTTGTACAAGTCGCTGTAAAACGAATTAGCATAACTCATCATAGTATCAGGTTGGTCATAGTAGTTCCCTTCGGGAGTGATAAGCTTATCAATTTTATTATTTTGAATCTGTTGCTTTTCAACGTGCAACAAGAATTTGGAGGCCTTTTCCCCTTCATTCGTGAGGGTATTACGGACTCTAACTTTTGCTTTCTCCTACTCCTCAACTTAATATTATTTAAGTTGGGCCTCAATGTGCTTTAGAGTCTGGGTATCAATGGGAATTTTGTTAATTGTATTATTTTATTGTTTTTCAAGATCCAGATATTTCCGTTTCTTAGTAAAAGTCTGTTCTCTACTAAAATCCCGAATAATTTATTTAATTCTAAATTTACCCGTTTCCCACCAGTTGAGAAGACAATCATAGTCAGTTTTTGTTTTTACTTTTCCAGAAGGTTCAGAGGGTTCTAATTATAAATTCACAATCACAGTTCATCAGGTGATCATTATTACATATCCATCTCCCTTGACCATAAGGAGAGTTGATATTTATGGAGTGCATTCTTAACATTTAATCCCAAATAGAGATATCTCTATTAAACACTTTTTTGCATCGTATATTCAAGATCAGCCTTAGCAGTTTAGCTACAACGATGGCCTGAACCGGTTTTAATGCATACCAAGAATTCTGTTAGAGTCGTTTAAATAAAAATGTTTGTTACCTGTATATTTTCTAAGCAGTCTTTCTACAAAAATCCAAGCATCTAATGCGTGAGGACAGTAAATGAAAATATGCTCATGAGTTTCTCTTTCTACGTTACAAAGCGGGCAAGTTACTTATCTAACAATACCAATTTTAAACTAAACATATTTAGTAGGTAAAATTATGTGTCTAAGTTTATATATATAATGCTTATCATCGGAATCCATCAAGAAGTTCTTAAAATCGTTAATCCATATCGCAGACCAATCAAGATCTTGACTAATACAGAATATGTTTTGCCAAATTGGTTGAACTCTAAGAAGGACAGCTCTTTTCCTAATCAGATTGACGTAGTTGGTCTAGGTTTTAGTTAGATATATCGGAACAGACTCATCTCCGTTGTATTATTTAATGACTAACCAATTACATAAAGGGGTAGCTGGACCTTCTCTTTTTTTCTTCAATTAGGTTATAATCCACATGCTGCTTAAAGCGACCTAACATTCTACCGGCCTTCATATTACGTAGTACACAAATTTGAGCAATTTATTTTAAAGAGATCAGTCTACCTTGTTTCACAATATGTTTCATCCTGTTAATACCAAAGGATTTAAGCAAGGTACTACCAAAAGTGACGTTGTCCTTGGTGACGCTAACATTATTCCACAAAGGCATTTCTCTTGTTTCTAAAACACTAGAATTCTTACAATCCAAAATACCTCCTACTTTATCAAAAGCACTGGTCATATCAATATAAAAGGACG
Source organism: Pycnopodia helianthoides (assembly GCA_032158295.1). NCBI lineage: Eukaryota > Metazoa > Echinodermata > Asteroidea > Forcipulatida > Asteriidae > Pycnopodia > Pycnopodia helianthoides. The sequence goes on from JASTWB010000031.1 coordinate 100,078, forward strand.
TGGTTTTCAGAGCTCTTTTCTGTATGGCAAATATGTACCATCCCAAGCGATCATTGGCGCTAGCTTTATGGATCCAATAGTCAAAGAAATATTTCCATTTTCCTTGAGATGAGGGGTAGCGAGCTAGCCAGTTTAATTCGAGGCTCATTAATTTGCAGTTAATGTCAACAAGACCCATTCCACCTGAGTCTTTTGGACTAATGATTGTAGCCCTCTTAATTTTTTCGATTTTACCATCCCAGAAGAAATTCCAAATCATACAATTTATCTTTTTCACAGTGTCCACGGGACAGGTTAACACGCTGCCAAAGTAATTTATACACGGCCCAATCAACATTTTTACAATAACAGACTTGCCATGATAGGTGAGATTACGTTTAGACCATTTATCTAAAGTACTGCGGATTTTAGTAACTCTCGGACCCCAGTTGTCATTTTGTGTGACATCGTCCCCAAATATAATCCCAAGGATTTTAAGCTTATTACTCCACTGGAAGTTACAAGGTTTGTCGACTCTACTAGTCCACTTCCCCAGCCATATGCCTTTGGACTTGTCCACATTGAGTTTAGACCCGCTACCCCTAGAATATATATTAAGAATGTTGTCAACAGTGTCGAATTCCTTGTTGTCACCAACCAAGAAAGTGACGTCATCAGCGTGTTGAATTAATCTAAGGCTACTTTCACCTCCCGGCGTAATGATGCCTTTTAAATCACAATCAGTTCTAACCAAACTCGCTAATCCTTCCGCACAAATAGAATAAAGGAGAGGAGATAGAGGACATCCTTGCCTAATCCCTCGACAAACCTTAACCGGTGAACCAATAAAGTTATTAATGATTATGTTACACTTGGGATTGCTGTACAATAATTTAATACATTTAATTAAGTTCGAAGGAATTCCCATTTTAGTCATAACAGTGAACAAATATTTCCAGCTAACTCTGTCAAACGCCTTCTCTTGATCTATACTTATGAGAGCAGCCTGCGAATTATCTAGATAGTCAATAGTATCACGCAAAACCATAAGATTATCATGAATGTTTCTTCCTACGACTCCACTGGTTTGTTCTTCACCTACAAGAAGGGGCATAATAAGCTTCAGTCTATTAGTAATGACCTTGGATAGGATCTTATAATCGACAGTGAGCAAGCTGATAGGACGCCATTTTTTTTAAATCAGTTCTTTCACCTCTTTTTTATAAAAAAAAAGTCTAATTAAAGCAGAGTTCATAGATCTACATAAGTTACCATTCTTGAAACAGCAGTTATATACTTTTAAGACATCAGAAGCGATTGTGTTCCAAAATTTCTGATAAAACTCAACTGTAAGCCCGTCTAAACCAGGAGACTTATTTTTCTTCATTTTAAATAGCGCTAACTTGACTTCATCAGCCGTAATTGCTTTTTCAAGATTACAATAAATATCTTCAGGAATTTGTTTTCGACTAATTTTAGAAGTGATATCATGTAAATGATCGGCAGAGATGTCTTCCTCTTTATACAGGTCAGAGTAAAAATCATTAGCATAATCAAGCATAGAGTGAGGTTGATCAATAAATTTCCCTTCTGCATTAACCAACCTATCAATTTTACTATTCTGGACTTTATTAATTTTGGTTTTTACCCATACACCGATGTGTGTTAGCACTGTATACTCAGTACTTTCCCAAGTCCTGTGAAAAAATATCACAGGCATGTTACTCGGGTGGGATTCGAACCCACGACCCTTGCAATTCTAGAGCAGTGTCTTACCAACTATCCTACCGAGATTGCCCGGTAGCTAGAGGTAGTTCGAATACAGTGCTGACACACATCGGTGTATGGGTAAAAACCAAAATTAATATTCTTTATCCCCGATGCAAAATTTAACATCTATATTCTGGACATGCTGTTTTTCAAGATTCAGAAGGAATTTAGAGGCTTTTTCACCTTCGTCTTTAATGGTATTCCGAACTCTAATTTTAGCCTTGGACCATTCTTCAATTTCGTAGGCTTTTAAGTGAGCATCAAGGTCTTTAATGGCATCAGCACTGGAGTCTGGATTCTCCAAGAGCCGGTTGTACCTTTTCTTAAGATCATTCATTTTTTTTTTTTTTTTTTTTTTTTTTTGACGATGCGCTTTTTCTGTGCCGTAATCTTGGAGATTTTTTTTTATTCTGAATGTACCACTTTCCCACCAATCCAACAGAGACTTGTAACTGTATTTTTGAGAAGTCCAGAATTGTAAAAAGGTTTCTATGCGATATATACAATCCTTGTCATTTAAAAGACTATTATTACATATCCATCTTCCTTGACCATGCACATTACCAGGATCATGTAATTTCATACAAACTATAGAGTGATCAGAATTACCATACGTTTAAAACATTACTAAGAAGATTGGATGATAAAAACAAATAGTCTATTCTAGTCGCCTGCTTGCTAGCTTTGTGATAATGTGTGTATCCTGCTTTATCGGGGTGTACAGTGCGCCAGACGTCACATAAATCTTTCTCGTTAATGACATTTTTTAGAATAGTTTTACTGCTATCTTTGATATTAAAATTATCAACATTACAATTGAAATCTCCACACATAACAGAAGAATCGTTCATATTTATCCAATCAGTCATGTCATCGAAAAATAAGCCCTGTCGTACGAATTGTTTGGAGCATAAACAGAGTCGACTGAAATGTCGAGATTGTTCCTTCCTTCCTTCCTTCCTTTCCTTCCTTCCTTCTTCCTTCCCTTCCTTCCTTCTTCTTCCTTCCTTCCTTCCTTCCTTCCTTCCTTCCTTCCCTTTCCCTTCTTCCTTCCTTCCTCCTTCCTTCCTTCTTCCTTCCTTCCCTTCCTTCCTTCCTCCTTCCTTCCTCTCCTTCCTTCCTCCCTCCTCCTCCCTCCTCCCTCCCTCCCTCCCTCCCTCCCTCCCTCTCCCCCCTCCCTCCCCCTCCCTCCCTCCCTCCTGAATGCGTGCGTGCGTGCGTGCATGCGTGCGTGCGTGCGTGCGTCCGTCGCGTCCGTCCGTCCGTCCGTCCGTCCGTCCGTCCGTCCGTCCGTCCGTCCGTCCATGCATGCATGCATGCATGCATTCATTCATTCATCCTTTCATTCATTCATTCATTCATTCATTCATTCATTCATTCATTCATTCATTCATTCATTCATTCATTCATTCATTCAATTATTTATTTAATAATTACTTTATGGAAACTGTTGGCACACTTTGGTATGTTGAGTATTGCATACAATAAGTTAAACGTTTATAATGAAAACTCTGTAAAGCAATGAATTTTGCTTTTTACCTTCAAGTTCTTATACAAATCGGTAAGGATACAAAAATGTTGTTTTATTTCAGTTGTTACAATGAAGTTAAGACTAGAGCAAGTTTTCCTGTGAAATACTTCCCTCTAAAATTAAGTCATGTTCGAGAAACTGTATCTGAAAACCGGAATGTTCAAAAAGCTTAAAGTTTTGTCAGTTTTCGCGTTCTCATCTCATGGTTGAGAAAACTGTTTCTGAAGAAAAAGAAGGATAAAAGCATCAGCTGATCACACCACATTCACATGTTCAATGCAAACCGTTGATCACACAAAACATGATCACTGTATGCTACTAAAAGTACTATATTGTCAGCTCTACCATCCTGTATAATACCTTCAACACAAAAATCAGACACCTAAGTACATGCATCTTGCTACAATACAGATCATACACAACCTTAAGGGTCACAGATTGGTTTTTGCCCATGTAACAGCCAACAAAAATTAATCACCATATGTTCACATGAACGTAGAATCCATCCATGTTTAACGCTACCAACCACATATCTTGCAACAGCGAAACGATTCATGCGTGAATCATGTTTTTTCTCACAGCTTCATATTTTCTGATGACCAATTTTCCAAAACCATATCATTTCGAAAATAATCTTTCCTTAAAATGGTTTAAACTATCAACAGTTGCAGTGTTTCCAACAAAGTACCAACTAATTTTGTTATGGTCATTACTATTTGTAGAAGTATTTACCAATCTATGACCCTAAATTTAAAGGAATCGTTTTCCACTGTTTGCAAAAAAATATTTAAGTATTGCATAATACCTGCATAAATTTGTAGTTCAAAGTATTCTGGTACAACGACATACATGTATAAAATATAATTTATCTGTTAAACTGTATACATAATTAAATTATCACACACACACAAACAGAATACTTAACAACACGTGAAATACATTGAACATTATTGGAACATTTCAGCATAATTGGAAATGGGTGAATTTGATTTTTCTCTCCTTAAAACCTTAAAACATGTTGTGTCTGACCGCTCTAGGCTCAATGGCCTTTTGTGAATGAAGGTCTTGTGATATTGTGCCGACAGCAGACTGGTTTAGCAGACATAAATCATTGAGATAAGGCAGAACAGACCCTCTTAACCTCTTAACCTATCAAATGGGCCAGCCACACCTTTGTGACAGGATGACGTAACACTGTTGGCCCGAAACCGGTGCATCGGTGCAGGGTTAAAGAATTACAACTGGAACGTATCTCATCAAACTGATGCGTAACAAAAGCATACTCCCAAACTTTGTTGATGCTGACTTTTTTGCTAAATGGTGTATGTCAGAGAGATAACCACTCTACCAAATCCTTAAAGTGTGTTTATAGCGTTCATGTAAACAGGGAAAGTAGTATAAGCATATTATAAAACAAGTCCTACTGATTCTAAATAAAATATTACCTAAACGTTATCTGTTTGTTTTACACTGAAAAAGATCTGACGAACCCAGCATTTTTTTTAACTCACCCGGAGCCTTTATACGAAAACGTAATTAGTATGCGCGTGACCCCGAAAACGTCTCAAACATGACAACAAGAAAATCACGTAACGCGGACGTAGCTTAGCTTTGCAGTCTAACTGTACTATTTTGGAGTTTACTCGACACATGCCGCACTCGATTTGTATCATTCCTCCTGCTTTTAATGTTCGATTTGAGTGTTTTTTTTTTTGTTTGGTAAGATTTGGCGAACGAAGTTAAGTGTTGATGCTACAATATGCCAGTATCGTGTGTCGTGGGTGGATGCACTCGCAATAAATGGAAAAACCCCGAAATATTTTGGTTGACTTTTCCCAAAGATGTTGCGATACAGCGAGCATGGATTCGGTTTGTAAACAACACACGCTCCGACTTCAAATTTAATATTTCTTCTATAGGCCTATATATTGCTCGGCACACTTTAAGGATGATTGTGTGGACGAGACCGTTTCTATGCAACAAAGTATCGGCTTGCCCTGTAAGTTCAAGCTTAAAGTTGCCTCGTCGTCTTGCTGCACGCGCTGTCTTGCCAATGGCTCGAACCTGTACGGCTGAGCTCCGCGAACAACTTCTACCTCATTCCCGTTATCATCGCTATCACAGTATCTGACTGAAGCTCTACACCGTCGCTGTCTATGGATGAACTTCCAGACGAATTCCCAGATATTTCATTAAACCCATCAGAATCTACACAGGATTTCCTCCCCATTTTCTTTACTGGAGTTTTGTGAGTCAACATGCTTGCTTCTTGTGAAATATCTGCAGCGACTGAATGCGTGGTCACAAAAACAGTGCGTGGTCACTTCCACCATGGAGCAATAAACTAGTTTATTGATCCATGCTTCCACACGCAATCAGTCGCTGCAGATATTTCACAAGAAGCAAGCATTTCTGACTCAGAAAACTCCAGTGAAGATAATTGAGAGGAAATCAGTGTATATTCTGATGGGTTTAGTGAAATATCTGGGAGTTCATCAATAGACAGCGACAGTTATTCGCGGAGCTGAGCATGTAAACAATGGGGTGTGCTATCGTGGCGTGCTTGATGAGTCTTGGTTTAGACATAGCCAGTCATGTAAGTGACGTCACGTTGCAACAATCGTGACCTTGGCCTTTTCGGATATGCGACACGCTAGCTTTTCAAAAAAAATTGTTTGTTTATTGTTTTTTTAAGTTCGTAAAATCAACAGTAAGTTCTTGTATGTTATCTTTGATATATCAGCTACTAGATTTTAAAGGCCGATTAAAATATGAATTGACACTATAAACGCACTTTAACTTTCATAATAAATGTAAGTGTGACATACAACATTTTTGTAAATTAAAGTCACCGATTTGGTAATTTTGAGGCTGACATACATCACTGCAACGATGCATTGCCTAATGTTGAGAGTTTCAAAATCGAAAATAGCGCCCTCGCTTTACGGGTAAATGCCTTTATCTGACTTACGTTGTTTAAAAAAAAATAGGGCCGCTGGACATACCGGCGGCTGTACGGGATATGCCTCAAGATTTACGTTCCGCTAGCTTCTACGCTGGTGCGCCGTAAAACACGCTTCAACACGTTGCACGGACTCTCTGAATGCGAATCTTACGTTCGATTTTTCATCATTATTTACAACTTGCATCCATAATCTGAATACATAGGTTTTTTTGGGTCAAATACTCATAAATAATATTTACTTTTATACGCCTGGAAGTAAAACTAACTCCGAAGATCATGGATTTATCCGAACCACACTTTGGTTCGGATAAATCACGTGACCTTTAGGGTTTTTTTTACTGCTCGAAAAAGGCAAAATTTGATGTTTTGTTTTTTATTAATTTACCCTCCGCTGCACTATGACCTTGAAAAGCGTTCGTCCCGCCATCGCACAGTCATCTGCAGTACGGTGTGAAATTGCGCATAACACTAATTTGGCTGCTCACAAACTCTTCTAACATGGTACCATTAGACTCAGAATCGTTCACTCAATCCAAAGAAAAAAAAAAAAATCAAAAAAAGTGAAAAATCAATTTGTGTTTATTTTTTACCCAAATCCATCAAAATCACACCGTTACAGTATCGCACTGTTTGCTGCAGTACCATGTGAAATTGCTTGTAAAACTATTTTGGCTGCTCACAAACTCTTCTAACATGGTATCATTAGACTCAGATACGTTCACTGAATCCCCAGAACATCAAAAAAATTGAAAAACATGTTCATAGGGGGTAAGCACACTCAGTTGAAACAAAAAACGAATTTTTACCCAAATCCATCAAAATTACACCGTTACAGTATCGCACGGTCCGCTACCGTACGGTGTGAAATTGCTTGTAAAACTACTTTGGCTGCCCACAAACTCTTCGAACATGGTATCATTAGACTCAGAAACGTTAACTGAATCCCCAGAAGAAAAAAAAAATGCAAAACATTGTCCCTGGATGGTAAGCACACTCAGTTGCAAAAAAAAAAAAATGTTACCAAAATCATTTTTTTTTTTTCATTTTTTTTTTTTTTTGCACTGCTTTCCAGTGCTTACCAGTCTTCTGAGAAACAAGGTATCTTATTTACTCGGCCAACCCGAAACCACAACCTGCACCTGGTGTCTGCCCGATGTCTGGAACAGTGACAGGATGATTGATTGCCCCCAAGTAACAGCGGCTAGATCTAAGACCTTGGATCGTGTTATCGGGGTTAGGGATAGCCTCAGGGGAATTCCTTGGGCCTCAGGGGAATTCTATGGGGCTTCGAAATTAAAGGTGACTGTAGGTCGAAGACTCACCCCAAGCTAATTCTGCTGGTTATAGTGCTATCCGGCTATGGTCCATTGAGGAACTTTAAAAAACCGTGATTTTTGACTGTACCGTTAATGAGTAAACAAAATTTGTTTACAACGGTACAGTCGATGACTGCGCGATACTGCAGCGCAGGGTTAAGGAACCGTTCTTCTTTATTCCGGGAAGACCTTTGTAGTCATGTGTTAGTCTATTTTGTTGCCCAAATAGCCCAACGAAGCCGGTGTATACCTTTAAGGACAGAGGAAAATTATTTCAAATTTTGAGGTTTAAGCATTTTTTTATATATTTCATATCAAGTGTTTCAAAATAATGTAAGAAACAAATATTGTGAGCTTAAATTTTAAACATATAATCGATAAAAAGCTTGCAGAGGAAATATCAGATTCGTTCCCTATTTCATAACGACTGATGACAAAACAACGAATTTGATTTCGTTGCGAATGTTAATTTCGTTGTTTCAGGCTGTCTTGAAGAAAGATACGGAGCTAACTGCGCTCAGATGTGTCACTGCGCTAGTGGAGTACCGTGTAATGGAACAACAGGTCAATGCCAAGGAAGCTGTGCACCAGGATACACGGGTATAATTTGCCAAGGTATGTGTTATATCAACTGCTGAAGTATTTTAACGCCGGACCGCAATAGCGCTCCGTTTCAAGCCTTTAGATGAGGGAGTCTTGAACGGAGGAGCACACATATTATTTGTTTACATTCCATGGGAAGCACTAGTTCTGCAGCCGTCTCATCAAAACCACAGTCAATGTGTGCACTACTCTTTCAAACAAAAGTAATTTACATCCACCCTTCCAGATTAGCCCATTCCATTGCATTTCACACCAATTCAAAGGATCAACTTGTTTTAATTAAATCTATTGAAATACGTGTAATCAGCCAAATGCCCACGAAGTAATAAATAATAAAATGAAAGAATAACAGACCTGATGTTGAAATACTCCACAAGGGCATTATTATGAATGTTGTCAAACAGTTGCAAATCCATTAAAGTCAACTTAACAAATGTATGTATTAGTTTTTTTTTTAAAGGAACTCTTATTGCAGCTGCAGTATACGTTAATCCTCTCTGATTGAACCCTTCCCCGGAGAGTTTTAATCGAAATAATTAATTACAAGCAGTTACCACAATCCTTTTTGACATTTATTCAGACTTGTTAGCCGTTGTAGACGTCACAAGTGTTACAGCTTTTGGCTCAATAAACAATGTTCCACACGTATATGTCGCAAGTTATTTGGTGCTTGATAATGAGACCGCAGCAGACAACACTGAAGAGCTAGTTTTTTTTCGATCGTTAATGACGGGTGACGTTAGCGGCATCACTGGGTGGAAGAATGATTTTAGCCGGTTACCTACGTCATTGTCAATCAGTATCAAGATGAAGATGTTCAGCATTCCAAGTGATATGAAAGAAAGCGTTGGTGTGTTCCAGTGGACGTACGGCAATAAAACGGTGACAACGATACGGATGAAACCTAAAGGTGAGTGATTCAAATGAACAAAGCATGTGATTAAGTTGTGCCTTTGCCAGCAAGACTTTGCATTTGAATATTATAAAATAACTTTGAAGGATTTTAAAGTGTAACTTTTTTTTTTTTTTTTTTTTTTTTTGGAGGGGGTTGGTTGAAAGTGGACAATACGGCTTCATTTTTTAAATTGCTTGACAAATAAAGTAAACTATTAATAATTTTGTTAAATAAATTAATTTTCACAAGTTGGACTTTGAAAATAGTTTTAAGTGATCATCTTAAACGAAAACAAAAATGTCTGAAACTCGGTGAACATGTCGATTTTACAATAGTTCGCCTTTGGAATGTGGTTTTCTGGGTCAAGGTGTGCGCTGCATACCAAGTAATCTCAACATTTCGATTTCAAATTCACGACTGACAGCTGTGGGTGTACAGCATTGGCTAAGTGATCATACTTTTTATTTTATATGTTGCATTTTGTTTCAGTTCGAATGATCGATCGGATAGTCGTTGTTAACCAGTCAGCCATTAGCGGTTTAGAGCGGGTTGTATGTTTGGGCCGGAAATCGTCACTTTAATTGTCACAGTCAACTAAAATGTTTAGAAAAAATATTTTCCCTCCACCATATTTATTATACCGTAAGTTAACGTATCTGTACCGTGCATAATGTTATTCAAATTTAATTGCAGCGGAATGTTTGGTCTTTCTTAAAGGTGTCTCTTTTTTTACCGGGCGGGAAAATTAGTCTTCCATGGGTGCCTTTGGTATTACTGAAGTTGAATCTTTTATGGTTGCCTTTAGTACAATATTGGTCGGGAAGTTTAGTCTTCCATGGCTGCCCTTGTGGGGGAATTTGATTTTTCCATGGCTGCTCTTAGTACTTTTATTAGGTGGGAAATTTGAGTTGTCAAAGTGCCCTTGGTACTTTAGTTGGCGGCAACTTTACGATGCAGGATTTTGAGGTGCTTTTTCCCATATGTGCCTCGGGGTGGGCAAGTTTTTATGGTACAAATGAGCCGTCACATGACAGTAAAGTTAGTTTGATATCAGACATTGGGCATTGACATGTTTGTATAACTAATGCTCACTTTGCTTTTTTGATATTAAAAATATGACATTTACATAGGTTTGTACGGCGAAAGTCTACCTTGTACATCGATATTGGACATTGGGTATTCACATAGGTTTGTGCACTGATTTGTTATCTTGCTGTTCGATGTTGGACACACATCCACTTAGGTTTGTACAGCGAATGTCTATCTTCAGTCCATCATAGACAACATAATCGACCACGGCAAGTACAAACAAACTCATTTGTCCCTTCTTTTAAGGAGCACCAAAAGGGTCTTCGATCGAAATGTTTGTCAGAGAAAGTTTGTCCCCGCTCTAAAAACGGACTCCTATCCTGCCGTGAACCATGCGTGAATCACGGCTTGCCACTTGGCACACCAGCTGGTGAATGCTACGTGAATGTCTACTGCCCAATATCAAACTAAATGTACTGTCATCCACCGAACACATTTTTGGCGCTTGGAGAAAATTAGGCCAGTGGTTTAATAAGTGTTTAATATTTATATCCTAACTGCAATTTGTAACTTGTTGAGTTGCCATTGCGCTCCCGAGTTTCACGAGGCCATGATTCCAACCACAGGTCACAGTGGTGGAAGCGCAACTATACTTTGAATAATAATTATGTTCAGAAGACAAGTTAATGTTTTTACCGTCAACCATTGGTTTCGAACTTGTGTAGGTTTCGTGTTTTCAGTTTTGTCTAATTTGCCCAAAGTTCAGTTTTCTTGGCAATTGAATATAAATTCACACTAGCAATAATGTTTATTCTTTGTTTTCGTTAGGGAGTCTGAGTACAATGGGCAAAAAATTATCATTATCAAAGGAGAAAAATCCGACCGTCTTCAATAATCGTTTTTGACGAAGGGTGCCATTTGGTCTTAGGATAGAACTATCTACGGTAGGCTCTTGGTTGTCATTGATGTTGGTGTTTTTTATAGTGGCAAATTACAAGATTATTTAATACAATTGATATTGAGATAGACGGCCACATTTCTTTGTGTGAAACTGTTAATGATAGTCATTCAAAAAGGTTTGAGTTTCAGAAAATACTGCCTAAGGGCAGGTTAAAGATCAACTGAACGGAACCACTGTCAGTACCGGGTCAAAACAAACAGACATAAAATAAGTTCCAAGCCCAGAATCGTTTAATTTTCTTATAAAACTTGAATCTACAAATTCATTCAATAGTTATAAATATTTACAAAGGAACTATGATATAAAAATTGAAGCTAAAAAGAAAATTTACCAAAATATTAAGATATTGTACACTTTTGGTAACAGCTCAAAATCAGTGTTCACATTTTGAGTGAGTCAACACATGCATGGACAAACAAACCTGTTAAAGTTTGAGCTCAATTGGTCATCGAGGTCACGAGAAAATAGTGAAAAGAGACCTTATGTGTTTTCTGTTTTTTTCAAATATCAAGTTTTTATCACGCGTGATAAAAACTACTGTTTTACTCATTTCTCAGAACCGATAGCATTTTAGGCAGAAATATTTTAAGGAATCCTGTCTACCATTACTTACTTTAAATCATGTAAGTTATGTGTGAATCTGTGAACATTTGTGTTTTTCGAACTTACCAATAGTGTACAAGGCATTTAAATCACCATTTGTTTCTTAATGCAGGCTTGCATTTGGGCTTTATATTAATTTTACAAAAATGTTCGTCTCTGTTACAAGCTTAAACGTGGTTACGTGGAACTTCCACTCAATTTAAATTAAAAGGTTGTCACTGCAACCATACAACAAAACAACTCTCGGTTTTAACGTTCGTGGTTTAACTGAGCTTATACTGCCAATTATAATAATGGTTGAAATGCTGGTTTGGGGAGTATGGGTTGTGTCTCTGCCGTGGACCAAGTTATTACTCTCACTCTTGGTAATGACAACTCTCGGCCCGTTAACAGGTAGTGCTTTCAGTAGCTGCGTCTCACGGCAGGTATCTGTCCTCTCTTTAAATGGTCTCTCTCGTCCAGTATTTGCCAATAGTAGGCCAGCCGAAGTGTAAAATTACACTTTGGACGGCATAGTTTGTTAATGGCCGGCATCCATGCTAGATATATTGTTAATGGCAATGGAAAGACGATTAGGGTGGATGCCACCCTCAATTTTGAATTTGTTTAGGTCATTTTAAGGTCAAAAAAGGATCAAATTGGGGATTTTTTTTTATTTTGCACCAAATTTTGACTCAAAGTGGTACTAGCTCTATCTATAAAATGTATATTTTTCATCATATTGACATACCAAGCCTGTTAAACTAAGGGTTAATATTTTATCTTGCACACAAATGTATAGTTTAATGAAAAATAAAAGTTTGTGATTTTCTCAAAAAGTGCATATATTGAGTATACCGATTAAGTTTGCACTCCCTATCTCAATGGTGCTTATATTTGTTTCAAACAACTTTTTTTCTAAAGGTTAATATACCCAGGCAGTTTCTATAAATTTGTTCACGGACTTGCTCCAAGTCGACTATGTGATGACGTAGAAATGTACTTCGATAGACATAGAATTAAACAACAAAAATTGCAAACTCTCTTAATGTTGTTCCCCCTCCATTGAAACGTTTAAATGTTTATATAAAAAAACTGTATTTTAATAAGTTTTTTTTTCTTCATTCTTCTTTGTCTAGTGTGTCGTGTATGTTGACCATTTATGTCAAACAGGACATTGATGTAAAACAGCTTCTGCTGATCGTTTTATCCTGTATAATCATCAATAATCTAGCAATTAAGCAATTTTAGTTTACAAAGTAATCAATGTATTTTCCCTTACAAAATAAGAGTATGGAGTGCATTCTTAACATTTAATCCCAAATAGAGATATCTCTATTAATAGAGATATCTCAATTAATAATAGAGATATCTCTAGTGTTATCAATAGAGATATCTCTATTGTTAACAGAGATATATCTAATGTTAATAAAGATATATCTATTGTTAATAGAGATATCTCTATTATCAACAGAGATATCTCTATTAAGTGAATAAATAAAGATATATATATATTAACAATAGAGATACCTCTATTAACAATAGGGATATCTCTACTAAATGAATTAATAGAAATATCTCTATTAATATAGATATCTTTATTATTAATATAGATATCTCTATTAACAATAGAGATATCTCTATTATCAATAGAGATATCTCTTTTTATTCATTTAATAGAGATATCTATGTTGATAATAGAGATATCTCTGTTAACAGAGATATCACTATTTGGGTTTATAAGAGTATACATGGTTCGGAACTTAAGGATTTCCAATGCTTCATGCACAACTGTACTGGTCGGAGTTGTGCTGCTATTTTGATTGTTGATTACTGTTATCCATAGAGCAAGGGTTGATGCTACAGAGCAGCTAAAGTGACAATTTTACCACATACGACAAGTTGACACTTCGTTTGTACAAGTATGATTTTCCGGCAATTCTCCAATCCGCGAAATCATACACGAAAAACAGCACTGATCTACGACAGTAACATTCAATCTGCGAGATCTAAAACCTTTAGCAAATTGATTTCCAGTAGTAATCCAATCCGTGAAATCATAACTAATCTCCGGAAGTAGCATTTAATCAAGCAGTGGACCAACATCAGTAACCAGTGGCATACCACAAGAGGCCTGCTGCTCAAAAACCGACAGTGGACCAACATCGGTAACCAGTGTCATACCACTAGAGCCCTGCTGCTCAAAAACCGACGGCTGACCAACTTCGGTATACAGTGTCATACCACCAGAGCCCCTTCGCACAGAAACAGACAGCGGACCAACAATGGTAACCAGTGGCATACCACCAGGCCCCACCAGTCAGAAGCCGACAGCGGACCAACATTGATAACCAGTGGCATAATCGAGAATTTTTTTTACTGGTCTTGGTCTCCCTTCGATGAGGTATCGGTCTTGGTATCGGTCTCGGACTAACGTGGTCTCGAACATTTGGCTGGTCTCGAAACGATACCAGCTACTTATCATAAACATTGTTGGAGTACATGCACTGTCAAAACAGATAAGGAATGGATCGCACATAACAGCTGCACAATTTTAAACGTACACTGTAGTCTTTACTTATTAAAAACACGAAAGCAAGATTGCAACGTATGCTCCACGTTGGTTACTGCAACAATGATGGGCATGTACTATTTGTTAATAATACAACCATCACTGAGATAATAACCAACCTCGTTACCATTTTGAGCTATCCAGCCACACATTGTTGCATTTCCACGTACGTGTGTTAAGTCTATTATAGAGAGTTCGAGCTAGTCACAGGTTCAAGCATGTTCCCGAAAACCACCACATGCGCCGCACCGCACATCGTCGTCACTGTGTCATACCGACCGTGGAGAGTGTTGTGAGCATATTAAATTATTTGCTGAATACTGATTGATGATATAGAGTAATAACAATGGTCTTGGTCTTAGTTTTGGTCTTGGACATGTTGGTCTTGGTCTTGGTCTTGGTCTCAACATCGGTAACCAGTGGCATACCACCAGAGAACCTGCTGCTCAAAATTGGTGGACAAACAGAGGACAAACAGAGAACCACCGGAAGACCACCGGAGGATCACCGGAGTACCACCTACCGGAGGACTACTGGAGTATTACCAGAGGACAACCGGCTGTCCACCGACAGCATCCGACAGTGGTTAGATGTCACATTGTGACATTGAAGCAGTCGAGGTCATTCGATCCCTCGTTGATGATACACACGTCTGGGCGTTGGTGGGCTGATGACAATGTGTCAAGTAAAAATGAATTGTACTCGGTCCAACCAGTGCAC
>JASTWB010000031.1:117500-171949 GCA_032158295.1 Pycnopodia helianthoides
TATGCTTAGTATGCCACAAAACATTTACATATATTCAAAGCAATTGATGGTGTGTTCCTATGTTTGTAATTTTGACATCCATAGCATCCCTTCTACCAACCTTCGTAAGCCGCACTGTGAACTCCGGGGATGATGTATATCTAACTGTTACCAGAAACACGCAAGATGACAAAATTTCTCAGAGCAAATGGCGGAAAAATAACGGTGATGCGGTGAATGAAAACATCCTGCTCTACGACATACGCAGTGCTAGTACCAGCGACAGTGGTATTTATGAGTGCCATTATACACATGAACGTGCCAAGGGAAATCAAGCTCTACTGAGATTAATTGTTAGAGGTAAACCGAATGATGCATGTGTTCGTTTAAAGTATAATAATGTGTAAGGACACTTGTCTTGACATTATGGGCTGCTATCACATACATTTGAACCATACCATCCCGATAACACTGCTTCACTTCCGACGATGTTGTCTACCATTTCTCTCATGAGACACAAATGAATTGGCCAAGCTCCACCTAACAGCATCCATAAGCTATACTGTGATAAGCAGCCCTAGGATCAACCTACCTTTTGCTTGCGCTGCGTCGGGATCAAGCAGGGCACTACAACAGATAAATCATCTGAACGTCTTAGAACATTTTTTTTTTTTCAACACGGCGGCAAACCTTTTTACATTTGTGTATCTCTTTTTTTTTTTTTTTTAAGGTTGTATTTTTAAACATTATGTCATTTGTAATGTAACTCAGTCCTTACTTTTCTGCAACCTAATTGGCTATAAAAGGCAACTTATATGGACGCACGACGTCGAACTACGAACGTGTCGACTGCGATTGATTCCCGTCAGTCGGAACACGTTGCAGGTGTGGGACTGTTTCTAAACTTGCGACTGTTGATTTATTTTATTACTTTTTTTTTGTTTTTCGGGGGGGGGGGTCGAATTGCGACTGATGCCGATCGTCTTTACGTCATTGTCTGAACATTTCCGTTGATCTTAGCTCAAGCGCACCATCCTCCTGAAAAGTCAAGTGCTGATTGTCCTTATGTCATCTTAAAGTTCTGTTATTACTAGATCTAATGTTAATCTGTATGCCTATGTTTATTGTAAACCAGTGAAATGGAAATAAATGTATCTGAAATTGAAAGTTGACCAGAGGGAGGCTTAAATAAAGGCGCAGGGGAGGGTTACATATTTACAAAGCAAAGCTTTTAAGTTATTGTATTAGTGTATATTGTATTCTTGTATTAAGTTCTTGCATACTGTTTTTTTTTTTCTGTAACAGGATGCCCCAAAAATAAATATGACCCACCGGACTGTAGCACAGATTGTCTAAAATGCCGTAATGGTGGCGTTTGTGAACATGTTGATGGTATCTGCATTTGTCCACCTGGCTTTAGTGGTAGAGTCTGTCAACAAAGTAAGTATCTATACATAAGAGACAGACAATTTTGAGGCAATTCACTTTTAGACAGCTACTTGAGCGAAAAATGTTTGTTGTCATTTAAATGCATTTTTGTCGTTTTACACCTGTGTTTTTTCGTTATTATCGATCAAAAGATAAGGCCCCAACCTCAAGGTTTTGAACAACTAGAACCTCCTCTGCCGTTGGCGGCACGCGACTATGGTTCCCGACACAAAATTAACACAAATAAACGTTATGTGTGGGAGTTAGTTTCGCGCAAACAAATAGGACACCGTAGTTTATGGATGGGGATTCGATAATCTGCGAAAGAAATGTATGAATTAAATCGTTTTTATAAAGTTTCCTGGGTGCTGTAATAATATACCAGCATACTGTGCCGTTGGTGGGTGTACGGGGAATAATTCGGGCACACTTTCCCCGATTTCTGAATCATGAAATGGGATCGTTTCGACAAGTCCTTTTTGACAGTATTGAAGACAATATAAAGCCTTCGAGTAGAGTCTTCAAACAGTCTTTAGTGAATATATTAACAAGTGTGTTTATAAGGTAGGCACAGTAGTCCTATACACCGACATATTTGAAATCACAAACCCCTATGAAATAAAAGAATGGAATTGTTGCTAGATTTGAAGAAAAAACATGTATTAAAACCTTGCAGTGATGCACTCAACCACAGTGCACTGGCACATAACAAGAAAAACATAACCATTTCAAAATGGTAGATCCCAACCCCGTGATAATCCTTGTTATCCTGCAGTGTACCAATACACACATTTTAGGAGTGGTGTCAATCAACAGGGGTCGTCAATTTGGTCAGGAGGGGTGGTGGAAAAATGTTCCCATAGCTCATGCACAAACTCATATCTCTGCGGCTCGTGCGCCACAGATCACTACCACAGCTTAGTGGTAAGGCATGTTGTGTCTGACCGCTCTAGGTTCAATGGCCTTTTGTGAATGAAGGTCTTGTGATCTTGTGCCGACAGCAGACTAGTTTAGCAGACATAAATCATTGAGATAAGGCAGAACAGACCCTCTTAACCTATCAAATGGGCCTGCCACACCTCTCCGGCAGGATGACGTAATACCGTTGGGCCAAAACATGTGCATCGTTGCAGGGTTAAATTGTTATTCTAAACTGATTATTTTAAATTGTTTACAAACTATTTGTTTTAATCAATCTTAAAGTAAACGTGCACTATTTGGATAGATGTGTTGAAAGTAGAATATATTGATCTTAACAATATGCCTCGAAATTGCTTGGTTTGCCTTTTACTTATTGAACTAACATGGTTCGCCATTTTGTGGAGTCAAAAATGTGGTACTACAAAATGGCGGACCGTGTTAGTTCACGAAGTAATTCGAGGCATGTCTGTATGCAGTTAGCTACCATGGGCAGCGCGCCGTATCGATACCTCTCGTCATTAACCCCTTGTAGGGATGTACTAAATAACAACACCGATTGGCTCCCGAAAGTGACTACATTGCGTGCACGCTTGTTTAAAAATTCTGAGCGCTTGTATGGCGCTTGTAGGACGCTTAGTACGCGCGTGTGAAAATGCAAGTATTTGACGCGATTCCATTTCAAATGAATCATGTTTTTACACTGTCACCCTAAACTGCATAGAATTAGACATATCACAAGATCAAAGAAGAATGAGAGGGGACCAGTTGCTCCTTGACTTCAGGCCTCTTTAGCGGGTTACCATACTTGAGCGTGCGCGTAGAGTGGATCGGCCACAGTCCTAATTAAAATGTGCAGTATATGAGCACATTTTAATGAACCAATTCCAGGGATTATGAGCGAGCAAGGCATGCTGGACAAAATGGCGCGGCGAGATCGATCACCCCCTGGAAGCGAGGTTGTGTTTGTGTGGATTATTATATTCTATGTTTAGAACATCATTTCCAGCCATATGCAATTCATAACAAACGCTTTCAAACGCTTTGTATAGCCCAAATATTCCAATCCAAGGCAACGTGTCCTTTTAAGACTGAGTCACTACTCTTTTATTCCCATTCATAAATGCCTTTTAGTTAAAAAGTAAAATATTGTTGGAAAATCTGTACAACTTTTCTGTTAACTTTCAACTCCTATCACGTTCTCGGGCCCTGTTTTGCGAAGGTTATGCATGCCACGCAAAACAGTTGTGCGTACGCGCGCGTACTAACACTAACATATTTTAGATTGAATACCTGCAGTATGTATTGATTGTGTTCCGCGTAAATTAGCGCCCGCGTAACCTTGCGCGCCGCAGGTATGTTTAAACCATAGAGCTATATATAGCTCTATGGTTTAAACACTTCTTGCCCTGTTTATATCGCACGTTAAAGTATGGCTATGTGATCTCCTCTCGACCAATCAGAATGGATAAACTGTCCTGGGGTTCGATTTCACAAAACCCTTCCTAACTTAGGATCGATCCTAGGATTTAGGACGAGTCCCAGCCGTAAGATCGATCCTAGCTAAGAACGATCCTAGGATCGATTTCTCAAAACCCGTCCTAAGCAGGACGAGTCGTAAATAATATAAAACCACATACAAGTTTTTGGACGAGGCTGAAATTGCTAATGCAACGGTTATTTGGTGCCTCTATCGCTTCACTAATGAAACGGCCGTCTGAACCTTCAAATTGCACATCACAAAAAAAGAAAGATCGTCAGCCATTTTGTTTTCGCTTTGGCGAAAAATGTTTACAGTTTACGGTTGATTTTAGGTCTTTATGAGTGAACAATCAATGTGTGTGTTTATATAGAGCTGAGGTAAGCTGGTTTAGGTAATTTATTTGATTAAAAGGATGGAGAAAATGTAATTTGGGTGAAAAAAAATGTAAAGAAACTGCCGTGTTTGTCAATTTTCCGTGATCGCGGAAAATCAATGGCCCTATACACAGTACAACCCGGCCCTAATTCATGTTTTATTTGTCCACCAAACCTGTCTACGTCTGTCGGTATCCCCTGCCTCGTAAATCTGTATTTATGGACGTTTTCCTCGTCTAGTTCAGACTATCTTACGGATTCCGTCGCCACGGAAGAGGCGTTCTCGTTGCTCCCGTCTCTCTTCGTGGTCAGCCAACAGTAGCAGCGCCATTATCAAGCAACGTATTGTTCACGTACAACTCAACGCAAAATCATCCGCTATGACGACCCTCGTACCCGTCTTAAGTTAGGACGGGTTCCGGGCCGTTTCCAAGGTATTTATGACACGTCGGACCCTTCCTATATTTTGTGAAGTTACTCGCCCTAACTCGAGATAAGACGAGTCCTAACTCTTCGTGAAATCGGCCCCTGGGTTATTTATGAATACTTGTTTAAAGAGTTGATTGAACGCGCCACCAACCCGGTCATTATATCCCCTAAAAAGACCGTGTGATCGCATTGTTAGTATTACAAACAAGTATATTCCATACATTTCAATAAACAACCAGTATTTCAATAATGTTGATGTCATTTGATTCTTACTTAGTAAAAGGACCAAACCGCTTTGGCCAACAAGGAAACCTTCACTGTAATTCTGTTGGGTTGCCGCACGATGGTTCTACCTGCAAAGGAATGCTGTTCTGTTTACCAGATCCATACGGCTGCAGCTGTGCCGCTGGGTACCAGGGACTTGAATGCAAGAAAGGTACATTTGTTCTCAAACAATTCGCAAAACTTAATAATAATATGAATAATAACGTTTACTTAACAATATAGCGCCAAAGTCTGCTTAAAAAAACGCTCAAGGCGCTTCACAGAGATACAATTTTAAAAACTAAGACCAAACACAATTAAAAATTGTGTAAATACAGATTTACAGAAAAGGAGTGACCAAGCAATTCTAGGCACATTAAAATAAAGTTGTTTTGTCGCAGGAACCAAACTAATCTAAGAATTCTGAAATAGTAAAAATCACTAAAAACATCCTCAAGCAACATGGACCAGCTATTAGCAGAGGCAAAACAACTACACAAAAGAAGACATTCAAATAGGGGGTTTCAAAACCCGAACAGAAAAACAGAAAAAGTGGCCCCTCCCCTCTCCATGAATATAGTAAAGGATTGTGTCAAACTCACATCCCGAGTAAACTTATACCATATAAAGTAACCAAAACCTGGAAGGTATTACAGTTATATAGAAAACAAGTGAAATTCAAATGGGTATTGAAAGAAGCAATGGATGTGGATGAGGAGATTTGAGTTGGTAGGCAGTTCCAAAGTGACGTGGCAGAATGGTGTATTGAACGGCCTCCCCACGAGCGATAGACACGGGGAACAACAAGCGAACTTGATTAAGATAATCTAAGATTACGTGATGGTACAAATCTGGGTAAGGCTCCTTTCAGATATGCAGGTGCTGATTCGTTGAGTGTGTGGAATGCAATCTGGAGGATCTGATAGACGATAGGATTTCGCACAGGATGCCAATGGAGGGACCTCAACACTTTAGGGTGATATGATCCGAGCTTTTGTCAGTTTAACAAGTCGATCAGCGGAGTTATGGATTCGCTGAAGCCTATTGATCTGATACTGGGGCAGGTTGTAAGCATATTAAAGGATATTATAGGATATACACTCTGTTCCGTAGCTGTGCGTGTCAGGTATCCACTTATGAACACTATATTGCGTAAATGGAATCTGACCGACTTACACAAACTGTATATGTGATCATTAAAGAACATTTGCCTTTTGAAGATGACCCCAGATTACGACATGTCTGGCAGGGACTAATCACAGATGATATGTTTAACTTGATGAGATTGCTCTTGGTGCCACATAACATGAATGTTGATTTGGACTCATTGAGCTTGAGGTAGTTTGAGCTCATCCATGTTCTTACGTGATCCATGCATGCTGAGAGCTGTGCCATGGCTGCCGATGCACTGGATTGCAGTGGACTAAAAGATGTAAATAGTTGAAAATCATCTTCATAGCAATGTTATTAAATGTCATACTTATGGATTATCTGACCAAGAGGTCTGCCCAGCTAACAATTTGACGTTTTCACAACGTTGTAATGAAGTCAGACTTTGGTGTAAGTAACGTTATTAATATAACGTTGCAACTATACGGAACTTTGTCGACTCCCCTATACGTCTTCCAAACGTTATAGCGAGGTTTCGTTGGTGCACGGTTAGAGTGCAATTACAATTAGCTATCCGTGCACGTAACCGTTCTAAAGCGTTTTGTGCAGGTTTCGGTGACGATCCCAGTAACGTTTTCAAAAAGCTTACACAGGGCGCTATATTCAACGTTAGGCCGACTTGACTTTGTTTAACATAGTTTTGGCACCACATCAATGTAGTAAAAACAGACAACCAAAATTAACACATCACCGAATAAATCAAACCTCAAATGAAATAAGAAGGACCATAAAGTATCTGGCTGTTGGTAAGTTTGTTTTTTCGTTTCAAAAATAAGAGGAAATTGCTTACTTTTAGTAACGTCACAAATACGCAAAGAGTGATGACATCACAGCCACTCAAAATCGTCGTTGCGCTAACCGTACGCCAACGACACAGCCACGTTGTTGGTACGTTTAAGACACGTTTACAGTGACCTTAGGACAACTTACATAAACATTGCAACAACGCTCCCAGAGCGTGTTTGTTTGGTTGTTATAACGTTATCTAAAGGCCCTGTCACACATTGACGTTTTAGCGAGCTTATGCCGACGTCTCAAAACGCTGGCATACGCTAAACTATCGATGTTTTATTTTTTATTTTTTTTTATTTATTTATTTATTTATTTTTTTTATTTTGGGCGTACACATAGCGTATTCGTACGACTTGGACGTATACATAACGTAATAGTAACTTATATTGAACGTTTCGATAACTTATAAATAACTTATAACAACGAATGCTTAGCGTGTTGCCGGCGTTCACAACTTATGCCCAACGATAGTATAACTTATGCATAGCTTGAGGCAGCGTATCGCCGACGATCACGTATCGTAGCCTATAAACAAGCCTGCCGCTCGACGACTCAAATCATAACCGCACAAGACATTACAGTATCAACATCACCCCCGCAGTATCAACATCACCATCTCACATGCCCGTCATGCCGAAGAAAACTTCGAAGAACGCTGCCAATACGCCATTATACGGTAGCTGTTAGTTAGAAACACGTTCAGTATGTTCTGTGGTCGTCCGGAACACGTCAAATACGTCTACATACGTAAACATGCGTTGGAGATAAGTTCGACATAGGTTCAAAGCACGTTACTCATAGGTTAGAAATAAGTTTTGGGTACGCTAGACATTACCTCGACGTATGTCGACTTATGGGTAACTTACAAGTAACGTGTGTGAACGTGTGTCAACGATCGTATAACAATACCTACAACTTATGCGGGATGTGTGAGCCACACGCTGTCATACGCCGATAATTTGTGTGCATGCACAAAAAAATTCGACGACCTCGCCATAATAGGTCTGTCCCATAAGTGAACGTAATAGACGGGCGTAAACGTATAATTATCGTGCATGAGTGTGCAGTAGGCCAAATCTGATAGGCCTTTACATGTCACATGGGTACCTAATTATTCCATATGCAAATGCAAAGTTCTGATTAGGAGGTCGGTCATACAACAATGAACTTTGCAAAACGCGGTGGATCCAGTTGGAGAATTTTTTCACCACCCAGTTTTTTAGGTCAATGACCCCCTCCTGCAAGCCCAAAGCAATTTTAAACTCCACAGGTCTTTTGTCTGGGCCAGCAGTGTGTGTTATTTACGACCTGTTTTAGCTCTGGGTGGCACAGGGTTGACACAAAGAGATAATGGCACAAGGAGTTGGCTCACTAAGATATCAAATTACAATTCCCAAGGGCATAGCTGTCCATTGGGACTGCTGTCATTAAATAATTCTTACTCGGCAGTGGTTATAGCCTGGCCAATGGGAGTCTACAGGCTTGTGGTGTATACAAGGGGTGTCGAATACAAAAAATCGTGGCTTTTTTGGCCCATTGAAAAAAAAAATATGACCATATTTGGAAAATGTGGAGAATTTTTTCACCACGTTGCTTCTCCGAGGGTTAATAGTGCCTTATCCCGCTGGTTGAAAAAGTAAATTAGACGCGTTTTACAAATAGCCAATGAAGATAATTATTTTTTCCTGAACTGAATTAATGACGCAACTGGCACCAGTTTTGACGCCAAAGTAATGGCCTTGGCCACATAGGAGTTTACAATGGATAGGACTAGGTTGTGTTTGCTCGCTCTTACGCCGCCCATCATACCACCGCCACCACTGCTGCTTCCACCGGTAGTTCAGGATACATAAGTGCGTCCGCCCCCAGTGAGGATCCCCACCTGTTCCCCACTCAATTCAATTTGGGGTTGAACCAACGACCTCCGGCTTAACGTGCCCAACCAACTTAGCTGTCAATTCAATTCAAGTAGCAAGCTTTTCAACTGTCCACGACCACACATCTCTTATGTAATACGCACAATAGAGCTATGGGTGCCACTCAGTGAACGGGGGCGTGTCCGACCACCTCTCAGACAATGCAGCTTTGCATGCGTCCAACAGTAATGAGGTAACAGGCGGTGCTCCTGGCGTAACAAAATCGGGTGACCAATCAAATTTCAGGTTACAAACCGGAACGTTACCATACGTCCATTTTACGTTTACGTCCGTCCCTTACGTTCACTTATGGACAGACCTACAAGGACGTATACCACCGTGCTTCAGCGTGCTTTAAACTTATACAAAACTGAACCATAACTTATTCGACGTACGCCAGCGTAGTCGCAACATTTTTTATACGTTGGCTAAAACGTCAATGTGTGACAGGGCCTTACGTAACGTTGGAGCCACGAATCTCTGTCGACTCCCCTGTACGTCTTTATAATGTAATGATGCAACGAAACACCGAAGTTGTTGGCACGTATACTCAACGTTGCCAGGTTGTAATAAATCATTTAAATAAAATTGCAACAACCTATCTTTTTCCAGTACCCTGAACGTTGACACAACGTTAGCCAAATATCATCGTTTGCTATATCAGTTAATTTTTCAACAGTTTCAAGAATATTGGTAACAGTAGACCAACCAAACTGGAAAAAGTCCTCTATAAAAAAATTCCACGGCAGTTTTTAATCCCCAAAAATTCAATTTCACACCTTTTTGTACGGTGTAATGAGACAAGAAAGTATGTTCTTCACGCAGTACATTTGAATGCATACACTGTAGTGGGTTTATAGTTTGACATGGTGCTCAAAAACTGTATGTCTGATATCAAAGTTGTTTGCACTCCCACTCTTTCCAAGTGAACATTTTCAGAATCCTACACAGTCATCAGACTCAAAGGACAATGATGGATTTTTGCAATTAACAGTAGCTTTATCCCATGCTGTAGCTGTTACATACACCATGGGGTATCATGCATCAACATTTTAGGCTTTTTTTAAGCTACATGTTGTAACATAATGTGGCTTGCCATGATTCAAAACCAGCTCAAGAGTTAGTGACCAGGCACTCATTGGCCACTTCTCTTACATAAACTGGACAACCTTAGTACTTCCGTTGCCTAGCAACTGCCCAGACCATGTAATCCAAAATTTGTCCCTGGCTTGATTCTTTATCGTAATTCCATTTATGCCATTCTGCATTTTGAATGTCCTGTTCATCCACTCAGTTGCCTGATCATCAGTGAGAACCTGGGTGAACCACTCTGTTCACTTTACACAAAAACATTATATTACTGAATACTGCATAAACCTCTGGTGCTGTCTTCTCGAGGAGTTTCAAATCTGCCAGATAAGCAGGTCCCAACCGGTCATGGTTGCTGTGGTCGTCGATGGTGAGCCACGGCTGTATGGCTGAAAAAGCTTCTAAAATCTTAAAGCTGGCCAACTGCTTTGTAAAGTTCTGCTCTGTGATTGCCATCCCTCTTTTTGAACTGCTCAACCACACTTTGGGCAAGTTCGTCAACTTCCACATCTTTTTGTTTATCATTTTCAACCAGCCAAGATTTAAGCATAGTCCATTTGATGTGCTACAGAGCCTGGTAGGTCAGTTGGTGTCCTCTAGCAGCGTGATAACAGGCTTTGACTGGAAGCATGGTCTCAGTCATGTTGTTTGCTTAAACAACTGACTCTGTCCACAGGTCATCAAGCACTTTCCATGTGTTGGCCACTAGCCTCCAGGAAGTTGAAGCAGACATGGAGTCCTCCCTTGAGAAAAATTCGGATTTGCCCATATCAGTTCCTTTCTTTTGCTGTATAGTGTCTCAATAGCTATATAGTTAAATCGTAATTAAACAACTTGAGTCTACTCACTGTAACAGATGTGAGAATGTTTTCACCAAAGAAACTGAAAGCTAATGTCTTCAGATTTAGCCATACACATTTGTCAGAGGGTGTTCAGTATAGTACTCTGATCAAAAGAATGGATTTATATGTGGCAATGTGGCCTATAATGTCTGTGCTAATCGGACACCCAAATGTGTGAAATTGATTTTTGTATTGTTGAAAACCGCTTGGGTATATTAACCTTTAGAAAAAAAGGTTGTTTGAAACAAATATGCACCCTTGAGATAGAGAGTGCAAACTTATTCGGTATACTCAAGATATGCACTTTTTGAGAAATTCACACTTTCAGTTTTCATTTTACTATACATTTGTGTACAAGATAAAATATTAACCCTTAGTTTTACAGGCTTGGTATGTCAATATGATGATAACAATACATTTTATAGATATAACTACCATTTGGGGCCAAATTTGGTGCATAATCCCGAAATCCCCATTTTGACCTTATTTGACCTTTTTGACCTCAAAATGACCTTAAAATTCAAAATTGAGGGTGGTATTCACCCTAATCGTCTTCCCCATGCTATTAACAATATATATAGTATGGTCCCTACTGCACGTTGCCGTTAACTGACTTCACTGCACCTGTATACTTTACAACACAGCATGTACTATGTATACAGACTGATTTCCTGCCTTTAATTGTTTTAATTTGTTTTTCCAATTTAATAATATCTCTGAAAGTAAAATTGCATGTTTAGTCATGCATTATATTTATACATTATGATCCTCTGATAGTTTAGACAACAAGAAGAAGAAACCAGTCCACCTAGTTTATAAATTTGGTAAATTTTGTGAAATTGTGTGTAGGTATTGTGCAACTTCGAAGCCCAATCTACTAATTTGCATATGTCATATTTACGTTGTCGTGACATTGTTATATTAATTTTTAATAGACATGCAGCATTCTGCACGCCGGTCAATGCGGCAAGTTGAGTGTGCCTGAGCGGAAACGTAGGTCTTAAATTTGTTCTTCAAAACTGAAACAAACACATTTAGTGGTACCCGAAAGTACTTCATCACTACAAACACGCGGAACTGATGCAGACTTCGAGTGATTGGTGCAAATTAATTGGTGGCAATTAGTGAGGTAGACTCGAACAACTTCAGAGATGCGCCTTATATCCCAAGTGAAGATAATCGGCTGATATCAGTGTGGTTAATCGTATCAAAGGCTGACGATGTCAAAAATGTCAGCTGCTTTGACTATGCCAGAGTTCGTTTGTTGGAAAATGTGGCCTGACGGGTGAGCAAGAAGAGCTTCGCCACTGTGGTACGGGCGATAGGCACACTGTCGTGCATAAAGAAGCTCACATGATTTAGAGACTGTCTTCATGATGAGTTACTTTAGTTCTTCAATGGAGGCATATATAAAGTATGACAGCTCTGAGGAAGTTTTGGAGGTGTCGGTGAAGTACTAGAAACTAGAGGTAGGATGGCACGGATGGTCGACACCTTTAATGTGTAAAAATTGCTGAATTAGTTGACAAGGGTTTCTTGGCAGACATGACATGTGGTGACAAAGGTGAAGATGTATTTTTTGAGGAGCAGTTTATTCAAAAATCTGAAGAAAATTATGTGCTCTCCAGAGCACTTGTCAACAACACTGGAAAATGCTGACGCTTGGCTCTCTGTATTAGAGCTGAAGTATGTTGACGCTGGTTACATTAGATTTGACGATGACTTTCAAGTCTCGAAGACCCCCATTTGCGCTCACTGTCTACGCTTATTATAGTCTCTGAATTTAGCATTATACCAACTGGTGTTAAACAAATATTAAAGGTACGTGTTTTAGGTGGTGTATGCTTGTCTAAGATATCGAGCAAAGTATTAATGTATATTTCAGTTCCGGATGTTGTTGACTCAGAACAAGTCTTGGTGAGCTGACGGTCTCTAATAACATTAGATAAGGCTTTGAGATTAAGTGAACAGAAGTTTCTTGAGATGTAAGTTTCAGTAGGGACAGCCGTTTGCTGCATAAGAAGATTAAAGAAGTTGTCAAATATTTATCCATTAACACGGATGTCCAGAGTTTGTGATGACTGAAACGAGTGCTGAAAAGATTGAGAGTGTGTGGCTTGTCTGATGGGTAGCGACATGAACGTGTTGATGCAGTCCATGTGCAGATAACAAATTAGTAATTTGTGCTGGTTTTACAGCTGATGGGTTATCCATGTTAATGTTAAAGTCACATATTATGATTAAAGGTACCTGGTCAAACATGTAGCTGTCTACAAGGAACGAAACTGGACCGGGAATGTACAGAAAGAAGCTGCAGCTGTAGACCCAGGTGGTCTGTAGATTATTACCAGATGAATCAAGCTTTTTGTTGATCACCAACTCAGCCGGATGAGCCTCAAAAGAGTTGAGCGTCCTATCTCTTTTGCTAATTTTAACAATGATGATGCTTCAGAACAACATGCTTACTCCTGCCACGCTGATTGACTCGTGGTACATAATTAAATGAGTAACCTCAGGAGAGCCGTGTCTCAGAAAATCCAATCACAATGTCGTGAAATTCATCGCAAATAATATGTTTAATTCCTAAACAAGTCCGTGTTATATAAACTATGTAACTTTGAGAAAACCGTTGGTCGTAAAAAATCTGATCTGCTGTATTTTAAATAAAGTATTTTGTCATGACAGTAGGAGACATAATTTAAAGTGGACAGATGTGCATAACGTAATTACTTGTATCATGACGCGACGTACTGACACACACCTACCAAAAAACTAGCAATCGAAGAAATCGGCATCTAAAGTTGACAGGTTTTTAGAAAACCACTCAACTTCAAAATGTTAAAATTTCTGTCTACCAGCTTTCTGAAAGTGGGCACTTTAGTCTAGTCAATCTATGGTTTGACCTAGACAAAATTGCAACAGAAATGTTTTTTTTTTCAAGTGTCTCTTGAAAACGTCCAAACAACATAGCAAAAAGTAGAAACAAAGGAAAGAGGGGAAATATGCCTAATTTGCATATATTAAAATGGCCGCTTTTGCATCTATTTTTAGTAAAATATGAACGCACACTCTCTAATGCTAATATAAAGCTTATTTTTTTCCACACATTATTTCCATGGGTGAATTCACTGCATACTCTCCAAACACATGAGCAAGAAAAAACCCAAGACGGGCGCCATTTTCCCGCCAAAATCTAATTTTCACTAGTTAGAGATATGATTTTTAATATTTGAATTTCCTGTTTGGACCTCTAGGAAAGGTCAAAGTAGGGTCATGCTTTCGAATGAAATGTCAAATGTGCATTAAGCTACCAGACAGCTCAAAGATTAGGACTTTCTGACATGCGGTTCAGGAGATATGACTTGTATACTTTAAACTTCCTGTTTGGACCAGAAGGAAAGGTCAAAATTAAGTAACCAACAACACAAACATTACGACTTTATGACATTTTGGTTCAGGAGATATGATTATTTGAATTGTTGAGCTTCCTGTTTGGACCGGAAGTAAATGTCAAAGTGGGGTCATCCGTATAAACAAAACGCCACGAGTGTTGTAAGACAGCACAAACATAACGACTTTATGACATGTGGTTCAGGAGGTATGATTTTTTAAAGTAATAAGTTTGAATTACTGTAACTTGATACCCGATGACGTCACGATGAAAAACATATGTTCGTCATACTAATAAATTTTATAGGTACAAGATGGTATGTAACTTATCCCAATCAAATGCCTTTAAAAAAACTTAACTTACCTAGGAATTACATGTGTTGGTCATGCACAAATCCAATGAGGGTATGTACAAACCAATAAGTCCACCTTCGGTTAAGAATAAACAGCGACGCAATCTCAGACACACTGCCGTAATTGCGCAACCCAGTGTTTTATCCATGGGATTAGATTTACCAATCTAATCGTTGATTATCATGATGGGACAATGTATTTTGGTTATTTTTAGTTGCCTTGAATAACTCTTAGTTAAAGCATTTAACTTTAAAAAATGATTTGTGGATTTTAAGTAACTAAATTATACTTATTTTGAAATTTTACCAATTCAATATTTACACTTAGAGAGCCTTTGGTTTTGTACACAGATACAACACGCGCAATAACTGAAGTCATTGTGACGTCGTCCGTAATTTTAGGGCGGGAGGCACATACATTCTAAACTGACCAAATTGACGACCCTGTTGATTGGCACCCCTTCTAAAACATGTGTAATGGTACACTGCAGGATATCATGGAGTATCACGGGGTTGGGATCTACCATTTTGTAATGTGATGCTCTCAACTAGTAACTACTTCCGTAGTATGTGCGCTGACTGAGGTTGAATCAGTAGTTTGGGGAGGTGTGAAGTCCCTGTTCACTCATTAATCAACGACACGAGTGGACTCTGAATTGTCTGACATCATGTTTATTATTCAGTAAACAAGCACCCCGTATAGCATACATAATTACGTTAAAATACATGTAAACATCGATCGTACTGCTACAGCACACATAGGCTTGTATACAATAGTATAGCATATTCAGCTTACATGTACATGTGCATACAGAAACACACACATGATTTGCTACATGATTCCAAGTCCGACACACAATGTAATTTAAAACAAGGCAAAACTCACACAAAACCTACTCATTATTACCACATACAATCGATTACACATTGCAACTTTACTCACCCAATCCTGGATGATCAGGTATACATAAACAGTGGTATATAAACGTAACTGCCCACCACTTTTAGGGATAATTTAATAAGTTGACCAAGAAAGAGCAAGGCTTCAAGTGAGGGCGCACTTGCGTTCACCACAGTAATGGTTATGTTTTTCTTGATATGTGTCACAGCTCTGTGGTCACGTGCCTCGTTGCAAGGTAAAAAAAAAACGTGTGCAAATCATTGCAATGGGATATAGGCAGAAACAAAGAATAAGATAAACTAGACATTAAGTGTTTGTGAACAAACACGAAGCTGTTCCCGTTTGTTGCACTTTGATTGAATGATTCAGACATTTCTATATTAAAACAGTAAACCTAATTTTGTGTGTCTTTGTCTTACTGAGTACATATATGTTCTTGGGCTAATATAGTAAATAATTTATGGGGTATGAGTTATTGTTTATTTTGGCTATTGAGGCTATTGACCCCAAATCCAACACTGACCCTATTACAAGATGGTATGTTACCCCAAGTAATGCCTTTCAAGAAGAACCCTAAACGAACGTTGGAATTTCATTTGTTGTTCATGTCAAGAAGAACCCTAAACGAACGTTGGAATTTCATATGTTGTTCACGCACAAAATCCAATGAGCTAATTCTATTTCCTTAAATTTAATCGGAAATATTAGAAAAAAGAAGACAGTTTTTAATATCCATTAACTATGGAAAGCAATGTACATTAGTGGAAAAACAGTAATCTCAATTTTGGCAATGAGAGAAAAAACAAAAACAAACAAACAATCTGATATCCCAAGTTCCGAACTGGGGTCCCTACATACTCAAGTCAACAGCAGTAGCCACCACACCGCGATGTATGATCAACACATAATGGTATTTGACACTATATCAAATTGTAATTATTCGTGTTTGCGTTAGAGACACTTGTGTCCGGGAGTATATCGAATATTATTGAGTTCTAATTGGCATACAATTATTTCGGGTTGATGATTTAAAATTTGGTAAGTGTGCTATTGCATCAAACACGTCTAGGTCTCTACACAGAATCATCCGGCGTTGCAATCCCGGTCAGCTCAGGCTCAGCGTGTGCATTCAGCGTGCATTTCCAACCAAGCGGAGTTTCGCGAGCAAGAACAATTCTTTTTGAAAAATGTGTTTTTCATACTAACACATTTTATAAGGTACAAGATGGTATTTAACTCATCCCAATTTAATGCCTTTTAACGAAAATCCTATAGAACCTACGTAAAATTTGCAAATACTGGTTATGCAGAATCGAATAGGCTATACACTAACCATGTGGTTTGAAACCTGAATAAGGAACTGAACGGTGAAACACACGAAAGGTTAGTCTCCGACGCCTTGCCGTGATTGTGCGATCAGCAAGCTAGCCATGATGTCCGATTTTGTCACTTAATCGCTTATTATCGTGGAAACACATCGTGCTTTGATTAGTTTTATCGGCCTGGAATAACTCTTAGTAAAAACACTTGTGTTTTAAACATGATCTGTGTATTATAAGTAACTAAAATGTAACTTATTTTGAAAAATTGTGTTTTTAACTATTACTTTTGAGACCCATTGGTTTTGCGCATAGATACAAAACGCGCGATAAATGACGTCATTGTGACGTCGTCCGTAATTTTAGGCCATGATGCACATAAACAGTATTCCAGAAGTATACAACTGAAAAAAGTATGACAATTGGGGGTATATTTTTAGAGATATGGTGCTCACCAGGTTGGCTAATTAAATATTCACCTCGCTATAAAGTGGCTAATTAATTTAGAAATTTAACATTTATTATATTTAGAGTTAAGTTTATGTTCTAAGCTTCTAATTGATAGAGGATCTAACTCTTAAATATTTAAACATTAGGAGATTAGGCGTATATAAAATATGTGTACAAATGCTAAGGGGTTTAGGCGGAAACAAAGAATAATAATAACTAGATCTAATGTGATTGTAACTTACAATCACAGAGCTGTTCCGTTCTGTTGACCATAATAAGTTTTTCTCGTAGCTCGGGATTAAACTAATTATGTATTTTGTGTAAATCCTGTAATCGTGTTAGAAATTAATGCAGGTATTCACGATTGATCATCACAGTGTAAGAAAATCAAACAATATCGGATCTTGTTTGAAACCGAAAGCAAAGGTAAAAGTAAACTATAATACACCACAAACGTTACGAATTTATGACCCCATGCCCAAGGGTTATATAACTGAAAAATGTTTGAAAAAAGGTTGAGTAGTTTTGGGGATAAGGTCCCACTTTAGGTCAACATGAGGTCAAAGTTACCGGAGGTTTTTCTCCAATGCCCAAGTAGTCTGTTACTGAAAAAAAGTTTGAAAAACGGTTATGTAGTTCTTGAGAAATGGTCCCACTTCCGGTTGACCCATAGGTAAATGTCAAAATGGGGTCACGGTTATCCAAGGCTAATCTCCCATGCCCAAGGAGTCTATAACTGAAAAAAAGTTTGAAAATCGGTTGTGTAGTTCTTGAGTTATGGCCTCAATTCCGGTTGACCCGGAAGTAAAAGTCAACATGTGGTCACGGTTACCCAAGGCTAATCTCCAATGCCAAAGGAGTCTATAACTGAAAAAGTTTGAAAATCGGTCGTGTAGTTCTTGAGATATAGTCTCACTTCCGG
This sequence comes from Pycnopodia helianthoides, assembly GCA_032158295.1. Lineage (NCBI taxonomy): Eukaryota > Metazoa > Echinodermata > Asteroidea > Forcipulatida > Asteriidae > Pycnopodia > Pycnopodia helianthoides. The sequence continues at coordinate 135,520 of JASTWB010000031.1, forward strand.
TTGACCCGGAAGTAAAGGTCAACATGGGCTCAAAATAACTCAAGTTCAATTTTCAAAGCTCAAAGAGTCTATAACTGTAAAGAAATTGAAAATCGAGTGTGTACTTCTTGAGATATGGTCCCACTTCCGGTTGACCCGGAAGTAAAGGTCAACATGGGGTCACGGTAACTCAGGTTAAATTTCCAATGCTCAAAGGGTCTATAACTGTAAAGAAATTGAAATTCGAGTGTGTAATTCTTGAGATATGGTCCCACTTCCGGTTGACCCGGAAGTAAAGGTCAACATGGGGTCACGGTTACCCATGGCTTATCTCCAATGCCCAATGAGTCTATAACTGAAAACAGATTGAAAATCCGTTGTGTAGTTCTTGAGATATGGTCCTACTTCCGGTTGACCCATAGGTAAAGGTCAAAATAGGGTCACGGTAATGCAAGGCTAATCTCCAATGCCCAATGAGTCTATAACTGAAAACAGATTGAAAATCAATTTTGTAGTTCTTGAGATATGGTCCTACTTCCGGTTGACCCATGGTCAAAGGTCATCATGAGGTAACGGTTACCGAAGCCTATTCTCCAATGCCCAAGGAGTCTGTAACTGAAAAAAAGTTTGAAATTCGGCTTTGCAGTTCTTCAGATATGGTCCCACTTCCGGTTGACCCATAGGTAAAGGTCAATTTGGGGTCACGGTTATCCAAGGCTAATCTCCAATGCCTAAGGAGTCTATAACTGAAAACAGAATGACAAGCAGTAGTGTAGTTCTTGAGATATGGTCGTCTTTCCGGTTGACCCATAGGTAAAGGTCAAAATGAGGTCACTGTTATCTAAGGCTAATCTCCAATGCCCAAGGAGTCTATAACTGAAAACAGATTGACAATCAGTTGTGTAGTTCTTGAGATATGGTTCCACTTCCGGTTGACCAGGAAGTAAAGGTCAATATGGGGTCACGGTAATCCAAGTTCAATATGTAATGCTCAAAGGGTCTATAACTGAAAAGAAATTGAAAATCGGGTTTGTACTTCTTGAGATATGGTCCCACTTCCGGTTGACCCGGAAGTAAAGGTCAGCATTGGGTCACGGTAATCCAAGTTCAATATTTAATGCTCAAAGGATCTATAACTGAAAAGAAATTGAAAATTGGTTGTGTACTTCTTGATATATGGTCCCACTTCCGGTTCACCCGGAACTAAATGTCAACAGGGGTCACGGTAACCCATGGTTAATCTCCAGTGCCCAAGGGGTCTATGACTGAAAAAAGTTTGAAAATCGGCTGTGTACTTCTTGAGATATGGTGCTGCAAAGATTAACTAACTAAAGCTTTTAATTACTGTAATTTGACACCTGATGACGCCACAGTAACAAAATTGTGTTTTTCGTACTAATAAATTTGATAAGGTACAAGATGGTATGTAACTTATCCCAATCAAATGCCTTTATAAAAAAACACACCTTAACTTACCTAGGAATAACATGTTGCTCAAGCACAAATCCAATGGGGTATGTATAAACCAAAGGTCCACCTTCGAATAGGAATAAACAGCCAGGCAATCTCGGACGCATTGCCGTGATTGCGCAACACAGAGTTTGTTTCATTGGGTTCAGATTTACCAATCTTAAATCGCTAATTATCGTAAAACTACGTTGTATTTGACTATTTTTATTGGCCTGGAATAACTCTTAGTAAAAGCATTTCTGTTTTAAACATGATTTGTGTGTTATAAGTAACTAAAATGTAACCTATTCTGAAAACTTGTGTTATAAACACTATTTTTCAGAGCCATTGGTTTTTGTACACAAATATAAAACGTGCAAAAAAGTGATGTCATGATGACGTGGTGGCAAAGTTTAGGCAAGAATTGACATCTACACTACGAGACAAGTCCATGACTGAAAAAAGTTTGAGGATCGGATGTTTACTTCTAGAGTTATGGTGATAACAAGATTGGCTAATTAAATATTCACACAGCTGTCACGTGAATAATTAATTAACAATTTTAATCTAATCACATCTAAAATTTAAGTCAGAGCATAACCTTTAATATGGTTTACAATTTGACTGGTGTTTTGTTTTCCTAAAAAATGAGTTATGGCGTTCGAAAAAGTCACAGGTTAAGTCAATGGGGTTTGGGGAAAGAAAGAATAATATGAAGAAAAAAAAATATATATCGACGATTACAATAGTTGTTCCGCCCTAACAGGTCGGAACAGCTAATAAAAATAATAAAAATCTCGACGAAAACAAAACCTGTTCCGACTTCTAAGTCGGAACAGCTAAAAATAAAAATCACGACGAAAACAATGCCTGTTCCGACAGTAAGTCGGAACAGCTAATTACTGTAACACTGCCCAAAATGACTTGGTTTTAAGAGTTATGTGATCTAAAATAAGGCAGACCTCTGAAAACTTCTCCCTCAAGCTGTCTGTGGCTATATAGGGCAAATTTGTACGGTTTATGTATAGGGAATAGTGAAATAATACATGTGGCTGTGTGCAGGGAAATTATGAGAAGTGTAGCCACAAAGAACAAAAAACCTTTGATAATATACGATATATGCATCATAGTAGAAAGTTTGAATGGACAGGCAGAGAAAAAAGTCAGACCGGAACGCACTCGAGATTTTTAAAAATAATTGGGTTTTGTGATAAATGAAAATTCCCCAAGGTCGAGCGAGAATTTAGTATTGAAAAGCCGGCTTTAAAAAACGTTTGAGGCGTCATGTGCAGTTCCTTATAGAAAAGGGGTGGAAACACATGGAAGAGGGCAAAACACACGAAAGCCAGGTGCAAGTGGGCGGGGGGTGTTTGAGGGAGGGTGTGGGAAGAAAGAAAGGAGACTGAGCAGTCTGCCCAATACATTAATCTTCCGTGAATTAGTAATGTGTCGGGCAGTGCGGGAAATTTGAAACTAATTCCGGTGGTAGCCAGCAAAAGATAAATAGGCAGAGAGAGGTTGTGGAGATGAACACGTGGTTTTGGTATGGTCTCTGGTAATAAACCATCCTATGGCTGTTTGGATGTTGTTTCGGTATGATACAATGGTCTTTGTCTTATGAAAAGTCAAACGGCAATGGTTTAAACAGACATTTTCTTGATGTACGCATGTAATTTCACAGAAGAAGGGGTAGTTTGGGTTAAAAAAAAGGGGGAAATAACTTGTTTTCCGGTGATAATATGTTGAGCCACTTTTGTTTATACCTTTGATAAAGTGCAGCACAGAAAATATGTTTTTAGCCTTTTTTTTAGTCACCATTTTGGCTTTTGCATCTTTTTTTTATGAAAGTTTTGCAACAAGGAGTGATCAAAATCTTACCTTTTTAGGCAAGAAGATCCAATTAAAGAGATTAGTTTTCTTCGTTTGTTTATAGCTTACGTAATCTCGTCTTGGTATAAGCCCTGTTCTTTTTTAAGAACTTGCAAGTTCTGTTCGTCCTTTTTGTTGGGTAAGTTTTCTTAATTTGAAACTTGCAATCTAGCCCGAGTTAGTTAGTCTTATATGTAGGTTTTTGTGGTACAGGGAAGAGGGTGCTAAGAAAATCGTTGTCATTTATGAAGTGCCAGTGTTTCAACAGTGCACTTTTGAGATTAGGCAAAATAAAAAAAAGACATAAATTAAACAAGAGGCGGGTTCGTTTCTTTCTTGATGTTGGGTGGTGCACTCAACAAATTGAATTCCCGTGGTCATCACTAGAACACTTGAAGCGGGTCAACTCTTCTGTGTTAAATCCACGTTCTATCAGTTTTTCTTTAAAGAAATTAACTTATTTTCCCAATAATAAACTGAAGCTTCTTTGACAGTTAAACCATCAACACAAATGTGTTATTATTTTATATTTAATAAAGTAGGTAGTTAGACAAATGTCTGAATGCCCTAGGTAAATAATCATAGACATCATAAAGTACATGTTGAGAAATCATTTTACGCAAATTCCTTGTATGTTTCAACTTGGATTTATGCTGATGAAGTATGAGCTTAGTTTGACCATGCTGCTGTTCCATGATTAACATACTCAAAGGTATATAGTGACAAGGAGTGGGCCTATAAATAGGGGATAAAATCAGGATGTGTTTTACATACTGTAATGAGCAGTGCTATAAGTTTATTTGTTTCAAAGGGTTTATATACCCCTTACAGTAACAAGCGATAGTTCGATTTTGGCGGGAAAATGTCGGCCATCTTGAAAAATAGCAGCCATCTTGGAATTGTATTTTTTTTTTGCTCGTATGTGTTTGGAGAATATGCAGTGACCATACCCATGGAAATAGTGCGTAGAAAAAATAAGATGTATACAAGCAATAGAGGGTGTGCGAACATACACCACTGAAATTAGAGGCAAAAGCGGCAATTTTTAATTCATGTAAATTAGGCATATTTTCCCTGCTTCCTTTTTTCTTCTTTTTTGATTTGTTGTTTGGGAGGGTTTCAAGAAACAAATGCAACAAATAAAAATTGTTGCAATTTTGTCTAGGTCCAGCCATTTTGGGGCACAGATTGACTAGACTACTTGATGCTTTGAACTTGATAAATTTGTGTAATTTGTTTTAATTGTTCTACGTCCCACAAGCAATAAAGGTTAAGAAAGGATCGAGTTAGTTGTGAAACCGGAAAAAAGGGTACGTCAACCAATTTCCGTTTTCACAAAGTGGCACATTCCAATGTATTAAATGTGTGTGTCACTTCGTAAAAACGGAGGTCCACGCGTGCCCAAAACACGAGGTTGTGTCACATTTGAGCTTGGTGTGCACCGTGCATTGAAACCTTTGTGCCAGTTCGTAAAACGAAAATTTCGCTTTTGTGCAAAGGCTGCAAAGAACAATCACCGTAATGAAAAAAGTAATGGTCTTGAAGCTTTCAAACCTCATTAATGATTAGGCCTTGTCGAATATATTGTGTTTAACATGCAGAAAACTGAAGACTAAAAGTTTGGTTTTTGCACTATGTGTCAGTTCGTGACGTCATTGACGAAATACTCAACTGCCTTGCTCAAAATTAAGATGGTTTCACACAACAGTTAATACACAAATCATAGTCAATCGCTCAACCTATGCTTGGACATGTTTAGTTCTTTACTTGTGTTCTTCCCTAATTTCACTGTTTCAGGTTGTAATGCTGGAACATACGGTGCAAACTGTGCACAGACCTGTCACTGTGCCAACGGGGTGTCATGTAATGGAACAACAGGTCAATGTAGTGGAAACTGTACTGCAGGATACACTGGAAATAACTGCCAAGGTATGGAATACAGCTGAAAATGTATACTTTAAGAAATACACAAATTTATAATTAATGTTAACCTCATCCATGTCTCTCTCTTTCTGTGTTGCAGTACAATGCACCGTTGGAAAATTCGGTTTTAACTGTTCACAGACTTGTCACTGTGCAGACGAAGTGTCATGCAATGGAACGACAGGTCGATGTGATGGAAACTGTACTGCGGGATACATAGGAGATAACTGTCAAGGTATGGAATACAGCTGTAAATTGATAATGTGAGAAATACAAGTTTTAAATATGGGTGACAATTCAAAATGCATTAGATGAATTTAAAATGACCGATAACAGTTTTAAAGCGATATATTAAAATGTCTACCAAGAACCTGATTTGTGAGGTTACTTGTTTCTATGGATGTATCCCAATTGACTGCTAAAGCTACGGCTACGATTGTTGCTAAGGTTGTTGCTCAAGACGTTACTTTACGCATGACGACGTAGCGATCCAGTCGTAGCCGTAGCTATAGCCGTCGATTCTGACACCTCCTGTGTTTCAGAACCCTGTGCAGCAGAAACGTTTGGGGTGAACTGCACACCGCAGACTTGTCACTGCGCTCCCGAGGCGTGATGTGATGGATTTCCAGGTCAATGTGATACCAGGCAATTTGCGCAAGGTTAAAGTCTTCACATTTAACATTACAAGTTAAAAGAAACAGCTAAATAAATAGGAATTGTTTTTTTTTTTTTTATTACAAGGTTTAGATGTTCTAAACGCATGTTTTTCTTCAACAGAGCAATGTCTCCACTTTGGGAAGAGACCTTCGTGTAACACGACTTGCACAACATTAGGTATGTCACATCCATCTTATGGGCGTGTAAAGCAGGCTTCTCCCTAATTCACTCTCCACTTATGACACTCATATTTTGCTCGAACTTATATCAAAAATATTGATAATCAATTTATCCTATAATCGAAAGTTGTATAATAACCGTTTCCCAAATTTAATAATCTTGCTTGTTTACTTGCTTATGACGGGTGTTGTTCACGAATCATGATGGCACTCCACTGTCCCTATCCTTCATTGCCTTCTGCATTTCTTTTTCATGTATTCAGTGTCTCTCTAAAAATGATGAATATATATGTGAGCTGTGGCCTCCTGGGCATTCTGTATCCAGGCTTTGGTGTTCAGTGAATCAGTTTTGATACTAACTTATTTTCACTTCTAGAGCAGTGACATGCGAAACAAATCCTGTACACTCTCTGGGGTCGATTTCACAAAGAGCTAAGATTGATCTCAACTGTGAATCTTTCTTAATTGCTAAGCAACGTGTGATGTCACAATACAAATCACCATGGCAATACTGATAACTCGTCTTAAGATGAATCTAAGTGCTTTGTGAAATCGACCCCTGGTTTTATCATTTTTACACAGCACAATAACATTCCAATTGATTCCAGCTCCCAACCTGCGACCGCAGCATCTCACGGTGTTTTCTTATTCTGGTGGCAATTTATCCACTCGCACATTGTCATGGGAACCGGTAGTTTGCCCAGAAAATGACTTCAATATTGTGAACTACGTCTATAAGGTACTTGATGGTCATGAGAGTGATGTGGGACAAGTTGCGGTCGAGGGTACAAGTGTCAACATTAACTTGACTCATTGCACAAGATATCAACTCAAGGTTGCTGTACAAACGAGTAAAGGCATTGGAAATTACAGTACAGTACCTTACACTACTGCTGATTCAAAGGGTAAGCCAACTTTTGAAGAAACTACACAAGATACATACATTGTGTGCTTTTTGCTATTAAACTCAGTTGAAGTTGAAGATTATTTTCAAAAACATTTGGACAACAAATTTTCAGTTTTATTCTCACTGATTCCGTGGCTTGCATTGCCCTCTTATCTAATGCGCTGTAAGTCAGAAACGAAATTCATGAAAAGGTGATAATAGTATTTTAGGCAACCTTGTGTTTTGCGAGCAGATTACTTAAAAAAAAAAAATAAGACCAATGACGTTCTAAACGCAAACATTTTCTGTGCAAATTCCGGCTAAAATTTCAAAAATTAAAATGTAATGAAGGTGTTTAGCAGTAAGTCTAAATCTACAATGTGCTAGTTTGGCATGATGTACACAATGTCGCTCAAGTCGGCAATCGACACTGTTTAAGCCAAGGGTAAATTAAGTAGATTAACAGCAAGACACTAACTGTTTGTTTTTACGACATCGAATAGATACATTATAAACATATATTTTTGTTATGTTATCCGTTTGATCTTAAAGTTCCCAATCCTGTAACCAACGTAACAGTCTCCGACATCAATCATAATCAACTGACGCTAACATGGGATGCTCCTGTTACCGACATCCAAAGTCTATGTCTTGCCACCGACTACCTGTTGACCTATGACCTTATATACCTTGGGCAGTGTAAGAGGGTCAATAAAAGTATTGGCAAATTGAACACAACCGCCACTACAATCACCATTGACAGACTGGAGGCGTACTCAACATACAGGGTGGATATTACATCGAGAAATCAAGTTGGAAGTAGTATTACCCCCGTCACCAGTAGCATGACAACAAAACAATCACGTAAGTAAGAGTTGATGGGATATATGGAAAGGGATTGTTTTCTTCTTCTTCATTGAGTTTTTGTTTAGTAGTCGTAAGGACTATACAAACTTATTTACAACTCCATTCGTAAAGGTATTTTTTCTTTCTTATTAATTCATTATTTACTGTGGTTTTTATGACAGAACCAGAAGCACCAACTGTGAATGTCAACTCAACATCTGCAGATCACATCGAATATGCCTGGGACCTTCCCTGTGGAAGAAGAGGTGGCGTTATAACGGATTACCGATACAGGTATCGAAAACAAGGTGAATCCAACTTCAACGTTCACACAACAATGGATACATTGATAAGGATAAACTCCCTGACACCATGCACCTCATATGAATTTCAAGTAAGGGCTGTCACCAGCATTGGAAAAGGACCGTGGTCCATTGTAAGTAGGCATCAAACAACAAAACAAGGTAATATCAAAATTAACTAATACAAAACAAAATTTTAGCATAATTAAAACTATTAAACCAATCACGCAGTAAAAATTGATTATTTTATCACCGAAATGCTCTCAGTATAAACAAACTATTGTCTCATATTGTGCAAGCTCTTCTTTACTTTAAAGCAAGTCTGAGTATGTGGGCAACAATATAAGTGACGTCATAACTCCCGCATTGTGAAAATGGATACAAGCATTGCTATAGTATTTTGAAAAGTTGCACCTTCTCTAGGCCATTCCTTCACCCTGTGCCACTAACAATTGTGCATGAATCGTTGTAAAGGGGAATTCAAATCATAACAAGTACCTTCTATTCCATTTACGTACAGCTGTTTTAAATGGGGTTAAAAAAATTTCACATGGATTGTCGCTTGTAGACATTCCGTGAAATATTCTGGATCTTTGAAAGTTATACTTAAGTATTCTTACTTAGTTTTGATATTGTGCCGTTTATACAGCCCCTGTGCGTGTTGAGGCTTTAAAGATCCTACCAAACGTCCACGATAAACTTGATGTGTCTTGGCAAGACAAAGGTAACACCAATTATTGCCCTGCCATCGACTACCTTGTGACCTATGAACTCAGCAGCATAGAGCAATGTCAGGAAGGTGACCTTTCAGGTGGTTCACTCAACGCAACTGGTACCTTCATAACTATAAATGGCTTGAAAGCATACTCCAAGTATCGGGTTAATGTCACATCGAGAAATGAAGCTGGATATGGACCCACTCTTACCAGTTTAAATGTAACTTTGGAGAGAAGTAAGTGCAATTTTCGACGCTTTGTTAATGTACCTTCGAATTTACATAATATCGATCAGTTTACAGTTCGAAGGGATAAGCTTTTCGTATTGTTACTGTTTTCGACAGCATCAAAAATGGTGTGACCCAGAAATTAAAGAGACATTGGTTTTTCTAATTCGTCATGGCCTATATTGGATATAAACTTTGCCTTTCGACCAGGTCTCGGGATTGCACCTACATTTAATAGCAGTAACGTGACAGCAAGTAGCATCGGCATCACCTGGAACCCCATCCCATGTGGTAAAAGAGGCGGCAACATCACTGGCTACAGAGTGCACTTGTCTCGATCTGGACAGAGCCGATCCATTCAGTCACGGGATGTGCAGACCACGTCTGTACAGTTTGACCACTTATCCCCCTGTGCATCATACACCTTCAACGTAACTGCGTTAAGTAGAGGAGGAACAACATCATTTCACCAACGGGTAAACACAAAGGCAGATGGTAAATATAAGGCGAAAAATTAAAACCATTTAAATTTATTTTCAAAAGTTGATTTATTAATTGATTAATCAATTTAATTCTAATGAAGATGTAAAATGGGTGCTTGTAATACACAAACAATAAGAAATCTGCGCCTGTTATTTTGTATCTAATATTTATTCTTCCAGCTACCACCCGTCATGTGAGGTTCATTTCGATAACTTGACGTTAGTCTCTTCTGAATTTATTACTCGTTTTCCTCTTACACATTAACCACTCTCTAAACCTTTGTGCATGACCATTCAAAAGTTCCAGACGCTGTTACCGACGTGACCATCAAGCGCATGCAACACGATCAACTGAGCATGTCATGGAGAGCCCCTGGTTTGTATATCAATCCTTGCCTCGCCACTGACTACCTGGTGACCTATGAACTCATCAATCTGGAGCAATGTCAAGAGGGTGACCATTCCGTTGGTTCACTGGTGACTACCGATACTTCAGTCACTATACAAGGATTGAAAGCATACTCTAAATACAGAGTCAATGTCACACCAAGAAATGAAGCTGGAAATGGAACATCGACAATTAAATCAAAGATTACCGGTGAAAGAAGTAAGTATTTGTGAGATTGGATGCATTTTGTAATAAACAAGGTATGATTGTTTATACTTATGTACCATCTATATTATGCACATTGAGTGGGAAACAACCAAGCAACTATTTATCTTTTGCACTCTTTTAATTTTGGAATAAATTAACCATGTACCGGAGTCACCATTCTATATCTACTAATAAGTACGTAAATACATGGTGATCCAGCCACACCGTCTATACATTGTAGATCTGATCAGAAAGATGTCAGTTCCAGATTGTGAACCATTGTGGGTCACAGTGAGTTGGTTGGCCAACATCCAACCTTTGGGAGGCACCTTTGGGAGAAATGAATATTGTATTAAGATATAGAATAAAACGAGAACTTCCTACATTTGAGTTCTCCAATTTGGGACACCGTTTGAACCTGATAAATCGAACTTGCTCTGTATTTAATAACTGTCTGTTTATCTGTATGATAATATGTGATCACAACGAAAAGAGATATAATTTACTGTTTTTAACCACCTTAAAATACTGCCTTAAAAACAATGTAAATCAGGTCCTTGTTTTGGGAGTCAAGGAAAGCCTCCATCTCGGTGGCGAGAGTGATGGCCTCGGTTAGGGTAGTTGCCTTCCTTGAGAAGATGTGACGTTGAAGTTGTTCGTCGGCCAGGGAGTTGCGGAACGCCTCCACCGCTAAGTTTTCCCGCGCTTGGACGGGTAGCTTCGGGTAGCTTTTGAGCACCAATCGGCGAACGGACTGTCCGAGATCACTGAGCGACTCCCCCCGGCCTCTGGTGCGCATCGATAGTTGGGCCCGATGTAACGGGATCTGGTCCACTAACCCGAATCTTTCCTCGAAATACTCCAAAATGGAAGAGTAACTTTTCCGTGCTTCGGGCACCATGTCAGCCACGGCCTCCTGAAACATTGCTTTCTCTGCCTCGCTCCACTGGTTGACTGCGGATACGCTCTCGAAATGGATGAGGTAATCTGCCCACGAGGAGACTCCATCGAATTTATCCGGGAGCATCATCGGCTTGCGGGTTCCTGCCAAAGCCCCCGGTCTCTCTGATGTGGATGTGCGGTCACTCATCGCGGTTACTCCTGGCCGGGAGCTCCCCCATCACTCTGTGGTACTCCCACGTTGGTTAGGCCGACCGGCTGCTTAAGATCTGCCGCCCCGGATGCATGGAGTCCGGTCCCGCTACATCGAAGTGAACATTCCTAAGTGTACCCGTGGACGCTGCAGAGACGAGTCGTTCAGGGCGGAGCTGGCCTGGCGTCTCACCCTTTGCGGGGGATTTCGGTCCTGGTTGGGACAAAACATCTTGCGTACGTGCAGGCGTAGTGAGGGGCTGCTCCGCAGTGGGATAAGCTGGTGGTGTGTGAGTGCGTGTCGGACGTGACGGCTCCGATTTGGTCCGTGCGTCCGACGTACAGGTGTGCGCAGCGTAGGGCTGCTGTGAAGCGGAAGTTCGTGTCCTGAGCGTAAGTGCGTGTCGGACGAGACGGCTCCGAGTAGATCCGCGCGTCCGACGTAGACGTATACGCAGCGTGGGGCTGCTCTGAAGTAAAGTGTCGGTGGTTTATCTCAAACCTTTGCCTGCAAAAGTTAAGTTTAGTGTTTACGTTTGTGAATAACTTGGTGGAGGTTCATTAAAGGTACACACCGGCTTCGTTGGGCTATTTTGGGCTACAAAATAGACTAAAACATGATTCTAAAGGTCTTCCTGAAATGGAGAAGATTGGTTCATAAAAGAAACCATCAAATTTGGCTGTTTTTGAGCATTTAAAAAAAAAAACGAAGGTCACGTGACTTTTCGGAACCAATATGTGGTTCCGAAAAGTCACGTGATCTTCAGAATTAGTTTTACTTACAGCCGTATAAAAGTAGATTACTGAACCAAATTCAAGTATTTTTTAAAAACAATTCTTCATGAGTATTTAGCAAAAGAGACTATGTATTCAGTTTATGTATGCAAGTTGTAAATAATGATGAAAAATCGAACGTAAGATTCGCATTCAGAGAGTCCGTGCACGGAAGCGTGTTTTACGGCGCATCAGCGTGGGGAGCTAGCGGGTAAACCTTGGGGGCATGTCCCGCACAGCCGGTGCTGTGTCTCGCCGGGCCAGAGAGGCAAACCACGGAGGCATGAACTCGGAGCCTGTGGGTAGGGGTAGGGAGCCAGACCATTGATTACGTTTTGTTTTACGAGGGTTTTAGTCTGTAGCCCTAGCTATTATCCCCTAACTATTGTCACGGTTACGTGATGCCTGCGCTACACACGCGACGGGACGACGACGAATAGCTGCACGGTGTGGATCGGACTGTGTTTATGTCGGTTTTTTTTAAATTATACGTGAATTTGTGCTAGATGGATATGAAGACTGGATCTTTATGCCTCGCCATTGTTCTAATTAATAAATAAACAGATCACTAGTCTATCACGTAAACAATTGCAACGGCTGGAAAAGCGTATACGCTGACTTTTGACCGCGTTTTGGTTTTTTTCACATTTTTCGTTAATTACGTGACATTTTGATGATTTTTTTTTTTACAACAACCATCGAAAAATTATTGTCTGTGATTCAACATCACTAAATTAGGTAAACAGTAAGCCGATATGTCCCTTTATGGCTGCCACCACGGCTGAATTTAAAAATGGCAAAGCAACCGCACTTTATTTCAGTGTCGTTTTTTAGGTAGCTGCCGCAAGCTCTTTCATTATTGAAGCTCGCACCTCGTCCATCAGCTCGTTTTTTGCCGCCTTGTTGCTTTGAGCTGCTTATACTTTGCGCCTTTTTTCCCTGAATGTCAGCTTTCATTTGGCTATATTTGTTTTTATCTCATCGAGTACGAGCTTGAACTCTTCAGGAGAGATGTGCCCATCTCGTAGCGCGTGTGATATCACATCCGAAACGCTATTGAGTTTAGATAGGGCAAGAACACAAATCTCATCGTGTTTTTTTAGCTTTTATAAGGAGCCGCCGAGAGACGAACTTACCGGCAATACCGGCAAGACCACAAGCAACTGCAGTCGCTTCAAGTGCAGCGTAAAGAGGTGCGGCTATAATTGTGGAGAGCAACGCTACACCTGCAGCTCCCATTCCAAGGCTGGATAGAATCAACTCGGTGTCAATACCATCAACGATGTTGATAGCTCTATGGTACTTTTTGTACAACTTAGCCCTGCCATCTCTCTCTTTCTCAAGGCTGCGCTCGAGGTTGCGTATTTCGGTCACGCGGAAATCAGAGCCTGCGTCGTTGTTCTCGGCTCAAGAACGGGATACAATCGCTGAGCTGTTTCGGCGGGAGAAGCTGTTGGAAGCTTCATAGGTATTTTCTCGAATCTCAAGCACTACAGTTATGAGGTTGCCACTGTTTTGCAGCAATGTGTTATTCTTATTTAACACACGAAGGTTCACTTGATGTATGTGCCCAACCTCAAGTTTTTTGTACATAGGATAATTGGGATTAATGTTTATAACGCCTTTGTTTTCGGCTGGGGTTATGGCTAGTAGTGATGAAGGAGCGCCATCAACAATATTAGAGGCTGTAGAAAGTTGATCGAGGTGTATGAATAGCCACTGGTGAATATTAAATTTAGCGGGTCTGTCTCCTTCGTATTCCTCATCTATCCAACCTTTTTCATGTATGCCCAACAGTCGGCGTATATGACATTTTTATGGCACCGTTCCTTGGGATGTTGAACATGCCCAGATTTGTTGCTTTATCTATCTCCACCGATACTTGGGGCAGCTCTTTCGTGAACAGATGTTTTAGGTATTCAAAGGTATACATTCCATTCCGGACAATAATCTTTCGAGGTTGATCGTTAGAGGCAGAGCGCCACATAATTCCAGCCGAAGACCCAATATTGCGATAGCCAACCTCATAATGTAAACCTCTGAGGGCGACATAGAGTTTACCATCTGTATTATCTAATACAGTCTGGAGAAGCGACGCTTCTTCGTTTTGAATATCGGTTAGTGTTACAAACATAACTAATCAATCTAAACTTTTGTATACAAAAGTTTAGTTAATGCAGCTATACCAAACCAAGCTTATGGCTTTAACACATAGACGCATCTACCAGACAAGTCGAATCTCAAGCATTGCAGTTATGAGATAGTTACTGGTTTGTACTAATAAGTTTTTTTATCCAACAAGCGAAGGTTTAGTTGATATATGTGTTTTGCCTCATTTTTTTTTGTACATAGGGTAAGCAAGATTAACGTTTATACTGTGTTTAGATGTGACCGAGGTTATGGCTAGCAACGATGAAGGAGCGCCATCAACAATATTAGAAGTCTCATTAAGTTGATTGAGGTGTATAAAAAACTGCTCGGGAATAATACAAAAAAAAGCTCGAGGGTCTGTTCTCACCAGTTCTCCTCGTACCCATCTACTTATTGTATATTCAGAGGTGAAGCCAAATAGCGTGCCTAATACAGGATCTATTCTAAAAAAAACCAATACCGGTATTGATTGTGATAACTCCTGTTGTTTTGTTCATATTGATTAATAGTTGGGGTATATTTTCTTTGAACAGCTGCTGTATATCTTCAAAGGTATACATTCCTCGAACAATTGTAAACGATCTTATGTCACCACCTCTGACAGGGTTCCACTCAATAGAAGAGTCGAAATCAAGATTAGACTCTTTTTTCTACAAAATGCAAACCTCTTAGGGCAACATGGAGTTTACCATCTACATTGTTAATTGCATTCTGGAGAAGCCGCGACGCTTCTTCATTTTGAATATTGGTTAGAGTAGCAAACATAACTAATCAATCTAAACTGTTGTATACAAAAGTTTAGTTAATGCAGTTATGTCTAACAAAGCTCACGACTTCAACACAGATGCATCTTACCAAACAGGCGGCGTATACGAACTTCCGTTTACGAAAGTTCACCTAGTATTGCAACATGTTACAATACAGGTTGGTACGGGGGTGGCGAGTTTTAACACCGTCTTTCCAGCTATATTGTCGGCGGAGTGGTACAGGCTACCACATGTACAAAATGATGATGTAGTGGACACGTGGACACGTGGAGCTCAATGACGTGGACTACCAGGTGCGAAAGATTCTTGAAGAGATGCAGGTGCCACTCCCACAGGATGACACTTGGGATGCATTTGATACAGGGTATATGAACAAATTTGCGCGGAGTTTGGTGTCTCACCACACACCGACTGGCGGCAGAACATCGACCAAAATAATGGTCTTGGAACGCCGTACCAGTGGTAGAAGTGTTCAGTGCGCTTTATCAAAGAGATGAGCGATGATTTGGTTTCCAGTGGGGGTCTCGGCTCTATAGAAAAGACCGCATGAGCTTTGGTGATAGACCAGCCACGTTCACCGTCGACTACATCGGCCAAAGCTCGGAAGGGGTCCAAGCATGGACGGCATTTGTTCTCGACAAGTCGGAGGGCTTTACCCAACCTGGGGTTGAGAGAATCAACGACTCGATCCGAACATACGTGTGGGCTATCTTGGGCGCACATGCACAGATTCGCTCGAGCATTCTCGGCACCGGCGCCGCATCTGACGCCCAGAAACAGTTCTTAGCGAACGTTGAGGATGCTGTCTCAAGTCCTGTAGACCTCCCAATTGCGGTAGCACGCTACCAGGACGTGCTTCGGTACGCCCGCTCTAAGGTGGACTATGTATTCGGAATTGGCTTATATATGGCTCCCAGCAACATGGATTTTCAGATTGGAACTATTCAGGACTACAACAACGAGATTGTGATCGCGAAGCAGGGGCAAAATTTGGGCTTCAACTACGGTATAAATGCAGCAGTCGAAAATATTTCGCCTGCAGAGGACATGGAGGGGCCAGCCGCAAGGCCAGCGCGTCCAGCTCAAACTAATCTTAATCTTAATCTTTCGTCTACGAAAGATTCGGCAAAAGATAAACTTTCGTCTACGAAAGTTTATTCTACGGAAGTTTATAGTTTGGTGAGATCTGGAAAAACTGAGTTTTTGGCAGAAGGGCAAGCGCACTATGATGAACGCACTGCACTTGTTGTCGGTGGCGTTGCTCTTGGCCTCGGTTGGCTCGCTCTACGATAATATTTGCCTGCAAAGTTATCTTAATCTTTCGTCTTTGAAAGATTAACTTTTGCAGGCAAGAGTTTGAGATAAACTTGCGATTAAAATAGTTTTACGAACAGTAAACCGCCAATGGTAACAACTATTGCCCACAGGTTTCCCGCAAGCCAGCCAGCAGTTTTACTCAAGAGGTTGAGGAGCCAAGATATAATGCTTCCGATGATGCCGGGTAGTGCGGCTGCAGCCTTTCCAGCTAATTGGGTTAGAAGGCGCCCGAGAGCTGGCAAGTGTTTTTTTCGCCCACTCTTTTATCCCATCTTTACTCGCGGGAGGTGTGGGAGGTGTTGGCGGTTGAACCCCGCCAGCTGACCCACCAGTTATGGTAGAACCAGAGTGCGGATGATAAAGCCCAGCGCAGTGATAATGCTGACTATGGTGACTCCCTGCTCGCGGAACAGGGTCCGTAGCCGATCGGCCAGAGATTTGTTTTTATCTAGAACGCTAGATATGGTCTCACGAATTTGGAGGAACTGTGACCGGAGTTGATGGTTAAGGACATCAACGCTGTCTCGAGCCGCTGCGAGCTGGTCTTCGGCTTTTGTAATTTCACGTTGGATTTGGTCCGCTTAAGCTCTTCGCGATAGCCCTCGATCAGCTGCTGGAGAGAAACTATTTGGCTCTCCTGCACTGCTTTTGTACCACGCAAAGTTTTCAGAGCTTTGTCGAGCCCTAGAAGCTCCCTTATCGGCAACATGTTTTTTTTCTTCTGCGGTACGCGGCTCCATTGATAAAAAAAACTATTATGTACATCATCAACGGACTGATCCAGTTCATCATCATCTGCTTGTGCTGCATTTTGTGCTTTATCAGCAACCTTTTCTAACTCGTGACGGGTATGTTGAGAAAGACGACGCAGTGTACTGTCGTACTCAGGCAGGTTGAGAGAATTTCGAATGGCTCTTGCGCCCCCAGAGCCGAAATTCTTGGTTATTGTGCTCAATCCTCAAAACTTTGTGGAGCCTTTAGTAGCGCTTATCCGGACCTTTGTATCACCTTCTACCCAGTAAAGAGTTTTGCCATCTTCGTCGACCTCAAACCGCTCGTAGTCTATGATTGTAGGTTGAAGGTCTTTGTAGGTAAGTTCTATCTCTGCATAGAAAGCATTTACTAAACGCTCTCGCTGTTTTCGCAGCTCGTTTGTACGGATGTCGCCTCTCTATTGGTTGATGCGGTCGCCTTGTGCTTGAAGTGGTAGCCCATCTAAGGGTACCTCGATAGGAGGTTCAGGAAAAACAAAACTGGTTTCTTCTTTGTCTTCTGGTCGTTTTTCGGGTGCATCAAAATCGTTCATTACAAAGCCACCTTCTGCCATATTGGAAACAAAGGTTAACTTTACCTATATTAAACACTCGCCGAAAGTTTAATATAAGTTAAGTTAAACTAAACTTATACATCTGATTAGAATAATGGCATCGTCAAAGTACGGGCGCAAACTAAACTCTCTTCGAAGCCTGCGGGATCCACTCGGGATCAAAGGCATACGAAAGAGCGTGGTCGTAACCAACAATCTATCGACCAAAATCAGCAGCTCTTGGTCCGCTTTCCCAACCTTGGCGCCCAGGATGTGACTGTTCCTGGAACAGCCCGCCTCGCATTTACCATCGCACTGACCTCGACCGACGCCAACCGAACAGTGGTTCAAAACCTTGGTCAAGCCATTGTGAAGAAAAAGACAATTAAATACCTTTAATAACAACAGCCGCGTTATAAAGGCAACCGGTGATACATCCGCCAGCTTCGTCATCGACAACATCTCTCTGGAGTTTGAAATTATGAGCGAGCCAAACCTGGCTCGATTGATTCGCAGCCAGTATGCTGCGCGAGTTGCCATCCTGTATGACCGCATATTGCGCCACCGCAAGGTCACCCTGAACAAGAGTGATACGCTGTGGAACGTCAATCTCAATGTTCCAGCCCGAAGCTTGAAGGGAATACTCATGCTCTTCGAGGATGCGGGAGAGGTGACCGCGTTTGGCCGAAATACAGAAGCGTTCTACAAACCCAAAATCGAAAAAGTTGAGGTTACGGTCAAGGGGGAGCCAAACCAGTTGTACGCCCAGGGCATGCGCGCGCACCAACAGTGGGATGAGGTTCGAAAGTACTTCGCCAGCAGCCCTTCAACCAAGCGACACCCCACGGCTGCATTGGTCACCAAAGACTTAGCATTATCTGATGTAACGGTCGGAGAGTACCTGACCACAAAGTACAGCCTCTGGCTAGACATTAGAAGCAACGATGATGACTCGCTGCACGGCAGCGGTCGGCGCATAGGAAATAATTATAAGTGAGGGGGTCACAGTCCATATCACCAAAAAGGCAGAAACGGCGGGCACATTGAACATGTATTTGTATGTTATCATGGACGCTCAGCTAAACATCGAAAATGGCCGATATATCAGTGCGCTCTACTAAACTTTCGTCTACGAAAGTTTATTTTGTAGACAAACGAACTTTCGTCTACGAAAGTTCACCCCACTCGGCCATCATCTGTGTCAGACAGGCTGTGGGAAAACAGTCTTTATCTTAGACCTCCTCGAGGGCCACTACTTCGGCGCCTTTTTGCACATCGTCATACTCTGCCCCACAATTCGTTGGAATAAAACGTACCACGAGCGATCCTGGGTGTGGACAGACCCGGAGGTCTTTATCGTCGACCCTGGCGATCGACTCCAAGAGTACTTGCAAGCTTTTTACTCGATTTTTGCTGGCGAGCCGACATTGTACATCATTGATGACTGCTCAGCCAGTAAAGCCCTGACCAAAGAGAAAGACATGCTGTCTGAACTTGCGTTCTCGGGGCGCCACGCCTCTCAATCTGGGTGGGTCTTAACGCAGAAGTATCCTCAAAGACCTCCGCGAGCAGACTAAGTGGATAGAGCTCTTCCACTGCAAAGGACAGGGACTTATCTAAAGCTAAACACGCTTAGCTCATACTAAAGACTGCTCAGCCGGTTGCTTATCAGTTGTTAACATAGCTTAATAGCCTGTTAAACTTTGTAAGCAAAAGTTTAATGTGGGAGCTAATAAACCTTTGTCTACAAAAGTTTTATAATAGTATAATTTTGACTATACTGCTGGCAGTGGTTCTTGTGATGTTTGTCGAATATGTTAGACTCAGCGCATAAGAACGCATGTTATCTCAAAACTTAAACTTTCTCTCGCAAAAGTTAAGATGGATTGCGATCATTTGATCGACCAATTATTGCAAGATGTTCCCGACAAAAGCACCGATACCACCGTCTCGACGCCAAAAAACAAAAGATTTACAAACAAAGGATTATCTTTTGCCTGTTGCCTGCAAAAGAAAAAAACGGACCCGTCTGGCGGCGATTGTGGCTGGCGGCACAGCCCCAAAATATATAGGAACCCGACTAACCCTTGCACAACTTGACGTGATGAGCGATGACGAGATTTCTAAGCACTATAGCCGCTATGAAGCACGACTAGGGGCCTCAATGACAAAAACCCTCGGGGCGTCTGCGCTGCAGATGTATGTGCTAGCGGCTAGCACATTTCTACCCATTCCACCCGAAAATAAGCCCCAGCTCGTCATAGATCTCGAAGAGGACCCCTTTGTCGGACATGCGCTGACGACAGACTGCTGCGAGCTGTATTATCGGTATGGGATGTACTTAGCTCCGCTAACAGCAGCGATGACAACTGCCAAGCACTGTCAATTTAAAGACCAGAGCGAACATATGTATACAGATCAATATTTGCAAGCAAAAGATATAAGTTTAGATGACACAAAACCTGGAAACGACATCGACAGAAGCAACACAAGCTCTAGTGGATGACAGCAGCAAAAGACCTAGAGACGACATCGACGCAAAAGGTCAAGAGAGTGACTGAACAAGCAACAGTTTTGGATAATAAAGATCCAAAAAAAGTTGAGGCTGGTCTCAAAGGTGCAGCAGCTAGAAAGGCAAAACAAGAAGCGCTGAAATAACAGCTGCGAAAGGTCAAACAGAGTCTCAAGCCTATCTTTTCTGAAGATAATCCGTCTACGAAAGATTCTGCAAAAGATTCTTATAATCTTTCGTCTACGGAAGATTGGCGCGGCCGCGAACATAAAAGTGAGACCTCATCGCAATCAAAAACTGTTGTATACCAAAGGTTAGTCCTTGCAGGAGCTGTTATAGCTGTTGGGGCTGTGGTATTTGCTAAAACCAAACTTTTGCCTGCAAAAGTTTATTCGAAAAAATATAACAAAACTTTAAGTTTGTCTGCACCATCCGGTGATCTTTTGTCTGCAACAAATTTACCAAATGTGTCTAATAAGACAATCATATTAGACGAACAGCCTAACCCTCATTATATGCAACAACAATCTTCTACTTGCATAAAATGTATACCCCCAGTACTGATGGTAAACAGCTTGATAAGGGAGCGTCTCAAAAGTCGGAACGGTAGGAACGTTCTTTTTTGATACAAGAGTATCCCCGCCGCTGTACTTGGACCGGTCCTTTGGACCGCCAGAGCAATCCTTTGGATCGTTCCAAATGCGTGACCGCGTACAATCTCATGTTGAACGTTCGTAAAAGAACGTTCCGCAGGATCGGGCGTCGTGTCCCAATTGAGAAAATGAGCCCATGTTGTGCTGACACAACTGCCCGCGACCGACGAAAACTTGCAGGTTCCTATACGTGTACTTGGAGCTGAACAAATTCCGGTGCTGGTGGTGGTGAGTACAAAATAGGCCTATATGATGAATTAATTACGTGCGGCAAATTTGTGCGTGCATAATTTCTGTTCGGCAGGCTTTCTGCGTTCGCAAATTTAAATCGGGCCATGAAGTTTGCACGCTCAGCGGAGGCTGAAGTTTGCGCGAGGATTTATGTTTGTGCCCAACATCAACATTAAAACTCTTTCCATAACTTTATAGATATCCAAGAATTGTGCAATACGTGTGGATTGTACCCCCTCTTTTTAATTTTGATCTTAATTTTTCCTCGCACACATAATAAATGAACTGAAAAACGAACACGAACAGAAAACAAACAATGTGTTGATGTGATACGATCGACGAGTGGCCGCCGCAACTGCCAGGGGAGATATCTGCTCAACCCACCGACCAGCCTCCTTTTTCACTATTTTTTAAACTTAATTATAATTACACTTCTATTAAAATTTGCTAGGTCCCCATTCCCCTTTTTGATTCAACTCCAATAAGAAAAAAAAAGACGTACCTTTTTTCGTAACTGTCTTGATACAGAAGATATCCAAACGAGGATATTTTTTATGAACGATTCTATGTACAAGTACATAGCTTGGACCATTCACGAATGACCGACTGGTGTCCTTTCCACAGGACCGGTCTTTTGGAACGTTCGGCATATGCCCGCATGAACGTTCCTTTGCGCTCGGAACGTGCCCGACTTTTGAGACGCTCCCTAATTTGGCGTACCACTCCACCGTATTGAGTAGACTTGCCGTGGGATACGCTACTCTTGGTAAAAAATCATAAAAGGCGCTTGGCCAAAGTTGGACTTTGCGCTGTATGATGTTGGCATGGTCATACTAGAGATTGGCCTAGCCATGACCACTAAAGACATGCTTGTCAGGCAGGGGGTACTCCCTGCAGACATATTAAAGTAAAAGTGTTATCTTTGAATACAAAAGATGGCTTCTATTGTAATGCTTGTTGGCGGAGCGCTCGTGAACGCACTCGCGTTCTCTGGGTCAAATTTTCTGTTCTGGATAGTGCCTGATCCAGGTGCCGATGAAGAGCGAAAACGGCATGACAAGGCTGTAGAACAACTTCAAGCCGCGCAGACCGAATGGTCACGCAAGCGGGGCCGAACGCCTAGACTGGATCAATGAAGAGCTCCGCCGCCAGGGGCATGCCGTGCACACTTCCCACGATGTTGATGAAGCCATTCGCCAGTACAATCTTATAGCTGACAGTGATTTTTAAAATGACTCCCGCGAAAGAAGACCCAAAACCCAAACTCTCAGATTTCTACTTGCCGTCCCCAGAGCAACGTGATCGTGAAATCGCTTTCGTTATCATGGGGCCTCGAGCCACTTCTTTTGCAGCTTATATGCTTACCAAATAAAACTAAACTTTCGTAGACGAAAGTTTGTTTACTTTTTGTGACATGACCTGTTAAACTTATACGAGTATATTGCAAAAACTATATTGCAGGCAAAAGTTAAACTTTGTAGACAAAAGGTTGATGGATGCTAAACTGTCTGTATTGTACTATAGTCCAAAGGGATACTGGAAGGGACTTGCGGCCATACAAAGACTGGCTGAGGTTGCAAAAGTCACCCAAGATGTGAGCAAAGATTGGCTCAAGAGACAGGCTATTTGGCAGATATATCCCCTGGCCCCTCGCCGTGTGCCTCGCCCAAAATGTGATATTTCAGTGCCTAATGAAGTCCACCAAGCTGACCTATTGTTCCTTCCACACGATCGCGTGCCCAGAGGCCGACAGATCTACAAATACGCCCTGACCGTGGTTGATGTTGCCAGCCGCTACAAAGAAGCTGAACCACTGACTTCAAAAGAATCTGCCGAGGTGGCTACTGCTTTGTCCCGCATTTACAAGCGTGGACCTTTAAAGTGGCCGAAGCTGCTACAGGTTGACCCTGGGCGTGAGTTTATGGGCTCCGTAACCCAGACCCTGGTAAAACATGGTGTGGCAGTCCGACGAGGTGAAAAGGATTTGCATCGAGCGCAGGGCATCGTGGAAAGATTCAACCGAACTCTGGCAGAAAGGCTCTTTGGGCACCAGTATGCAGTAGAGCTGCGTCTCCCAGATGGTGAGAGGTCAACTGAGTGGGTAGCACGACTTCCCGCTGTTGTCCTAGCTCTGAACACAAAGGTTACCAGATTGACTGGAGAAAAGCCCTCAGAAGCCATCAAGCTAAGTTGTTCTGTTTTTCGACCTTCTGGATCTGAGAGTAGGGAGTAGGAGCCTCAATCCTCGTGAAATCTAGGCCATCATTAGTGGGATATTTGGATTGTCTATGCGCGTTGTCTATAGTTGAGAAGAGAGCAGACCGTAAGGACCATCTCAAGCAGTGATCGTCTTTATTTTTCACATTGACGACCGCCTTCTTGTTTCTCACCGATGTGGGTAGTGGAATGTATGAGCCACCCCTCAGGGGCTGGTACCGAGCAATGTCAAGCCACAGCATCTCCACATGGTCAACCGTCCACCCCGAGCCCCTTTGAGTACATTTTTCAAGCGTCTCTTGGATACGGGGGAAAGCTATGTCTAGTGCACCGTTAATATTGTCAGGCTTAAAAGCAGACTCCTGTTTGTGGCGGAGCACTGGATCGGTTTACTCCTCACTTACATCGGGGTTGTCTTTCCGTAGTTGAAGCCTAAGACTTAATACCGTTAAGAGCCTGAATCTCTTCCACAAGTTTTTGGTGAATCTGGGAGCGCACGTCGTCCAAAAAAGCTCTTGGGTCTGCGCTAAGGAGATGCCCTTTAGGCACAGCCATCTGCCAACCCCGCAGATATTTCCCGATCACCCATGATGTCTGCCTAAAGACTAGCTCCAAAATCTCATTCTGACAGTCCTGGATCGTTCGAAACTTTTTTTGTGGTAGAGATCGGGTCAAACTCCCCCAAAATAGCCTTTCGTTTTCTCTCCTGTTTTATTCGAGGAAGAGGTAAAGGGTGATTTTCCCCTGGGGGCAGAGGCTGCGGCAAGCGCTTGTTCACTGCTTCTGGGATGGGTTCATCCAGGATACTCGGTAATTGTATTTCTGCAAGCAGTTCGTCTAGGTAGTCATCAAAGCTCGTCATTTGTAACCTACAATGTATTTCTCTAAATGAAGTGTTTAAGTTACAAAATAAGAGATTCCCCACACACCTTGCGCAATAGATTGGGGATTATCCTTATTACAACAAACCATTTAGACATACTCTAGCTACAAAATGAAAGGACGCAATGTTTGTCCTTGGATTACAGTTGGTGAAGTTGATCTCTGTAACAAGAGCTGCTGCGGTAAATATTGTAAGTTCCACTTAACAAAGTTTCGTAAAGGCAGAAAGATATCTATACCCTGTAGATCTTGTGGCAATGGGGTTCAGAGTGAAATACAGCTATGCCGAAACTGTGGCCGAGATAAAATAAGACTAAAGCACATATCTATAGAAAAACAAGCTAAACGACAGTTTTAGTTGATATTGTCACAGCTCGTGCTCATCTACAGTTGGAAAAAAGATTGCACAATGATAGTATATATTACGGCTCCGCGTGGTTAACCCCACTGAAACTTTCGTAGTGGGGTGAGCCAACTAGGGGTGAAAAACAGATCCTAAGGGTGAGTGGTCTAAAACCCATGTGCTCCATTTATATATACCCCCAAGGAACCCAAAGTGTTCCAGAACCTGCCCAACCCATCACTAGCTCCCCACCCACTAGCGCTCCATCGTGTATAAAAGTGCAATAAATAGAGTCGCCGACGGCTCCGTGTAGTTGAGCCCAATCGATTGGGGTCACTGTCTTTTTGCCTGCAGGGCGGGCCCTATTAACCCTGGGGTCAGCGAAGGTGCTCACGCCGAAGGCACTTTTTTTTTATATTTGGGTTAATTACAACACTGTTTTTGTTTTTTCAATTTCGCTGAAATTTATTTTCATCCAACCCTGAACAGTCCTTAACAAAGTGGCTGAACCGATTTTGCCCTAGAGGTCATTCACCGGGTGGGCCAGTTGTCACAAAATGTGGGTGGAGCCAAGGCGGCATTCATTTGTACGATTTTTGGCAAAATCGCGGATTTCGACATGCTTTGGCAAATCAGTTGTGAACCAATATGCAATTGCCAGAATGTTAAAAATTTGGGGTGTGTGTGTTCAGTGAACTTGGATTCATCTGTTCAAACCATTCGAACAAGATGTGTGCCCCCAAAGACAGTTATTTACACCCAAACATAAAACGCCTACAGCTAAGGGTTAAAGAAATAAACGTAATTGAATACGGAAGCTTAAAAGTTAAAAGGAATAGTTTGTGTTTTTTTTCCTCCACGTAGATTTAATTGAATTCTCAATTAAACTTAAATTAATTTCAAGTTCATTATAAAACAAATCTTATATTCTTTGTGCATGACCAACATTATGTCATTCCTTGGTAAGTTAAGTTTTTTTAAGGCATTTGATTGGGATAAGTTACAAACCATCTTGTATCTTATAAAATTTATTAGTATGAACAACACATTTTGTGTTACTTTGACATCATCAGGTGTCAAATTACGATAATTCAAAGCTTTAATTAGTTAATCTTTGCAGCACCATATCTCAAGAAGTACACAGCCGATTTTCAAACTTTTTTTCAGTTATAGACCCCTTGGGCATTGGAGATTATCATTTGGTTACTGTGACCCCATGTTGACCTTTAGTTTTGGGTCAACCGGAAATTGGACCATATTTCAAGAAGTACACACCCGATTTTCAATTTATTTTCAGTTATATACCATTTGAGCATTGCAGATTGAACTTGGGTTACCATGACCCCATGTTGACCTTTACTTCCGGGTCAACCGGAAGTGTGGGACCATATCTCAAGAAGTACACAACCGATTTTCAATTTCTTTTTAGTTATATACCCTTTGAGCATTGAAGATTGAACTTGGGTTACCATGACCCCATGTTGACCTTTACTTCCGGGTCAACCGGAAATGTGGGACCATATATCAAGAAGTACACAACCGATTTTCAATTTCTTTTCAGTTATAGACCCTTTGAGCATTGAAAATTACATTTGGGTTACCGTGACCCATGTTGACATTTACTTCCGGGTCAACCGGAAGTGGGACAACCGGAAGTGGGACCATAACTCAAGAACTACACAACCGATTTTCAATTTCTTTTCAGTTATAGATCCTTTGAGCATTAAAAATTGACTTTCTGTTACCATGACCCCTTGATGACCTTTACTTCTGGGTCAACCGGAAGTGATACCATATCTCGAGAACTACATAACCGATTTTAAATTTCTTTTCAGTTATATATCATTTGAGCATTAAAGATTGAATTTTGGTTACCGTGACCCCGGGTTGACCTTTACATCCGGGTCAACCGGAAATGGGACCAGATCACAAGAAGTTCACACCCGATTTTAAAATTCTTTTTAGTTATAGACCCTTTGAGCATTGAAGATTGAACTTGGGTTACCGTGACCTCATGTTGACCTCTACTTCCGAGTAAACTGGAATCGGGACCATATCTCAAGAACTACTCAACCGATATTCAATTTCTTTCCAGTTATAGATCCTTCGAGCATTAAACATTGAATTTCGGTTCCATGACCCCATGTTGACCTTTCCTTCCGGTCCAAAGGGGAAGTTCAAATATTAAAAATCATATCTCCTGAGCCACATGTCATAAAGTCATAATCTTTGTGATGTTTCCTAGCTAAGTACAGAGCGTCTAATCAAATTAAAACGAAACGGAACAGCTCTGTGTTTGTTCACAAACACCTAAGGTCTAGTTTTTCATTGGGATAGGTCCCAAGTTTGAAATATTCGAACCCCCAAAATTCAACTCTTGTTTGGATTATGCCGATAACTTAATATCACTGTACCAAGAGGGTGCAGATTGTATGTCACAAAGCATGGCTCTAGTCATCAGAGGTGTAATATTGCCCAGCGCGGGTGTCATGGCTATTATTTGACCAACTACACTGGCGATAAGCTTAACCTGTACTTTATTGCATTTTGCGAAAAGAATAGAGTTTGTAACAATGCGTTCTATTTTGGACTGCAACGGACAAATCAAGCCCTTTCCTGTATCTAATTGGAAACGTAGCCATTGGCAAGAAAGTGTAGGTTCCCAGTGTGATTTTTGCACATTAACGATGAACCCTGCCTCCTCCAAATCTTTACGAACTGCATCTCATTGATATTTTGCCTCTGCAAGGGATGGGGCCACGCCCAAACCATCATCTAGATACACTATTATTTCTTTGCCCTCTTTTCTCCACTTTTTGACTAGGATACGCATAATTTTTGTGAAAATATACGATGCTGAAGATAAGCCAAAAGGCAATACCAAGAATTTAGAGTAGTTGTTGTCCCAGACAAAGCTCGGGTATTGGGTCTGGCCGGGGAGTATGTCGATGTGATGGTACCCACTTTTAAGGTCAAATGAGAACATATGTTTACCCTTCCCGAGATAGTTACTAGCAGTCTTGAGGTCTTCATATTTGACAGATTGTTTCCATACATGGTAGTTGACTTTACGTAAGTCCAAAATTAGACGCTTTTTGCCATTTGATTGCACTGAGACTGAAAGGGGGCTCACTACCTTTGGTTGAACAGTGCATTGTACAATACTGCCTACCTTGAGTAATTGGGGAAATTGCATCTGCAACAAAAGCGGAATGGTTTAAGGCTGACCGATTATTCTTTGCCACCATTGATTGTGGGAGGGTATGGAACGGAATTGCATAACCCAATTTTATTGTGTCGATAATAAACTGGTTACTACTGCAGTTTACTTGCCAGAATTTGACTTGTTTCTGTAGTCTCCCTACCAAACTCATACCACTGTCACATTGTTCCCAATCGAACCTATATGGTGGTAATGTGTGCCCAACTAGCATGTACTTATCTTGGAATGCATCCACTTTATGTGTTCCGGGCGTCTCTTGCAGATGTGATGAAGCCCGAGGTTGCCGGTGCGTTGTGCCGGCCTGGCTGTGAGAAGGGGCATTCCTTTCTCCAGTGTCCGCTGGAGCCGCATGAAAAGCATACACCTGGTCTTGTGCGTGCTTGGAATTCGGTGTTGCGGCGATGCTTGGTGTCGAAGTTTGAGGAGCGGTACCGTTGTAGGGACAAAACCGACTGCTTCCCCTAGTTGTTTTGGTTCTTTTTATCTTCCTGACCGCTCTTGCCTCTGCTCTGTTTATTCGTTTCTCATCCTCGGAGTCTGAGGCCAAGTCATTCGTTTGGTATTCACGAAGTGTCTGCCATCCTCCTTCTATGGAATCTGCCAGACGGATCAGCTTTTGCCTGTTTGCCATTTTCTGTATGTCTGTGTCAATATGCGTGCTGATTGCTGCAATGTCTCTTTTTTTGCATGCGTCTGACGCCTTGACCTGACGCCTTGACCATGAATTCGAGGACATTTCAACCGTGCGCGGTTGAAATCAAACTGTTTCTGATTACCCTCTCTTTTCCGTTTGGTCGATGTTGAAGTCTTTATTTTGTCGTTGATGGCTTGAATCGACTCTCTCTGATTGTTGAGCAACTCTGCTCGCAATGTGGAACATGATTATTTGAATGTCCGTTGGATTTCGCTGGTGGTAGCCTGGAATGCAAGTAAAATGCGATCTGTGGATTCGTTGGCATCCATGGTAAAGGTAAGTATCAATTAGTGCGCTTAACAAAAATGTGTGTGTTGCCTGTCGGTACGCAGATGGCTCTTAAGGCCACGCCTTGCCTTTTATACCTCAGTGCCCACAGCACTCATATTGCTCCGCGCAACGCGGAGTGATATTCACCAGTAAGAACATAATTTCTTTCTAATTTGCCACTCAACCGAAAGAAATTACGTAAGTCACTGACAACTCACGGACAGCAGTAAACATACATAATGACAAGTCAGCAAAGTACATTCATGAAACAGACGAGAACTGGTTAGTTATGTCACAAAGTTTGCATTAAATGGTTGCATTTAAAGGGTCTCGTTACCTTGGATTGGGCGATTTGGGCTCAAACTCAACGTTTGTTATGCAATGAATATGGTTGGAAAGATGTTTTAAAAGTGTAATTTATTGATCCACACAAATAACTAACACGGTCCGCCATTTTGTGGAGTCTGAAAATGGCCGAGTGTGTTAGTTTATAAGCGCTATTTACCAAATCGCCCAATCCAGGGCAACGTGTCCCTTGAATGTATTGATGGCACTTTCGAACGACGTTCTGAAGCTTTTCGTAAACTTGTTTACGTTATGCGCAAGAATACAGTCAAACTTAAAAATGAGACCACTAATTGTATCTTTCCCAATATTTGTTCTTAAAAGGGCATGTTGCTGGAGAAACCAAACATGTTTATGTGTTTCAAATTTACTTACTCTTTTGTCATTTTAGCACCTACTGGTCCTCCTAGTGATTTGCAGTCTACCGATGTTACCAATCAAACCATGACTTTCTCGTGGAAGCAACCAGTGTGTGGTCAGCGTAACGGCAACATAACCCAGTATCATTACAAGCTTAATAGCAGTGCCGATGAAACACCCAGAGAAAATACGACCTCAAATGCATGGGTAGAATTCACGAACCTTGTTCCCTATACGTCATACACACTGTCAGTGTCTGCCCGGAATCAGTTCGCTTCAGGACCAGTTGCTTCAAATACAACTGTAACAGAAGAAGGAAGTAAGTTATACAAAAGTATTTGATTTATTCCTGAAAAAAACTTATTTCTACAAGCATATTTGCATCAGACGATTACAATTATTGATAATCGTATTTCAAGTAACCTAGAGTCGTATAACATAACTTAAAACATTCCTTTTCTCCGTTGAGTCTATGCACGAAGCCCATGAAGCAACAGCATTAAACATAAAGAAAACCAAGCTAATGCCCATACAAGATTTAGCCAATTCGTTCCACACGTTCTGCTCGATGAGTTTTAATAAACGACGAGCGCGGCACTCGCTAGATTGGCACGATTCTTGTGTATATTGTTGCAACAATTTTAATGTGGGTTAATGAGTCATACGAAGGGGTATCCAGGGGTCATAACTTCGAATTACATAAATATATTGTTCCTGTGTTCACTCATCACATAGTGAATAAAACAATGTTTGGCCATACACACAAACACATACGCAGCAGACCACAACGTTTTAGAGAGGAGCAGATGGAAGATGCGATGCGAAGAAGTCGGTTGAAATCATTTATGACACAATAGATTATGATAATTAGACCTTCGTTTCAAGGGTCACTGCTGGCCACAGTGGAAAAGCTATCTGTCAAGAAGATTTTTTATTTACCGGAGATTTTTAACGGTTTGTATTGGTCAAATTACTTGGGTCTGATCTTATTCCATTATACGGTGAATTGTAGCATTACAACTGTTACAGAGGTGCTGGACCGAAATCGTCATAATAATGATAAGAATAACAACATTTACAAATAAAATTATTCTTGAGTATTTGACGAAAAAGACTATGTATTCAGTTTATAGATACAAGTTGTAAATATATATATTCGGTTTGCGGTAACACCATGTGTATAAATATCTACTTTGCTGTGTAGATTTGTTCTTAAGAGAACTTGTCTTGCTGTTTATTATTACCACACACGACAAGTATAGACACCTACTTTGAACCGAGTGGCTTGAGCAGCCTTTTATCAAAAATACTCAAATAGTTACATGATCTTATAACCATGAACATTTTGTCACAAATGCAACCATTTAGCCAAACTGAATTTACAAAACTGAAAGCACTCTTAGCAAATCGATTTCCGGTAGTAATCCAATCCGCGAAATCATAATAAATTTGCAAGAACAGTACTGATCTCCGGCAGTGTCATTTAATCCGCGGGATCTTAAACATTATCCAAATCGATTTCCGGTAGTAGTCCAACCCGCGAAATCTTCTACAAAAATATTCAAAATTGATTTCCGGTAGTAATCCAATCCGCGAAATCTTATACAATAAATCTCACAATTGATTTCTGGCAGTACTCCAATCCGCAAAATCCAAATATTTACAAACAGCACTGATCTCCGGCATTATCAATTAATCCGCGAGATCTTGAACATTCAGCAAAATTGATTTCCGGTAGTAATCCAATCTGCGAAATCCTCATTTAAAGCTTGAGGGAACAGTTAAATAACCGTTCAAATGGCATACGCCGGGTTGCATGTTAATCAAATCAATCATAATACATAGTGTAGGTCAATGGCAGAATAAACCGCAAAGCTAAGATTGGCATCAGGTATAAACAAACAAAATAATACCAAATGATTAAGAAAGTACAAATTGAATGAACACAGCACCCGAGGACTATGGAGGTGTACACAATGAAATTCCGGACCCGCTTGCAAAGAACCAATCAGGATAGTAGCCGGATACGAAAACTCAAACCTCTGTGGGAATTGAGAACGTATAATGGCCCCATGCTTGCTATCTCATGCCAACATGATGATTAGAGTCACTACAAGCAATCCACAATCACATTGCATACACTGGCTTGAGTTACCATTACCCCGAACTAAGAAAGGACACAACAATGCGTTATGTTATGCCACAAAACTAGCGGTAAATGTGGAAAGGTGGTATGCAGGGGAGGTGGCGGGATTTTATCAAACTAATTTTCCTAACAGCGCAAGAGAACAACTTTACACAAAGATTGCTCAAACGAAAGTGAAGTGTATTTTGCCATGTGAAACAACTGATCCATCCATTGGGGGCCAGGAGAAACGAGTCGTAAATCAATTGACACGGCAAAAAAGACCAATGGGCGGTTAAATTGTAGCAACTTCCGACCACGAAGCAATCTACGCTCCAAGCACCCGGGCGCGCAACCCGCCATACTGTCTAGTGGCAATAAATTATTTGAAGCTCAAAGTATTGGCCTCAAATCGATTCTACTACCGCGGAGTAGATTTTCGGAATTCGGGAGACTTCTCAGTCGGGAGACTGACGATGACTAGAGCAAGCTAGTCGAAACGTTGAGACCAAAAGAACTCACTCCGCGGCATAGCCTTTTCCAAGGCTCTTTACGCAAGCACCCCGCTTTGAATACTAGCACGGTACTAGAAACTGCAGTACAATGTACATTTTACATACTGTACTTGATGTATGTACAATGTACATGTACATTATGCCGTGGGGTCGAAGCATGGTTTTCGAGGTTTTTCAATCTCGTACCAAAAACGAAGCCGAAACAGAGCCTTGTTCCCACTGTAAAATTGCGCCCGGATTCGGGCGCAAATTACGTATGCTGGAATCGGGTATTGAATATTCATTTCCTGTACTGACGGATAATCGTCCAATCATAAACTATCGTTATGACGCAATGATGTGCGTTTATCAACAACGAAAAAAAGATGGCGTCCTCCACTCGCGAATACTCTCAAGAAACATTGAATGGAAGTTTAAATTCTGCTGCAGACAAGCTAGAAATTGATAATTTCAACCCAGAACAGCGGAAAGCACTTCATTGTTTTCTTTTAGGACATAACGTGTTCGTTAACCTGCCCACAGGATTTGGAAAATCGGCGGTTTTTCACTGATTTTCTTCGGTAAGTTAAACCATGGAGCTCCATGGGATCAACATCACAACATACAGTGACTGAGTGAGTTACTCAGCTGCATGGCATGCTCAGTTGGGCCCGTACGATCACCATGGCCCTTTTCCATATAATAGTTAAAAAGAACATTGAACAACTTATCCAGGGCTTACCAATACCCTTTTTAGAGTTACAGTTATAGCAGAAGTAATACCATCTTGATCACTGTCGGTAATTTAACCATGTTGACATTCTCGTCAATTAATTACGTTTTGTTTTACGAGGGCTAGTCTGTAGCCCTAGCTACTAACACCCAACAGTTAAGGGATGGGAAGAACAGCCTATCCCTTAACTTTTGACTCCGTAGCCGATGTGTGCTGCAGAAGAGAAAACAAATCGCCGGAAGGACGACGATGAATAGCTGCACGTTGTCCACAGAATACAAGTTTGTGTCGATCGGACTATGTTTCTGTCGGTTTTTTAATTACACGTGAACTTGTGCTTGATGGATATGAAGACTAAATCCGCATGCCTCGCCATTGTTACAATTACTTACATAAACAGAGCAGCAGTCAACTTACAACAATGTCGAGTTAACTTGACGGTTGCAACGGCTGGAAAAGCGTATACGCTGACCTTTGACCGCGTTTTTTCTTCAAATTTTTCGTTAATTACGTGATAATTTGACGATTTTTCTTTTACAACAACCATCTAAAAATTATTTTATGTGATTCCACATCACTCAATTAGGTAGAGGTAAGCCGGTGTGTCCCTTTAAAACAATGTCACGTAAATTTGACCGTTGCAACGGCTGGAAAAGCTTATACGCTGACCTTTTACCGCGTTTTTTTTTTCAATTTTTTTGTTAATTACGTGACATTTTGATAATTTTTTTTTACAACATCCATCGGAATATTGTCTGTGATTCCACATCAATAAATTAGGTAAACAGTAAGCCGGTGTGTCCCTTTAAGTCCTGCAAGAAACAACCCATCATACATCAACAAATCGGACGGTTCGTGAGAAACAGCCAATCAAACATTTCATTACACAGTGAGTTTCGGTGAGCGTTTTTGCTATCTGGCACCCTCCTCGACCCCACGAATTACAGAGTATAACACATCGGAGTCACCTTACCAAAAGGGCGCGGGTCAGAAGACAAATGACAAGATTTGAAACAATCCGGAGTCCTTCTGAAACAGCCAATGAGATACTCCGGAACACGACAGTTAGGGTGTCTATTTACCGCATCTGGCCCCTTGGCGCACAGCTTACCAAAAACCCGAGGTGGCGGAACTTCTAATTCAAAACTTGTTGCGTATCAAATAAAAAAATGGCGCACGTTACGGCTTTAATGGAAACCACCCGGATGTGACTACTCCTTGTTTGCATCATGTTTCATATAACATGTATGTTTTTTGTAATTGTATTTTTGTACACATCTTACAGTTCCTCCGTCCCCAAGCAACGTTACGTTTCCAGTCACGAGAAGCGACTACTTCGCCGTGGCGTGGAACGCTCCCAGTCCTTCCCATGGCATCATCGTCAGCTACGAGCTCCGCTATTGGAAGTCGGAGTCTGAGAACGCGACATCGGGAGATACAGTGAGAATCACACAAGATCTTGCTAGTCATCGCCAGACGAAAAGGATCATGAAGTTGGAAGGAAGTATCAGTTACTCAGTCCAGGTAATACTGTATTACAAATTAACAGCGCATTAGCTATCTCGCTAAGTCATTTGTTTCTCTCTTCTTCTTTTTTTCAAATGCGAGGGTTAATTCTACGGAGCTCCAAGACTGTCATACCAGATAACCAGATAACAAGATGATTTAACTATCAAAGCCGACTTTTTTATTGAATGGTTCAACTTGTCTTCAAAAAGAATCTCGCCAAGACAAATTATTGAACCTCAGTAGTCGACTTGTCGTGAAACCTCGACAAGGCTATGAACTGAACCAAAGTAAGTCGACTTACCGTCCCCGTTTCTGTAAAGTCGTCTAGGTGAGATATATATCTTCAGGACAAGTCGACTTCGTAGTATCAGCAAGTCGACTAGAAGAAATCAATTGTCGGGTCAAATTGACATATTAGTGTCAATGAGTCGACTTGCAGAGATAAATTATCTCGTTAGCTGGATAAATGGTACGACACTCCTTGAGGGATCTGAGAAGGAAAAGCGAATCATGGATGAATTTTTCTTTTGCAAAACAATCATCAATAAATCAACGACCACAGTAAGACTTGGGCCTGCAAGAATTATCTACAAGATTTGTCATGAAAGTGAGATTTAGGCAATATGCAAAAACCTGTGAAACCAGAAGAATGTCAACAATCTAAGGAGACCCCGGCTTTTATTTAACTAATAATTCAAAATACAAGTTGAATCCCCATCCATGTTACTGTATTGAGTTTTTTACACTCTGATATTCTATTTCAGATCCGAGCTCAGACAAGTGTTGGACACGGTCCATGGAGTGACAACGCAACAGTAACCACTGAACCCGGAGGTTACACGCTAATACCATTTGATTTTGAATAGTTATTTTAATTTAAAACCCTTCGAAAGAAAAACAGTGCTATAGGTCTTTAAAATCCAACGTATTACTCCACCATTTTTTTCCCGAAAAATACCCCAAATCCAGGAGTTCCACAACTAACGATAGCCTAACAACATTAGAAAGCTCCATTAATTTTTGGAAAACCTTTGACCAATAGAATTCCAGCCGAACAACCCCTAAACGGTCTAAATTAGCACTAAAGGTGCACCTACTGAAAATATCAGTATGCATAATATTCATTTGGCCATTTTAGAAATTAATTTAGGGCTTGGTAGTCATTTACTGGATCTTGGTGCCTTTATACATCTGTTTAGAACATTTTGACAACGGGTCTGTCACCCAAAACAAACGTTTAGCACGCTGCTCACGTTTACTAAACAATTGAATACAATGAGTTCACCACCCCAGGGATAAGAACAGAAAAAGGCTCTTTGTACTGATTGTGAACACTATATGGAGTATTATCTCACGTGAACAGATTACCACAGACGGTCATTTGTCGCTAACTTCTTCGTTTTTTTCTGTCGATTTATTTTTTGCGTTCTTTTTATTTTATTTTTTATTTTTTTTATTATACCATCATGATCTAATGCTGACGTGTATAGACATTTGAAATACAACGAGATAGTAATATAAATTATATATTTGGCATTAAAATAATTATCAACTTGTCATGCATTTCCTTTCAACAGAGCCAAGTCAACCGCAATCTTTGACCGCTAGAGAGATTACTCAGACAAGTATCACACTAAGTTGGAAACGGCCAGAGTATCCAAATGGGAAAATCGTACATTACATTGTATGTATTTACAGTACATAATTTTCTGTTTTATAGCCACCTCAGACACTATCTAAACAATACAAACTGTGCTGGATAAAATCGATGTATTTATAATAATGCATTTTGAAAGGGTAAAGCATTTTTCCATTTTAGAGGAATACTTGGTGAAATAAAAAGGCATCGGTCTTCTCGTTTAATATTTTGTAATCTCACAGTCTACAATCATTAAACCACAGGTTGAGCACCGTGTACTGACCCGCCCATACGACAGAACCTTCAACTTAGACAAACACTCAGAAATCCAGAGTCGAAACGTATCGGCTAACTCTACAATCAAATTAATCATCGATGATTTGGAACCTTCTACACAATATGAGGTTAAGGTTCGGGCAGTAAATAATGCTAATATAAGAGGACAAACTATAAAACTTGAAGTCTTCACTGAATTACCTACAGGTAAATATTGCCGTGTAATGTTTTCTTATATTAAATACGTTTAGAACCCAAACAATATATTTCAGCCAGAGTAACCAAAAGGGAAAAAACGTACATTACATTGTATGTATTTTCAGTACATAATTTTTTTTGTTTTATAGCCAAACCCCAGACACTATCAAACAATACAAACTGTGCTGGATAAAAAACGATGTATTTAT